>JAOTIY010001146.1:899146-911208 GCA_027123655.1 Muscicapa comitata
CCAGTGCCACCCCTGCCATGGCAGGGACACCTCCCACTGTCCCCAAGCTGTGTGGTTTTCTTCAGGGATTTTTGGGTTTTTTTCTCAGGAATTTTTTGAGGTTTCTTCAGGAATTTTTTGGGTTTTTTTTTCAGGACTTTTGTGGTGATTTTTTTTTTTTTTGGGTTTTCTTCAGGAATTTTCAGGTGTTTTTTTTTTCCAAGAAATTTTAGGGTTTTTTTTTTCAGAAATTTTCTGAGGTTTTTTTTCAGGATTTTTTGGGGTTTTCTTCAGAGATTTTTTCGGGTTTTTCTCAGGGGTTGTCACGGTGATTTTTTGGGGGGTTTTCCTCAGGTGTTTTTTTCAGAGATTTTTTGGGGTTTCTTCAGGAATTTTTGTGGTTTTTTTCAGGACTTTTGTGGTGATTTTTTGGGGTTTTCTTCAGGAATTTTCAGGGTTATTTTTCAGGTTTTCTTCTGGTGTTTTTTTCCAGGAAATTTTGGGTTTTCTCAGAAATTTTCTGTGGGGTTTTTTTTTTCCAGGATTTTTGGGGGTTTTTTTCTGGAATTTTCAGGAATTTTTGGGTTTTTCTTCAGGAATTTTCACAGGGACTTTTTGAGTTTTCTTCAGGAATTTTTTGGCTGCTCCAAGCCCCAGTGTCCAGCCTGGCCTTGGACACTCCCAGGGATCCAGGGGCAGCCACAGCTGCTCTGGGAATTCCATCCCAGCCAGGAATCCCTTCCCATGAATGAACCATGGAATGTCTCCAGTCAGGAGGGATCTGTGGGAATCACCCAGCAGGGACAGCAGGAGCTGCTGCTGGGACACCCATCCATCACCATGGAGCTCTTGCCCCAAAATTCCACCAAAATTCCACCAAAATTCCACCAAAAAAAATCAAACACTGAACAGAGGAAATATATAGAAAGCACCACAAAACCCCCAGAAATTCCCTTCAAGAGACCATTTTTTGGTGGTTTCTTGTGAATGATGTATGATTTATGTATGATTTGTATGATTTATGTGATTTTTGGCTGGTTGGGGTGGTTTTGGGAGCAGCTGGAATTCTGACCCTGCTCCTGGCTTTTCCACAGGAGGTTTATCGCATCCCCAAGAAGAGCCAAGCAGAAAAGGAAACCAGTGGTAAGTCCTCACCTTTTCCCAGGTTTTCCTCTGCTCCCATGAAACTGTTTCATTTGCCCAGTTTGGAATGTCAAAGGATGTTCTGCCTGCACAGCTCCTCCTGCTGGGAAACAGCTCCTGGGGATAGGGAGGATAATCTGAGCAGTGGGTGGGGGCAGATGGGCCCTGAGGCTGATATGGAACAACCTAGAATTAAAATCATGGAATTGGAGAGAGCTTGGAAAAGCCCTCAAGATTGAGTCCATCCATTTCCCAGCACTGCCAAGGCCACCACTGATCCATGTCCCCAAGTGTCACATCCCCATGGCTTTTAAATCCCTGCAGAGATGGGGACTCCAGCACTGCCCTATCCCTTTTCCATGAGAAACATTCCCAATATCCAACCTGAACATCCCCTGGCACAACTTGAGGCTGTTTCTAAGAGAGGGGAGCTCTTAATAGTCAAATGATAAAAATCCCCTCCTTTTTTTCCCCCCTGTTTTCCCAACAGCTGATCGTGGCAGAGATCAGACCCCCACTCCCAAAAACCCCATCCTGAGCCGAGAGCGGGACCCGGAGCGGCAGAGCCAGAGCAAGGAGAGGAAGAGGAGGAGAGATTCCCTGTCCCCTCCATCCTCAGCCTATGAGAGGGGCACAAAGAGGCCAGAGGACAGGCAAGTGGTGGCAGGGAGCTGCCACATTCCTGGGTAAAATCTCCAGGAAAAACCATCCTGGAATCCTCCAGGGCTGGGGAAGGGTTTTCTCCCAGAGGAATGCTGGTGGTGAGATTGAATCCTGGTGGGAGTTGGGAGGTTCTTCTCTGGGATAACCTGCATTTTCAGGTGGTTTGGGAATGAGGTGGGAAATGAGGGAAGCCCTGCCAGCTCCTGCACAGAAATTGGGGATCATGGAATGGTTGGGGTTGGAAAGACTTTAAAGCCCATCCAGTCCCACCCTGTGCAATGGGGACTTCTGCTGTCCCAGGGTGCTCCAAGCCCTGTCCAGCCTGGCCTGGGACACTTCCAGGGATGGGGAATCCAGGAATTCCAGGATGCAGCTCTCATAATGCAAAGAGCTCCCTGGGTCCTTCCAAACCCATTCCTTTCTGCTTCACCTCTTCCCAGTGTGCTGGGAATGATTCTGAACTTGAAGCAATCTGTGCCCAGTGCCCAAACCAGGATTTCTGACTCCAAAACTTCCTTGATTGAGTAGTTATTCCCTAAAAATACCTGTAAGGACAGCAGTCCAGGTGGGTGTGATCCCAGCAGGCTGGTGCCAGGTTTCCTGCATTCCCTTGGGAATGGTGACATCCTTGCCATGGCTGAACATGCAACTCCTAAAGAAGAGAAGGAAAATATTCCGTGTCTTGCAGTTCAGACAGAATGGAGATCGTGTCAAAGGCAGCAAAAATCCCATGGAATTTCCTTTAAAGAAGTCACTTCTGTGTTGTCCCTCTCAAAGCCACTCCATAATTAGGGAACAATTGGTGCAGAGTCAGCCAGACGAGGAAACCTCGCGTTGAGCTGAGCTGGGAAAGTTGGAAACATCTGGATAAAAAATACAGATGTAAATCTATCCCTCTGTAACGAGGCTGGAAACATCCCCAGGAAGTAAATCCTGGGGTTTGGGGGTTGTTTTAAACAGAACAAGCATTTTTTGGGTGAGGAGTTGCTGCCCTGGGCCGTGTCCATGTCGGTGAAGGACCAAATCCCTTCTCTGGGAATGTTCTCCCCACTCTGAGTATCCCTCTTTGTCATCCCAAGGATTTAATAAGGAAAATAACCAAATAGATGGAGAAAGGAACACTAAACCCTCGGTTTCCTTCTTCCCACTCCCTCCATGGCAGCTGCTTCTCTTCCAAACTCTCCAGGCAGTGCCAGGAAAGATTTTAATTAGGGAAATCAAACTCCTCTGGGCAATGAGGTTCCCATTAACGGATCCTGCAGCTCCTCTGGGAATGCCAGGAAACAGCTCCAGCAGATCTGGTGGTAGCAATGTGCTTTTGATATGTAAATGGGTCCCAGGAACACAGAATATATGGAGAATATCCTGGATGCTTTGTAGAATCCATTATATTAAGGCTGCAAAGCATTTTTCCTTGTAATCCCTGTTTTACCACACTCGTAACGTCTGAAAATATCCACCTTTGATCTGAAATTTTCCTTGGCTGGGCTTTGATCAAAGTCCTTAGGCTTTTTTTTTTCCCTCCTCCCTTAATTCCCTGGAAAAATCCCTCCAGCTGCTGTACATTTTGGGATGAAAACTCTTAAGGAATTAAAAAAAACCCATCCACACTATTATTTTTTGAAGCTGAAGCTGCGGTCTGGGAACGAGCAGAATTCCAAACAGGAATGTGCTGCTTGTGATTCCCTTGTTCTTTGCTGTGTCTGCAGCTCCCATGTGGGAGTTCTGGATTAGAAAAATGGAATTCTCACCTCAGCACTGGAATTTGTGGGGGGAAGGTGCTGCATTGTGAGTTTCTCCTGTTTGGAAGAAATTCCAAATTCCCTGTTTGTCCTACTTTGGGAAAACATGGCAGAGTGTTTCCAGCAGGGTATCCTGCAGATTGTGACCTTCCCTTGGGTTCTTTTGGAGATGTTCCCTCCCTCTCCAGGTATCCCAGAGCAGCTCCTCTGGACAGCTTCTGTGGCATCCTTGCATCTCCATCAGCACCAGGCTGATGTTGGCCAACCCACTGGGATTGCTCATCCTCTGCCCTGGCTCCCTGTGGATGAGCAGGACCAGCGGGTGTTTCTCTTGAGTTGGTCAAACAGCTGGAAAAAATGGGAATGTTTTTAGGAATTCCTGCTATTGTTGGAAGCTGCAGGTTCCTGAGGCCTCACAGCCTCTTTCCCCATTCCCTCTCTCCCAGGTACGACACCCCAGCATCTTCCAAGAAGAAAGTCCGGCCCAAGGACCGCAACAAGCTTTCCACGGAGGAGCGCCGGAAACTCTTCGAGCAGGAGGTGGCTCAACGAGAAGCCCAGAAACAACAACAGCAGCTCCAAAACCTGGGAATGACATCCCCACTTCCCTACGACTCCATGGGCTACGGAACATCCCACCACAGCTTCATTGGCTACCCACCAGGCTACCCCATGCAGGCCTACGTGGATCCCAGCAACCCCAACGCCGGCAAGGTGCTGCTGCCCACGCCCAGCATGGACTCCATGTGCTCCCCAGCGGGATATGAGCATTCCCAGACTTTGGTGGGGCACACGGTGGAGCCGGCCCTGAGCACCCCTCAGCCGGTGCCCGTGGTGCAGCACGTGGCCACCACCATGGAGGTGACCACGCCGCAGTACGTGGCGCAGAGCGACGCCGTGGTGCACCAGGAGGCCAACGTGGCCACCGTGCTGCCCGTGGCCACGGCCGGGGCGGTGCAGAGCCAGAGTTATGGGGTGTGGGATTCCAGCCAGCAGCCCGTGGCTGTGCAGCAGCCCTATTCCCCAGCCCAGTCCCAACCTGCCATCTACTACCAGGGCCAGACCTGCCAGACCGTGTACGGAGTGACCTCGCCCTACTCGCAGACCACCCCGCCCATCGTCCAGGTAATTCCACCTGGGAACACCCAGAGTTACTCACTCTCTGTTACTTCTCTTATTGGAGCATCTTCTTAGCTCTTCTCACAGAATTTCCTGCCCAAAAGTAGGAGAAAAGCACATTCTGGGGTATTTTCCATTTACAAATGGCATAAATTGGAGAATCGAGGAATCCTGGAATCTGGGGTTGGAAGGAATCTTAAAAAATATCCAGTGCCACTCACTGGCATGGGCAGGGACACCTTCCACTGTGCCAGGCTGCTCCAAGGCCTGTCCAACCTGGCCTTGGACATTCCAAAGGATAGGAGATACTGAACACATCCAGGGATGGGAATACTGAACACATCCAGAGATGGGGAATACTGAACACATCCAGGGCTGGGGAATACTGAACACATCCAGGGCTGGGGAATACTGAACGCATCCAGGGATGGGGAATATTGAACACATCCAGGGATGGGGAATATTGAACACATCCAGGGATGAGGAATATTGAACACATCCAAGGATGATGGTTCCATAATTTTGGGGGGCAGTCAGGAATTTGCAACTTGTAGGAATATTTTTGAGTTTTTGACTGTTGAAGGGAGATTTGTGGATAAAAGCTGAGTAAAATGTGGATGTGGAGCTCAACTTCCACTGGTTTTTGAATGTAGAGTCTGGAGCTACCAGAATTAATTATATTACAAAAATCTAAGGATAATATTAGGAAGGAATTCCTGGCTGGGAGGGTGGGGAGAGGCTGGGATGGAATTCCCAGAGAAGCTGTGGCTGCTCCTGGATCCCTGGAGGATCCCTGGAGGTGTCCAAGGCCTGGTTGGTGCTTGGAGCACCGTGGTCTGGTGGAAGCTGCACTTCTGCAGTAAAGGATTTATTTTTTTTTTTTTTGGAAAAGCAGCTGAGTATGATTCCCTAATTCCCTGTTCCAGAGCTATGCCCAGCCAGGTCTCCAGTACATCCAGGGCCAGCAGATCTACACAGCTCATCCACAGGGAGTCATCGTGCAGCCACCCACGGCCGTCACCACCATCGTGGCGGCCGGGCAGCCCCAGCCCATCCAGCAGGTGAGGATCCAGAGGGATGGGAAGGGTTTTCCCATGGGATAAAGAGCTGCCAGGGCATCTTTTGTGATCCCTCACAACTTTCTCTTCATCCCTTCTGTGCTGTTTGCAGCAAGAGCTGGTGGTCAGCAACAACCTCCTGGATCTGCCTCCGCCTTCCCCTCCCAAACCCAAAACCATCGTCCTCCCTCCCAACTGGAAAACAGCCCGGGATCCCGAGGGAAAGATCTACTACTACCACGTGGTCACCAGGTGGGTGTGGACGTGGCTGACCCCTGTCCCCAAGTGCCACATCCACAGGGCTTTGAGGTCCCTCTGGGATGGGCACTCCACCCTTTCCATGAAGGAGTTTTCCCAATATCCAACCTGGCACAACTTGAGGCCGTTCCCTCTTGTCCTGTTGTTTGTGTTTTGGGACAAGAGCCCAGCTCCCACCTCCAGAGGAGGAAACATGATTTTCCCAACGTTTTTCCTACACCTTTCCCATCAGTTTTGGAAAAAAACCCAGGTTTTGGATCAATCCCTGTGAATTTACCTGAAATTATAATGACTTTTAAGCTTCTAAAAAGGACTTTTGAAAAATTTCCAACTCCATGGGAGGTGTGGATGGGGATCCACCTCTGAAGGGATAAGCAGGAAGATTTTGTTCCATGTCCATTTCCTGCTGTCAGTTCTTGTTTCTATCACACAATTCCTTGCATCCATGAATCTTTTCCATCTTCCTTTTGGATTCCTCCCTGCTCCCTGACACACAGCAGAGCAGGAGACCTTCAAACACCTGGAATTCCAACCAGTGGAGCAGGAATTGGTGAATTGTGTTGTTTGGAAGTCTTGGGATGGGATGAGGAGACCCAAGTGGGGGCTGAACCTTCCCTGAGCTCTGCTGGGATGTTCCCACCTTTCCATGCTGGAAATCCCATCCTGGTGATGAACATCCCTTGATCCCACAATGTCAGCATGGTAGAAAATGGTGCAGATTGCCATTTTCAGTTCTTCCTGCTTGGTTTTAACCTTCTCCAACTTAGAAACCTCCAAGTTAAGAGCAAGGCCATGAATTCTGTGTGTCAGGAATTCTGGTGGCTGATGGAACCCCGATGTCCCAGCTGATGGGATCATCCATGAGCAGGTCCCAGTTTCTCTAAGGAGGTGACAATTTTCTGTTTTCCTCCCTCCAGACAAACCCAGTGGGACCCTCCAACCTGGGACAGCCCTGGGGACGATGCCAGCCTGGAGCACGAGGCTGAGATGGACCTGGGGACCCCCACGTACGACGAGAACCCCATGAAGGTGAGAGGGACAAATCCTTGGGATAGACCACAGGGTGGGAGGTCAGTGTGGAGCTGGGAGGTGGCAGAGGGACAGAAGTGACCTCAGATCCTTTGGAGTGGCTCCACTGGCCACACTCAGGGCTTGGCTGTTCGTGCCACAGCTTCAATGGTCACTGGAGTTCCCTGAAATTCTGCCCTGTGTGTGGAGCTGGCCAGAAAAATTAGAATGAGGGGGAATAATATGGGAAAAGAACAAACAAAGGGTGTAGCTCAGGAGCCTTTCCTATACCTTTCTGATTCCTTAAAAAGCTTGAGAAAATCCATGTAAAGAAAGGAATCAATTCTCCCACTGCTCTGGTGCTCCCACATTCCCAGGATTTTCCTGGAAGTGTTGTCCATCCTGCAGCACCCAGGAACATCCCACATGGCTGCTGTTGCCTTTCCATGTGCTGCCAGGATCCCAAGGGTTAATCCCATTCCCTGAATGCCTCTGAGTGCTCCTGCCAGGATTCCTGGCGAGTTCACTCCGGCGAAATTACCAACAAATATCTTCCTGGAAAAAAGTTAATTGGAAAATGAGCTCAGAGCTGGCACTCCCTGCTCAGCCAGGGGGCTTTTGCTTCCACAGAGGAATCCAGGGAAGCCTTTTCAAGGATTTTTACCCCTTTTTATCAGTGTCACATTTATCCCATGGCATTCCCTGATATTCTGGGATCTTGGGGTTACAAATACTCTTTGCAGATATTTGCAAATATTGGGGTTGCAAATACTGGGATTGAGCAAGAAAATGTGAATTAGAGGCTCTAATGAGAGATTTGAAGCTGGAATAGCTGGGAAATGCATCCCAGTAGAGGGATGAGCTGAAGTTCAGTGATGGAGAGCAGCTTGCTGAGGAGGAGGTTGGGATTTTCTGAGCAAGGAAAGAGAGCTGTGCTGGTGCTTTCCAGCTTGGGAACTGTTTCCCTGTGGAATTTTGGGGGTCTTGGTGCTGCCTGCACAGCAGAGGGAGCAGCAAGGGAAGGTACTCCTTTAATGTGGGCTTTTATCCCATAAATTGGGATAAAGAGGAGCCCTCCAAGGGCTTCACCTCAGGCTGGACATGAACCAGCTGCTCCTTCCAGGTTTTGTTGCTCACTCCAAACCCCAAATCCCTGAATTTCCCTGAATCCACAAATCCCTCATTCCTCAATGAGCCATGACTCTGGCTGACCTCAGGCTGAGCTGGTTCCTACTCACTCCAGAGCTTTCATTCCTTTTCTTCTGGGCCAGGATGGTCGGAAGGTCGGGTTTTTCCTGGCACTGAATTCCCATGGTCACAGCTCCTGCTTCCACCCTGGAATTACAACCACATTCCTTGGATTTTTTACCCTCCTCCCCACCCCACACCTTTCCCAAATGGATTAAACCCACCCAGGAGGGATTAAACCCACCCAGGAGGGATTAAACCCACTGGCACCATCCAACAGCTGCTGCTGCTATTCCTGGTGCTCCTGGGCCATGGGGGAGGATTTTGATGGAAAGGCACAAGAGGAGTGGGAAGCCAGGATCACTATTCCCTTTTTAAAGCACACTTGAAATCTTGTTTTTCCCTTGGAAAAAATGGATTTCCTGAGGGAGGAAGGCCAGCAGGGACACTGGGCTGGATGCTGAAGGTTTTGCATCCTTGTAGATGGAAAATTTGGATTTGGGGTGACTTTGTTTCTGCCCATTGGTTCTCCATGGAAAGGTTGGTGTCAGTGGAGCAGATCCCAGCTGCTGGAAAACAGAATCCCACTCAGGCTCCTACAGGTTTTCCCAAACTTTTGGCTTCTTGATCCCATCCCAGGCTGGTTTTCCCCTCATCTTTTGTGGCTTCTCCATTCCCATCTCCTCCAGAGACTGGAAAATAGGGACAGCACCATTCTGGGGATTTTCCTGTGTTAGTTTTCCTGGCAGTCTTTGGATTACAGAATTCACTTTGGAAGGCTGAGGGAGGAAGGCCTTGATAAGGAGATTTTGATATTAAAATAAATTTAAAATGGAATTTTAGCCTAAAATTAGGAAGAATTCTCCAAGGAGGAATTGGTACCTTGGCACAAGGAGGAGTTTGGAAATGGAGTTTTCATTTCTCCTCCTCATCTTTCCCTGCCAATTTTGACACTGATTTTTGCCCTCATCCCACATGGAGAGGGGATGGATGGGGAAAGGTTTGGTGGCAGAGAATGGTTTGGGGATGGAGAAAGGATTGGAGGAAAAGGATTGGGTGAAGGAGAAGGATTTTGGGGTGGGGAAGGGATTGCTGGAGAAAGGTTTGGTGGAGAAAGATTTGGTGATGGAGAAGGGATTCATCATAGAGAAGGATTTGGGGAGAAGGGATTGGTTATGGAGAAGAGTTAAATGTTGGAGAAAGATTTTGGGGGTGG
The DNA here is from genome assembly GCA_027123655.1 of Muscicapa comitata. Classification (NCBI taxonomy): domain Eukaryota; kingdom Metazoa; phylum Chordata; class Aves; order Passeriformes; family Muscicapidae; genus Muscicapa; species Muscicapa comitata. Next base: position 908,521 of record JAOTIY010001146.1, read on the forward strand.
GGAAGGATTTTGTGGTGAAGAAGGGATTGGTAATGGAGAAGGAATTTGGGGGTGGGGAAAGGTTTGGGGATGGAGAAGGAATTTGGGGGTGGAAGAGGATTTGGTGTGGAGAGGGGAGCAGTAGAAGGGTTTGGGAATGACAAAGGGTTTGAGAATGACAGGTTTGGGAAGGGTTTGGGAATGAAGAGGGGTTTGGGAATGACACAGGGTTTGGGAAGGGATTGGGAATGATGAGGGTTTGGAAAGGACGAGGAGTTTGGGAATGATGAAGGGTTTGGGATGGGTTTGGGGGTTTGGGAATGATGAAAGGTTTGGGAATGATGAGGGGTTTGGGAATGATGAGGGGTTTGGGAATGATGAGGGATTTGGGAAGGGTTTGGGAATGGTGAAGGATTTGGGAATGGTGAAGGATTTGGGGTGGGTTTGGGGGTTTGGGAAGGGTTTGGGAATGCTGAGGGTTTTGGGAATGATGAAAGGTTTGGGATTGATGAGGGGTTTGGGAATGATGAAAGGTTTGGGAATGGTGAGGGGTTTGGGAATGATGAAGGGTTTGGGATGGGTTTGGGGGTTTGGGAATGATGAGGGATTTGGGAATGGTGAAGGATTTGGGAATGATGAAGGATTTGGGAAGGGTTTGGGAATGCTGAGGGATTTGGGAATGACAAGGGGTTTGGGAATGATGAGGGATTTGGGAAGGGTTTGGGAATGACGAGGGATTTGGGAATGGTGAGGGATTTGGGAATAGTGAAGGATTTGGGATGGGTTTGGGGGTTTGGGAAGGGTTTGGGAATGCTGAGGGATTTGCCATGGAGCATTGCAGGGTTTGGAGCTGGAGCCACCCAGAGCCATCTGCTCCCCATTCCCGGCCTTTTGAAGTGGCAGCTGAGCCTGGGGCCGGAGCTTTGATGTCCCTGCTCCGGCCAAGCCTCGGCCATAAAACCTCCATGCACGGCTGATTTACACCCTGTCCCTTTGCTCCCGGGATTTTGCAGCTCTGCCCTCCAGCCAGGCACATTTTTAGGGATTGAAAGGGATTTTTTTTCAGTGTTAAATACTTCTAAAAAGTGGGATTTTTTAAATTAAAACAAATACTGGGACATCATCAAAGAGCAAAAGGAGAAGGGAAACCTCTCCCAGCTTTCCAAACCTTTAACAAATCCTTTTCTCTTCCCATCCTTACAATCCAAGTTGGGATGACCTGGATCCCAGAAAATGGTGCTGGTGCAGGGATGCTGCTTTTCCCTTGTTGGGCTCCAAGGAGATCACAGAGCTTGGGATGGGAGCGTGTGGGAGGTGGGTGTGGATCCAGCATGAAGGGATGGGCCCTGGGATGCAGCTGGAGCAGATTCTACTCCGTTAGTAAATCAGGGATCACTACTCAGGGAAGCAGCCAGAAATTCCGAGAAAATTCCCTTTATCTTGCCTGTAGCTAAAGATAATCCCTGTGAATGTCTGTGGGGGACCCCAGCCCTCCTGGGGAATTCCTGTAGGAAAATCCACCACCACAGGACTTACTCCCACTATGGACCAGCCTGACTGCCCCAGGACCCACTCCTGCTCTTTTTCCAGCTTTTTTTTCCCAAAGCAAACAAGAGCAAGGAGTGGTCCCTGTGCCTCCCAGCCCAGGATTGTGCTGGGAATTGGGCCAGGATTGGGCTGGGAAGTGTGTCAGAACCAAGCTGGGGAGTGCCAGGAGCAAGGCTGGGAAATGCTGGGACTGGTCTGGGGACTGTGCTGGGATCAGAGTGGGAATTGTGCCTGGATTGGGATGGAGAGCTCACTGGGATTGGGCTGGGAAATGCCTGCTTTGGGGTGTGGAGCGTTCCAGGACTGGGCTGGGAAGCTCACCAGGAATGAGCTGGGAAATGTGCCTGGATCAGACTGGGATTGGGCTGGCAAGTTCACTGGGATGAACTGGAAAGTTCACCTGGAAGTTCACCAGGACTGAACTGGGGAATGCACCAGGACTGGACAGGGAAGTTTGCTGGGATAAGGCTGGGAAGAGCACCAGTAGTGGGCTGGGAAGCTCATGGGACCAGGCTGGGAAATGCCTGTTTGGGGTGGGAGTGTGCTGGCATTGATCTGGGAATTGTGCCTGGATCAGACTGGGGAATGTGCTGGCCTTGGGCTGGAAAGGGCATTGGGAATGGGTTGAGGAGTGCACTGGAATGGGCCTGGAAGCTCAGCAGAGTTGGGCTGAGCAGCTCATTGGGATCAGGCTGGGAAGATCTGGATTGGACTGGGGAGTGTGCTGGCACTGGGCTGGGAATCTCCCTGGGAATGGGCTGGGAATCTCCCTGGGAATGGGCTGGAAGCTGTGCTGCCCACCAGGCTGTGGGACAGGAGCACTGTCCCCAAGGGAAGCGTTGCCATCCCCCTGTTCCCCTCTCCAGTCTTCCAAGAAGCCCAAGACGGCAGAAGCCGACACGTCCAGTGAGCTGGCCAAGAAAAGCAAGGAGGTGTTCAGGAAAGAGGTGAGGGGATGGGATGGGATAATGGGATGGGATGGGGGGATCGGATGGGATAATGGGATGGGATCGTGGGATAATGGGATGGGATCATGGGATGGGATGGGATAATGGGATGGGATAATGAGATGGGATGGGATGGGATGGGATAATGGGATGGGATGGGATAATGGGATGGGATGGGATAATGGGACGGGATGGGATGGGATGGGATGATGGG
>JAOTIY010001146.1:995472-1008584 GCA_027123655.1 Muscicapa comitata
CATCCATCCATCCATCCATCCATCCATCCACCCATCCATCCATCCATCCATCCATCCATCCATCCATCCATCCATCCCTTCCTTCCCTGGCTGAAGCCAGACCAAAGGTGGGAAGCAGAAGAATTTTCCCTCGTTAACTTTCAAGGAAAAAAATTCCCTTTAAACTGGCTCCAGTTCCAGGCACAGCTTTTCCCAGTTCCTCAAGGGATAATTTTCACTTTCAGCTCTCCTGGAAAAACTAACTTGGAAATGAAAAATCCCAATGTTTTTGTTTAGAACAAACCTCAGATGAAATGTCCTGAATTTCCCCTTTCCCGTGTGTTTTCCAGTTTTATTGCAGGCTGAAATTAAGCCGGGATCAACCCCAGAGCCCTGGACAGATGTGGGATGCTGGCATGGGATTGGGATCCCAGTGTGGGAGTGGGAACCAGGCATGGGAATGGGATCCTGGCATGGGATTGGGATCCCAGTGTGGGAGTGGGAACCAGGCATGGGAATGGGATCCTGGCATGGGATTGTGATCCCAGTGTGGGAGTGGGAACCAAGCATGGGAATGGGATCCTGGCATGGGATTGGGATCCCAGTGTGGGACTGGTGTCATGGTATAGGATTGGGATCCTGGCACAGGGCAGGGATCCAAGGGTGGGAGTGGGATCCTGGCATGGGACACAGATCTGGGAATGGGACTGGGGTGGCAGCACAGGACAGGGATCCTGCAGTGGGACTGGGATTTCAGTGTGAAACAGGGATCCCAGTTTGGAGCAGGGAATTCAGTGTGGGACTGGGATCCTGACAAGGATCCTGGTGTGGGAATGGGGTCCCTCTACAGCAGATATCCTGGCATGAGACAGGGATCCCAATACGGGACTGGGATCATGGAAAAGGGCAGGGATGCTGGCATGGGACAAGAATCCCAATGTAGGACAGGGATCCTGGCATGGGACTGTGGTCCCAGCTTGGGACAATGATCCTGGAATGGGACAGGGATCCTGGTGTGAAACAGGGATCCCTGTATGGAAAATCAGGGATTCCTTCATCCACAGGAAAATCTGTTTTCCTTTGGCTGATTCGGAGCCTGACGTCGCTGCCTTTTGTTGGGAAAATGTGAACAACTCTGACACGGCCCCAAACTGGCACCGGGGTCAAATCCATCCCTCAGGATCCTCCTGGCCATTCCCTCTGGATTATCCCCCACCAACACTCTGGCCTTTTAAAAATTGAGATGTTTCTTTCTCGCCTCCTTGGAAATGCCACCTCCTGCCTCTTTTCATTGGATTCCCTCCCGCGCTCTCCACGCTCCGGCCTTGGAAGTTCTGACATCCCTCAGTCCTATAAAAACCAGGCCCTGGGATGCTCTTGGCTGGGATAAAAGGCACCAGGGTGGGCTGGAATTTGGAGGAGCCTCTGACGGCTCCGTGACACGAAGCAGGAGTGGCCCTGGAGTGCTGGAGTGGTTGGGATTCTCCAACCTGCTGGGATCATGGAGAGGAGCTTCATCCCCAGCCCTGGGCCCTCCAGGCCGTGGTTTTGGAGTGGTCACACCCATGGCCAAGGTCTGGCTTTCAAGTGTCCATCTGCTGCAGGGACATGAAAGGAATTCCCAGTTTTTGACAGCTGCTGAAATTCCTTTTGTGGTGCTCCCGGCTGGACTCTGCCCAAGCCGAGGGTTTTGCTGCCTCTTCCAGCTCTGGGGGGATTTGGGATCATTGTTGCTTTTGGGAACAAATCCCTCTGCTGGACTGCTGGCCTGACCTGCCCAAGCTTCCAAAGCAGGTTCCTGGGAATTTTTTTTCCAACTTTGGAATGTCTGAGCAGAGCTGTTTGGAACAGTTTTTTCCTTAAACATTTGGGATGCTTGGAAAATGCTTGGCTGTTTCCAGGGGCTCTCTGGGATGGTTGATGGAGGGGATTTGGGAACTCTAGGAGACCTGTGGCAATGGCAGGGGGAGAGTGGAGGGATCCCATGGGATGTTTCCGAAGGCACAGGATACTTGGATGTGGGAATTGGGAATCCACACATTGGAAATGGCCTCTGAGGGGGTGGGGATTGGCAGCTCTTGGAATTCTTTGGTACCTTCCAAAGGGATGAGACACACCTGCCCCCCACCCTTGCATAGCTGCCCCCAGCCCCAGGGTCTGGCCAAGGACTCCAAAGAACTTCCAGTCAGGAAAATTATCCCAGGACTTTGCCATCCTTTTATCCTCTTGCCCCGTTTATTTGTTGTAAACTCGTCCAGCCAACATTGCAGGAATTGCCTTGGGAAGTTTTCCCGTGCTTGTTCCAGGAAGAATGGAAAATGTGGGAGCAGCCTCTGCTGGACACAGCCCATGGGATTTGCTCCTGCACCTGCTCCGAACTCCCAGGAACAGCAGAGAGCCCTGGGCAGGGAGGAGCCCATTCCTGCTGGGATCAGATCCAAAGGGAATTCCTGGATGGAGAGCTGCTCCTGCTGCCCATGTTGCACTTCCCTGGATCCCTGGAAGTGCCCAAGGCCAGGTTGGACAGGGCTTGGAGCAACCTGGGATAGTGGGAGGTGTCCCTGCTCATAAAAATGGGATGCATGGGATGATCCTTAAATTCCCTTGCAACCCAAATAGTTCTGGAATTCCCTGACTCCATGGAGCCATGGAATCCTGCTTTTCTGCCTCTGGGCACTCCATGGAAGTTCAGAGAAGGTCGTGAGTTGGAGCTGGGACGACTGGAGCAGGTTCCTTTTGTCCTTTCCTCTGCTTATCCCGTGTCCATCACTAATGGATGGTGAGTGTGGAACTCGTGTCCCTTTGACCATTGCAAGGTTGTGGAATCCTGGAATGCTTTGGGTGGGAGGGACCTTAAAGCTCATCCAGTGCCACCCCTGGATGGGCAGGGACACCTCCAACTGTCCCAGGGTGCTCCAGCCTGTCTTGGACACTTCCAGGGATCCAGGGGCAGCCACAGCTGCTCTGGGAATTCCATCCCAGCCCTTCTCCACCCTCCCAGCCAGGAGTCCCTTCCCAATATTCCATCTAAATAAATTTCTTTCAGCTCAAAGCCATTCCCTGTGCCTGTCCCTCCATCCCTTGTCCCCAGTCCCTCTCCAGCTCTCCTGGAGCCCCTTCAGGCCCTGCAAGGGGCTCTGAGCTCTCCCTGGATCCTTCTCCTCTCCAGGGGAACATTCCCAGCTCTCCCAGCCTGGCTCCAGCCCTGGAGCAGCTCTAGGGGCTCCTCTGGATCTCCCCAGCAGCTCCAGGTCCTTGTGCTGTTGGATCCAGGGCAGATCTGCAGGTGGGAAATCACCTGAGGGGGCAGAGGGGCAGAATCCCACCCCTGGATCCCCTTTTCCAGCAGAAAATTCCAACTTTTCTACAGAACCCCAACCCATTTCCTTGGCCTGGCGAGGCCTTTCCTAAGGAGTTTTTGCCATTGGTTCAGAACTGTTCTTCCTTTAAAAATCCCTGTTAAAACAAGAAAACCAGGAGCTGCTTCCAGCTCTGTAGGATTTCCCCCCCACCTCGTATTATGATATTTGAAATAAAAACACCCTGGGAGTTCCCATAAAAATCCCGCTGAATTTATGACGTGATTGTTAGAGAGCAGAAAACGTCCAATAAAAAGGAATTTTCAACAAGAGCCCAACCTCCCTCAGCTCTTCCCGGGCTCCATCTGTGGTAGATGGAGCTGGATGGAAGAAAAACATCTTGGAGGCGTTTGGAGATTGTAAACGTAACTAAAAATAGCAAATCCGTGCCTTTATTAAGGATTTTCCCCTCTGGGGAATCCGAAGGATTGAGGAAAAGTGGAAATTGGATGAGCTCATCCCACCCAGGTAGCACCAGGAACGTTTTGCCGTGGTTTTTCCCGGGACTGTTTCCTTTCCAGCTGGCCAGCTGCGGGATTTTGACCTATTGTTCCCAAAAATAATGACATGAAGAGAAAAGAGGGAAGGACTTGGCGTTCCTCTGTATTTAATGGAGAATTATGGATGTTTGGGAAGCTGAGGGTGGTTCTTGCCCTGGCAATACTTGGCAGAGTCATCCTGGCTTGATGTTTTCCAAAATGCTTCCTGGGGGCACTGGAGCTACTGGGATTGTGTCCTTCAGAAAAGCTGAGGAACAGCTGAAGTGTGGAATTTCTTAAGGACCTGTCCGTGTCTCTGCGTGGAACAAAAGTTGGGAACTCCAGCAGTTGGAGATGTAAGGAGAAGGCTCTTCCCATACCTGTCAGCACTCGGAGTCAAGAAAGAGAAAAACTCCCCAGTTGGTCTCCGTTGGAGTCGGGGTCGGATTGTGCCAAAGAAAAAACCTGGAAAGTTTATTAATGGAAATGCCTGGAAGTCTTAGGGAGGCTTGAAATAGCAGGAAAAGCTTCTCTTTCCATGTTCTCCCAGCTGGAAAATTGGGACAGGTATTTGGGCAGCGGGGTTAAAAGAATCTGGAAGGTTCTTTGGGAGGTCCTGCTGGGAAGTAACTCCGCACCTCAGTCCCGTGAGGATTCTGCTTGCCTTTATCCCTTTTCTGCCTAAAATTTATGGAAGTCAGGAGGAGTTTGGCTGATGAAGGATCTTCGAGTTTGGGAGATGAAGGAGGAGTTTGGCTGATGAAGGATCTTGGAGTTTGGCTCATGAAGGAGAAGTCTGGGTGATGAAGGAAAAGTTGGATGTTGAAGGAATTTCGAGTTTGGATGATGAAGGAGAGGTTTGGATGTTGAAGGAACTTGGACTTTGGGAGATGAAGGAGGAATTTGGCTGATGAAAAAGTTTGGCTGATGAAGGATCTTGGACTTTGGGAGATGAAGGAGGAGTTTGGCTGTTGAAGGTGAAGTTTGGATGTTGAAGGAGAAGTTTGGATGTTGGAGGAGCTTCGAGTTTGGGAGATGAAGGAGGAGTTTGGCTGTTGAAGGAATTTTGATTTTGGTCGATGAAGAACCTTCAAATTTGGCAGGAAGTCAAATGTTCAAACATTCCCACTTCCCAGTGATCCAATGGGGATGATTTTATTGCCTTCAGTGAGGATGGAAATCCTTCCTCATTGTGTGGGAATAATAAAACAGAGGAATTTTAATCTTCTCGATGTTTTTTTTAATCCCTGGTGGCATTTTGGAGATGGAGAGTCCAACCAAATATCCTGCAAAGGGATAAAGAGGCAGAGTTGGAGCCTTTGGCAATCCAGGGAAAAAGTTTCACAACTTTAGTGAGTTTGATCCAGATCCATGTGGATCCCATTTCCAAGCAGAGAGTGAAGCGGGATGGGAGGTGGATGAACAAAATTGCAAATTAAAGCACAGCTTAATCAACTGGGAATGATTTAATTCCTGGGCTTTTGCCAGGATGAACATCAAGGAAGACTGAGAGTTTTGGGGAGCTGGCAGGGATTTCCTTCTGTGATTGTTCATAGGATCATGGAATGAGGGAATTCCAGACTGGTTTGGGTTGGAAGGGAGCTGGATGGTTTGGGTTGGATGGGGCTTGGGATAGTGGGAGGTGTCCCTGCCCATGGATGGGATGGGATGATCCTGAAGGTCCCTTCCATCCCAAACCATTCCCTGATCCTACCCTGTGATCATTTCACTTCCCAAAACACCTCATCCCTTCTTCCACAGGATTCAATCCATCCCGGAGAGTCCCATTTCCCAGGCAGCTCCCTATGGAATTAACAATTCCCTCCGGTTCATACATGACAACACCACGGGCTTGGTGACTTGTCCTTCCCTTTCATCCCACGGCATTCCAGAGCCCAGCAATCCTGGCTTCCAAGTGTCTGTTCCCACGAAAACTCCTCCAGAGGAGCCGTGGATAACGACCGAAGCAATTCCCAAATCCTTGCAGCCGTGCAGGGACGCACGCCCGCTCCCGTCTCCGGCCGGGAAGAGCCAGCCAACATCAGGACACAAATTTATGCAAAGTGCCTCCTTCTGCCATGGAAAGCTTCTCATTCTTGACTCTGCTCCAAGCAAAATCCCATTAGGTCCTAAAAATTAATTTCAGGCACGTTTCCCCGGTTGTTTACAATTCCCCTCTCCGCTAATTCCAGCCGCATGCCGGGCCCCTCCTGCTGCTCTCCTTGATTTATTCCAGCCTCATTTGCTGCCTCCCCACAGTTGTGTTGGAAAAGCAGAAGATTCCAGGGCAGGATTGTGTTGGGATGGACAGAAGCTTTTTCCTTGGATTCCCTGCGGAGCTGTAAAGCAGAGTGGGATGAGGGGCCGGGATGTGCTCGGGTTTTGATGAAGTTTATCCTTCATCCAACGAGAAGATGGGAGTTGGGAATGTCCTGGAGTGAGTTCTGCTCCAACTTGGTGCTGGCTGCAACAGAATTCCGAGGTGGAGTGTCCTTTTCCATGCCTGAATCATCATAAAATCATGGAGAGGTTTGGGTTGGAAGGGACCTTCATCATCATCCTGTTCCATGGTCCTCTCCTGCTCCAGCCCAATCAATCCCAAATTCTTTTGTGCATCATCAAGCCCAAAACTTCCCAAAATTTTCACTGGCGGAGCAGGGAATTACTTTTGACCCCAAAGGTTGATGGGGAGGTGCTGATCCATGACAAGGTCCTGCTGTTCCTGGAGATGTCACCGGGAGAAATCCAGCTGGACCCCCTGCTCTGGTGTCCCTCTCCCACCTCTTGGAAGGTTTTTAGGAATGGTGGCTTTTCCATGATTTGCTCTTTCAGCTGGAATAGCACCCAAAGGGGTGGGATGTGCTCAGGCTATCCCCAGACTTATGGAGAACCCTTTCCAATATTCTGGATATCTTTTCCATTCCTTCCTTCCTTCCTCCCTTCCTGCTCCTGGCTGGAGCTTTTTCCCACCACCCTCATTGTTCCTGTCTTTTCCAAGATCCTCTCCTTTCCTCTGCCAGCTCTTCCTGCTCCACACCTCCGAAATTCCAGGGTGTCCCAGAGTTCCTGCTCTCCCTGGCCCACGTCCAGAGACAGGGAAATGCCCCAAGGCTTGAGGAAGTTGGGATGACACAAGAGCCAGGATTTATGGACACCTCTAATGGATGGTGCTTGGAAGCCAAGTGGAGAATAATTTCAGTGGAATAATTTCGGTGGGAAGGGAATTTTAGGTTCCTAATCCACCTCCAAGTATCCTTGGAAATCCCAGATGGTGCCAGGCACTTCCAGAGGCTTCTCTCCCGATGTCCCCATGGTGTCCCCTCATGATCCTGCTGTTCTGCTCTGTCCCAGCACTGCACCAACTCCATGGAAAATTTGTTTAATTAACTCATTAGCAGGAGCAGGAATTCCAGTAGCTCCAGATCAAGGGTTTTATTGGGAATTAACCCTTCAGTGGAGGGAAAAGGGTGGAGTTTTCCTGCTCCCATGATTGCAATCCTGGGAAATTCTGATCCCTGCTCCAAATCAGGAGCTGTTGTGGGTTGAACCAGCACAGGGGCTCTTCCCTGTTCTCCTGGGGCTTAGATGGGATTTTGGGAAAGAATTCCAGGCTGGGAGGGTGGGGAGACCCTGGAATGGAATTCCCAGAGCAGCTGTGGCTGCTCCTGGATCCCTGGAAGTGTCCAAGGCCAGGCTGGATGGGGCTTGGGATTGTGGAAGGTGTCCCTCCCACGGATGGAGTGGGATTATCCTTAAGGTCCCTTCCAAACCATTCCAGGATTTTATGATTCCATGTCTAACCAAAACTTTAGGGAGAACAGAAGGGAATGGTGGAAGCTGAAGTTCATCAGATTCTGGTGCATCCTCAGCCAAAAAGAGGAAAAATCTTAGGATTTGATCCCTTGTCAGGTCTCTCCTCTTCCATAAGAGCAGGAAAAATATCAGGAAAAGGGGGAATCCCGTGTCCTGGATAAAACAAACCTGTCCTTGAAGGCTGACCTGGCCTGGGGAAGGGCTGATCCCAGATCCTGGTGTCCAACCATGCTGCTTTCCCAGGGATTTGCCTGCAGGAGGAAAGCATCTTCCTTGGAATATTTCCTGTGAGTGGATGAATTTACCCAGTGATCTGCAGAGGGCTCTCTCCTCACGGTGATGGAGAAACTCTGGATTCAATCCCAGGAATTCAGCAGGGTGAAATAACCGAGGCTGGGGCTGCCATCAGCAGCTGGGCTTTTATGATCCTGGGATAATAAAATTTCAGGCATTAATATGGAGTGAAACACGATTCCTAAATCTTGGAGTGAGCTCTGAAAGCAGCCAAGGAGGAGGTGCCAGAACTCCAACATTATTGAGGAGCTGCTTGGGAAAAGGGAAGGTCAGATCCTGATCTCGTTGGAATCCAGGGAGGAGGGAATTGAAATTCTTTGGGTTGGCTTTGAGGGGAAAAAAAAAATCCTGGCTGTGGAAAGGTGGGATTTATTGGGAGAATTGATTTGAGGAAAATTAATTTCTTTGGAAAAAATGGCTTTGCACAATCCTGGGATTCATTCCATCAAATCTACCAGGGAAACCAGTCACCAGTTCTTGGGGTGGACTGGGATGGAGGGAAAGCCTCTGGCTGGATTCCCTTCCCTATGGAATGAGGGTTTTTCCCTCTCTCTGATGGCTCCCTCTGAGAGTGAGAAATCCCAACACAAATAGGAAAGGAAAAGAGGAAATGAATGATGTTCGTGAGGAAAACCACAAAAAATCCAATGATTTTTGGAATATTTCAGTTGTTTTCCGTAGAATTCCAGAATCCCAGAAAAACTTGGTTGGAAGGGAAAAAATTCCCATTCCAGCCAGCCTGGGATTTGTGCCCTTCCCAGCAGTTCTGCCCCTGCCCCAGCTCCCTGCCCCATCCCACAGAAAAACCTGGGAATGACAGGATTCCTCTTTATTCCCATACACACGGGGCATTGATCCCAGGCTCTGTTTTATGGGATGAGGAGGGGGGAAAATGGGATGGGAACAGGATGGGGGAGACCATGAGGGAATTTCACTTATGAAGTCAAGCCCTGTTCTGGTGGAAATCAAAATTCCTGTTCTTTTTTTTTTTTTTTTTTCTGTATTAAACTCCCTGTCCTTTTACAGGAAGTCTTAATAAATTCCCTTGGGATCTTTCAAATAGAATTTTCCAAAATCATAATTCCCCCGTGGAAGTGTTGGCCTGGGGATCCACCACAGGGGGAGAGCCTGGAGCCAGGGAATGTTTGGAAACCTGTAAAATCTCCTCGTTAAGTTGGAATTCTGAATGCTTTGCCTATGGAGAAAATTCTCCAGGAGCTCCTTCCCATCTCTGGAGCAGAGGGAAAAGGTGGATTTCTGAGCCTGGGATGGAGGGAGAGCAGCACTTGGAATGAGGGAGGGAAAAACCCTCACAGACCTTCTGCTCCAAGGATTTCTGTCTCCAGGGATCCCTCATTTTTCCTGGAGCTCCCCAGGTCCCCACAAAGAGACTTTTCCATGTGTGAGGGGGTGGGAAGAGGCCTTGGAGTGCTGGGATTGGGTCAGGAAGGGACCATCCCAGTGGGATTCTGATCTGGGATGCAGCAAGGTGGGAAGGGATGATCCCAAAAAGGTGCAGAGCCCAGGGAATGAGCAAAGCAAAATCCAGGGGAATGGGAATGGGAATGGGAATGGGAATAGGAATAGGAATAGGGATAGGGATAGGGATAGGGATAGGGATAGGGATAGGGATAGGGATGGGAATGGGAATGGGAATGGGAATGGGAATGGGAATGGGAATAGGAATAGGGATAGGGATAGGGATAGGGATAGGGATAGGGATAGGGATAGGCTGTCCAAAAACCTCCAAAATCCAGTATCCCTTCAGGATTATCCCTTTCCTTGTCCCTCAGCCTGGAGAACAAAGGGAGAGCTCAGAGCCCCTGAAGGGGCTCCAGGAGAGCTGGAGAGGGACTGGGGACAAGGGATGGAGGGACAGGACACAGGGAATGGCTTTAGCTGAAGGAGAGTGGGTTTAGATGGGATTTTGGGAATGAATTCCTGGCTGGGAGAGTGGGGAGGGACTGGGATGGAATTCCCAGAGCAGCTGTGGCTGCCCCTGGAGATGTCCCAGGCCAGGTTGGACACTTGGAGCACCCTGGGATGGTGGGATTTGGGAATGGGATGAACTTTCAGCCCTTTCCATCCCAAACCATTCCAGGATTCTGGGATTCAGCCACTGAGCAGAAGCTTTTCCTAATCGTCCATCCAAATCTAAACTGAATTTTTTTCCTCCGTGCTTTTCCTCCAGGCTGCTCCATTTCTTTCCTATCATCACTTATTATTCCATTTTTGAACATTAATTCATTATTGAACATTAATCCATTATTGAACATTAATTCAGCTTCTCCAGGAAATCCATTCCAGCAGGAATTCCTTTCCAACATCTCTGCTCTCCTTCATCTTAAATCCAGTCCTTTCCAGGCAGTCTGGAGCTGTGAAGACCCTAACTCTGGAATTCTCCTATTCCTGGGTCAATTCCCAGCCTGGAAGAATTTTTGGGAAGCCAAAACCTCCCAGACCATGAATCCCCTTTGTGTGGTTTAATATCCCAAACGATTTCAGGTATAAAATTCCTCCTTTGGGGAGCGTGTGCAGATCCCAAGTTACAGAAGGAAGCTCCCACTTCCCCCCATTCCCATTCCCATCCCCATGGAAAACTCTTCCCTCATTTCACTGGGAGCAGTTGTTTGGGATCAGCCTTGGGGTTGGTGGCACCCACAGGACTCATCCCATGATTCCTCTCCACCATTTATTAAAGGACAAGGAGAATTCCCATCCCTCCCAAGACCTTTAGCATTCCACAGGCTCAACCTTTCCCTTCTTTTTTCCTTCCAGAGAGGCTTTCCCAGCAAAAGGATTGAGTGGAAAACTGGGATTTGCAGCTTTTGACTGGGCAGTGATGTTCCAGGGCAGCTTTTCCTTCCCAAAACCCTAAAAGGAGAAATATGAAATCCCACTTCCATGAACACAGAAGCCTTGAAAATCTGGGAAAAGGGGATTTTAGTGGGATAATTCCATGATCCCCCATGAGAGGGCATCTCTGCCCTTCCTGTGGAGCATCCCTTAAACCTTCAGCCCCTTCCTGCTCCTCTGCAAAGCTTTGGAAAAGATGGAATTTTCTTTCCTGCCTCACTTCCCCTCGGAGCAGGGAATGTCCTGGGCAGGAGGTTTATTTATTTTTTTTTATTATTTTATTTTATTTTTTTTTAAATTTTTTTTTTTTATTTTTTATTTTTTATTTTTTATTTTTTTTGGAAAACCAGACATTTATGGGGTTTTGTTGTGTTTTTGACTCTTCCTGAGTATTTTTGATGACCCATTATCCAAACCACAGCAGGGATTCAGTTTAGCAGAATCTCCTCAAATCTCCTGGGAAGCCCATTCCAAGGAAAAGAGGGATTTCAGCCATCCTTGTCCCAAAAAAAACAAAAGACTCAAGGGAAGCAGGAAAGTTGTTGCTGTTACTTTGGTTTGGCTCCAGTTTGGGAATTTTGGGGAGGTTTTTTTTTATTGTTTCTTTTTTATACCTTGGGTGTTTTGTCATCCAGGAATTCTGATAATTCCTAATGGAATTTTTTCATTTCCCAGCCTCATCTCTCCCCTCCTGTTTTTGGGAATTCTCATTCACTCTGGATTTGGGCAGAAGTTGCAGCTCCCACTTGGGAAGGGTTTTCTTTGGCCAAGAGGCTGAGAATTCCCAATAAAACCAATTTTCCTCCAGGACTGATCCCATTCCCAATCCCACAGTTGCATCAAACTCTTGTTTCCCTCAGAAATTCCTAATCCTGCTGACAGAAATTAGGGAAAACTGGAGGCAGGGTTTTTCTGGTGGAGTCATTCAGTAGAAAAATTGGAAATGCTGGGAATTCTGACAGGCTGGGAGAGCTGGGAATGTTCAACCTGGAGAGGAGAAGGATCCAGGGAAAACTTAGAGCTTCTCCTGCACCCTGGAGATTTTAAAGCTCCTGGAGGACATTTTGCTCTTCCCAATCCGATGGAAAAATGGAAAAAAATGTGGCTGTTCCTGGTGGTTGGGAAGCTGCAGGAACATCCAGAGGTTTTCCTTAAAATCCCTGGGCTCATTCCAAGCTTGGTAAAATTGCTCATTGGAATTTTTATTGTGGCTTTTCCTGCCTTTTGGCTCAGCTCCTGAATCGTATCCCAAGTGAAATGTTGGAAATCACCTCCACCAAATCCCACAGCACAGGAGCCTGGAGATTGAATTTCCTTTGGAAAAGCAGGAAAGGGAAGGCAGAGCTCCACAAACCTCTGCCAGCAATGGTTCCTTTGGGACAAAAGGATGTGGAGCTCAAGGTGTTGTGTTTGGTGAGGAGAAAATCTGGGATTTGCTGGAGCTGAAGGCCCAGGTGCCTCAGGTATCCTTGAAATCTTGTGGGAATTCCCAAATCCAACATTCTGGCCCCGTCCCACTGGCTGGAAATGATTATTTTTGCAATAATTGGGACATATATAACCACATCTCACCTTCCAGGATATTCTTGGAAGGATTTCTCTGCTTCTCTGCTGGCAGGAGGGGGCTCCAAAAGGATGGGGGCTGTGTTCCTATAATCCACTACAAACTGAGTGGGAAAAAGGGAAAAAAGGCAGGGAATGAAAGCTGAGCTTAGTGAGGGGGCACCAAGCAAGGTTGGGAAGCCCTGGGTCTCTCTGACCATTCCTTTGACTCCCAGACCAGATTCCCACGGGATTTGTTTCATTCCATCCTCAACTGGCCAAGTTATCCATCATAAAAAATAAGGAAAACCCCTCAAAAATCACAGATCCAACCTTTGTGCTCTGGGATCATTTCCTCCCCTCAATTCCCTCTCAAATCCAGCTCCAAGGACCTTTAGGGTCCTTCCTCAGCAGTATCCACAAAATTTGGGATGAACTCCAGCCCATCCCCTTTTATCCCTCTCTGGCCAAATTCCTAAAAGCTGGACCAGCAGCTCTGCTAAGGCTCTTCCAGCTCTGACTGGATTTAGGGGAGTTGCCTCACAATTATTCCCATCACCAATCCCAAAGTCTTTCCCAATGGGAATGTGGTTTCACCCCAATATGTTCTGTTTCCCCAACCTCTCCTAACAGGGTTTATTCCAAGCTTGGAGATCCCAGGAAAATCAGTGATGGACATTTCAAAGAACCTGAATCCTCCACAGCACCCCCAATTCTTCTTCTTCTTCTTCTTCTTCTTCTTCTTCTTCTTCTTCTTCTTCTTCTTCTTCTTCTTCTTCTTCTTCTTCTT
>JAOTIY010001146.1:1011341-1025687 GCA_027123655.1 Muscicapa comitata
TCTTCTTCTTCTTCTTCTTCTTCTTCTTCTTCTTCTTCTTCTTCTTCTTCTTCTTCTTCTTCTTCTTCTTCTTCTTTATTATTTATTATTATTATTATTATTATTATTATTGTTATTATTATTATCATTATAATCATTATTATTATTATTATTATTATTATTATCAGTAGTAGTAGTAGTAGTACTGGAATTTTAGAGGCTGGAAAATCCCATTTCCTTCCTTATTTTCCAAGGAATTTTCTTTGCTCCCAGGACTGGGCAAGGCAGGACAAGCTGGATTTCCCAGGATGAACTTGAGGCAAAGCTGGCCCAGACTCCTTGTCCTGTTTTAAATCCAGCTCATCATTTTAATCAAGAACAGCTCCAGGGTTTCTCTGCAATCCATGGAAAGCTCTGTCCTGTGAGAATTCCATGCAGGATCATCCTTGGAGCCTGTCTCTTCTCTGGAAGGTGCCACATCTGCCCACAGCTGGTTCCTCACCCCACACCAGTTGTTTTAAGCCAGGAAAAGAATAAGCAGGAGCCCAGCCCATTCCAGCCACGCAGAATCCATGGATTTATGGCCACATCCCATAAAACCAAGCCATGAAATCCTATCTGCCACCGAGGGAATGAGCAGTTCCTTGTTCAGCACCTCCTGGCCACATTCCAGCAGCAGGACAAGGATCCATTGTAACCACTCCGAGCTTATTCAGCTCCAATTCCCACTTTCCTTGTTCCCAGCTTCTCCTTTCATTCCATTTCCACTCCATTGGAATGTCCTTTTTTGCCCCTTTTTTTCCCCAGAGGGATTCTGCCCTTCTTTTCTGGATTTGTGCTGGAAAATCAGAGTAACTGAGCTTGTAAGGCACCTCTGGATATCTTTGGATCCATCACTGTTTCCCAATTCTTGGCTTTCAGTGATGTCTCCATCAGAATTTGGGATCTGACTGAATTTCCATCTCTTTTTGGGGTTAAAAAGTACAAGCTCTGCCAATCTGACAGGTTGTGGAGGGAGCACAAACTCCATATCCACAAAAAGGACCTGGAATATATCCAGGATGAAAGGAATTCTGTCTTTATAGCAGCACCAGGAGAGGAAAAAAAGGGAAATTGGGATCCCAAGGGGCTGAGTCTGATCCCTGTTTTCCCTCCTCTCCATCCTCTCAGGAAATCCAAGGTGCTAAAATCTACCTGGAATTTCTGGGGTGCAGGTTGCACTTGGGGTTCTCTGGAATGAGGAAAACTGCTGCTTTATCCTGCTGCTGACCTGATTTTTCATGTGAATTCCCCCACAGCCTGGAATTTGGAGGGGTGGGATCTGCTCTTGGGATCCTCTGGAGCAGCAGGATCCAGGTCTTGCTCCAGGTCCCATCCCTGTGACAGGTGCTGGTGTCACTTTGGCACTCACTGGGATGGGGGAAGTGCCTGGGGAAAAGTGGAGCTTCCAGCCTTTATCCTGGGAAAAGGAAAATGTCTGGATATTCAGCATAAATCAGTGGCTCTCAGGGGTGTAATCCCAGATGTTTCATCCTCTCACAGAATCCCAGGATGGTTTAGGTTGGGAGGGAATTTGAGGATCATCCATTCCACCCCTGCCATGGCAGGGACACCTCCCACTGTCCCAGAGGGATCCAACCTGGCTTTGGGCACTCCCAGGGATCCAGGGGCAGCCACAGATTCTCTGGGAATTCCATCCCAGCCAGGAATCCCATCCCAATATCCATCCAGCCCTGCCATTCCCTGTGTCCTGTCCCTCCATCCCTTGTCCCCAGTCCCTCTCCAGCTCTCCTGGATTTAAACTTAGAAAAAATATTTGCCATCATGTGGCATCAGATCATTGATGTCTTCAGTTATGGCAGTAGTAGTTCTTTATTCCATTATTAGTTTGTTCTTTTTCATTATTATTGTGCTGTGACAGTCTCTTAAACATCCTCTGTCCTTGTTTACTGTAATAATCTGTTGCAACTCTCCAGTGACACACATCCAGCATTTTTTCTTTCCTTGGACTGTTCACAACCATTACCTGGATACCTAAGAAATCTCAAACATTCTGAAACAATTCTACCCAAATAAAACAGAGATTGTGATCCCATCACACTTAAGAAGAAATAATTCAATTTTAAATTATAATCATTTAATACTGGAGCCTTCTCCTCTCCAGAGGAACATTCCCAGCCTGGCTCCAGCCCTGCAGCAGCTCCAGGTCCTTGTGCTGTTGGAGAATCACCTGAGGGGCAGAATCCCATCCCTAATCCTGCATCCCACCCTTGGCATCAGCTTTGGGGCAGGGATGTCTCTGCCTGGGCACATCCAGCTGTGAACATCCCAAATCCTTCCCTCAGGGCTCTCCATCCATTCTCCACCCAACCTGTGCTTGTGCTTGGCATTGTTCCCCCTTGTTGAACCTCATGAGATCCCTCACAATGAGATTCCTGAATTCCCATTTTAATTGCTGCATTCTTGTGCATAGATCCACGTCCTATTCCTGAAAATCAGGAATAACTCCTGTAAATCAGGAAGAATTCCCCTGAAATCTCAGACAAACTGGGATCAGGGCTCCTTGCTGCCATTTGCACCGAGGGTTTTTCCCTCCATCCTCCTTCAATGCTCTCTTGTCCACTTCCCATTTCAATTTAGCCCCCAAATCCTCATTTCCTTTCCCGTTTTTCCCTCTGGGCATTCCCAGGGGCAGGATCCACTGCAGGATTAACCCACTCCAGCTTGGACTCCTGCACAAAGAGGCTGCACAAGCTCCAGGAGAGCCTGGATGGAAATCTTGGATTCAAATCATTCCCTGGCTCCCCTGGACACCGGGAAGGTCTCCTCTGTCAGAGAGTTTTTCCCTGTGGCTTCCAGCACACACATAATTTTTGGGAACGAGGCCCCAGGGCCCTGCTGCAGCAGGGAACTGTTTTGATTGTAACAGGCTTTGATTCAGAGCAGCCAGAAATTATTTATTTTCCTTCAGCTTCCCTCCCCCCCCTGCATTCCCAGTCGGGATTGAGGAGCTCTGTTTGCTCGGGGGCTCCTCGGGATGAGCAGAGGGATCCTGCTGGGGCAGGGCACCAAATCCTGGATTTCAGATGCTCCAAAATTTGTCCCCTCTCCTATTCCCTGCAGTTTGTGCTGGCAGGAAGGAATGGGAATCCCAGGGAAGTTGGTCCCTTGGTGGGGAATCTCCCTGCCAAGGAAGGACAAGGAATTCCTCATGGTCTGACATTCCTGCCATAAATCAGTGGAAGATGAGCAAAGCTCTTCCCTCTTCCTCATCTTCCAGAGTGTTTTGGGCCCAAAATGTGCCTGAGGAGATGCTGCCATGGCTGGAGGGAATGTCAGCAGCATCCCAGCCCTTGGGCTGGGGTCGCTGATGTTCCATTGCTGGGCGGGATAATGGGATTTCTGCCCATGGCACAGGGATTGGCAGAAGATGATCTTTAAAATCCTTCCAACCTGACCCCTCCACGACTTTTATGATTCTGTGATTGTGTTTAATTAGGTCCACCTCTAATTTGATTTCTCTTGGGAACCACTGATGACCCCACACGTATCCTGAGGGAGTTTTTGGAGCTTTGCAAAGTGACTGCTCCTCGTTTAATGCTCCCAAAATTTGGAGGTGGATCCCAAAGCTAACTAAAACACTTGGAGATCCACGTTTGGGAACCACGACCACCAATTCCTTGGCTTGATGCTCCAGCTGAGGTGGAGCTCTGGAAAATCCCTGGACAGCAGATAAGACATGTAGATAAGGAGGAAGGTGATGGAACTCCAGCACAGGAGCCCAGAGAAGCTGTGGCTGCCCCTGGATCCCTGGAAGTGCCCAAGGCCAGGCTGGATGGAGCTTGGAGCACCCTGGGATGGTGGGAGGTGTCCCTGCCCATGGAATGGGATGATCTTTGTGATCCCTTCCCACCCAAACCATTCCATGACTCAGAGATTTTTTTTCCCCACTCCCCACTAAATTTCTGGTTGATTTTTCCGTGACTGTAGCACAGTGAAGTGACTGTGAATGGATTTGATTGTTGGCCCAGATTTTTGGGAATATCAGAACTGAAGCTCTGCTTGGATTTGCCTCCAACAGGCAATGACAGAATCCCAACACTGGGACCAGTGCCTGGGACTGGGATAATGCTGGGATTTCCTGGATATTTCCCATTATACACAAACACCAGAGATTTTTCTGCCCAAACCTACTTGGATAAAAACACTGTTTTCCCAAAATCCCCTTTCCAAATCCTCTTGGGATACATTTTTTGGGATACATTTTTGTATTTTTTGGGTCCATTTGCACCGATCCCTGTTGGAACTGTCACTTCCATGGCTCATCCCGTGTTCTCTCATATGGGCCCTGGCTCAGTGATGTCACCAGAGATGGATTGTGGCCTTTTCCCTGGATGGGACATCAGAATCCATGGAATGACAATGACAAAAAGCCAAACCAGCTCAGCCTGATCTCTCTTGTCCTTGAGGGAAACAACAGCTCTCAGGATTTGGGAAGTGTGACACCCCTCCTTCCCACCAGGAGTTCAGGCTGATCCAGGTAATTCCCATTTTCCCATTAAAACAACACAGCTCTGATGTCTAGACAGAAATTTTGGAGTGGAAAAATCCAATATTTTGGATTGACACAGGGACAAACAGGGCAAGGAGTGAATTTGGCCATTGGGATTTTTGTGGCCATCACTCATCTGCTCAGGGAGACCAAACCAAACTCTGCCTTGGCCCAGTTTGCCAACTGGGAGAGGGCTTGGAGACCACCCTGAGACAACCAGAACTGGGACCTCTCATCCCATCCCCACATCACCTCCACCCCAGAGTGACTGAGGAGCAGGAGAAGATTCCATCATTCCATCCTCCCGTCAGCTCCATGCTCCTAAAGCAGTAAAATCCCATTAATGAATTCTTTTCTTTACACTTTGCCCCATGGGATTCCTTCCAGAATGTTGTAAATGACTCTGATTTTGGGATCCCTTCAAATCCAGGCAGGATTTGGGCTCTGCACAGCCTTTCCCTGGTTGGCAGAGACTTTTTGGGTGAATGAAGAAGGTTATGAAGGCAAACAAAACTTCAGCTGAGTTTTGGTGACTGGAAAAGGAACAATTTATTTCTGGAGCTGTCAGGGCAGTGTTTTTTTTTGGCCACCCCTCCTCTCACCAAATTGCAGAACTCATCCCTGAAAAAACAGTGTGGATCCATTTCTCTTCCCACTGAGAGTGTGGCTGGCATTCCTGGATGATTTATCTGCCCACTTTCATGGATCATGCGTTGGGAGTTAATTTGGGCTTGTGACAGCTGCCTAGAACTCATCCATTTGGAAAAAAATTCCTGCTGTCAGATGAATGAAACCAAGCTGATCTCTGTTTCTTGTAATGTTCAGGATGACAGTGACTCATGAGCTTCAAATGTTTTGGTTTTTTTTTTTTTTTTCTGATTCTGGCCCAACTTCTGGGTCATTTTTCTTGGGTTTCCTTGGTGGATGCTCAGCTGCAGGAAATCAGAGGTCTTGAGTGGGATGGGTGCATTTATAGAACCCTGGAATGGTTTGGGTTGGAAGGGATTTTAAGGATCATCCCAGTGCCACCCCTGCCATGGCAGGGACACCTCCCACTGTCCCAGGCTGCTCCCAGCCCTGTCCAGCCTGGCCTTGGGCACTTCCAGGGATCCAGGGGCAGCCACAGCTTCTCTGGGAATTCCATCCCAGTCAGGAATCTCTTCCCAATATCCCATCCATCCCTGCCCTCTGGCAGTGGGAATCCATTCCCTGTGTCCTGTCCCTCCATCTCCTGTAATCAGACTCTTCATGTGCCTCCTCATCCCTTATTACTCTTTTGGCATTGCTTGGATAACACAGACACTCTGGGAGAGTCCTTTGGCAGGAATGAATTCCCAGGATTTGCCATTAAAATATTTTGCTTCTGTGTTTCTGTGTCTTTGAGTTTTCTTTTCACTCCGGGCTCTGCAAATCTTCGATGGTTGGTTTGGCTGTGCTTTACAAACATCCACACAGCGACTAAAGAAATGCTTTTTATTATTGTAATTATTATTGATCTTTTTTTGTTGCTACCTCCGTTCTGACTTTCTTTTTTCCTTTGGGATTCTCAGAGGATCAGAATCATCCAGGATTCTTTTGATTCTTTTGCTCAGCCTTGGCTCCTTTCAGTCGGCGGCTTTGGAGCAGTGGGAAGGTGACAAACTCCAGGGACAGCTCAGCCCCTTGGGAAGAGCTGGGAGAGCTGGAGGGGTTCACATCCCACATTTGGGAAGGGAATCCCTGTGTGATCCCCTCTGGCTGTGAGCAGGAGCCTGGGGCAGGAATCATCTTTGGGATGAGATGTTAAATGTTCCTCCTTATCCCATCTCAGCATCCCGATGTGCTCCATGCCAGAACCTCTGATTGGGGCTCTCAGGATGCTGAGGGGCCACGCCCCAGATCCACACTGGGAGCCCCAAGCAGGATCTACATCCCTCCTTTTTGGTGTGGAGCTCTTTGGATCCTTGATAAAATCAGGGAATCATTAAGTTTGGAAAAGATCTCCACTACCAAGTCCAGCACTGCCAAGGCCACCACTGACCATGTCCACAAGTGTCACATCCATATGGATTTAAATCCCTTCAGGAATGGGGACTCCACCCTGCCCTGGGCTGGACAGCTCTTTCCAGGAAGAAATTTTCCCCAAATCCATCCTGAACTCCTCTGGCCCAACTCAGCATTCTCAGCCTCCTCGTGCTGTGAGGACATTCCAGCCTCACATTCCTGCTCTATCTCATTCCCAGCAGGACAAGAGATTCCCCAGACACTTCAGGAACAACCTCAGTGGGGCTCAGGCTCTGAGTGGTCCTGTCAGCATCTTCCCAGATCCTGCTGAATTCCTGCTCCCCGGAGCTGTGAATCACTCCAAAAAGAGGGAATATGAGCCGAGGTGATGCTCGATTTATGAAATCCAACACCACAACGCCACGGGAGCTGTAAAATCCAGGGAATTCTGGAGTTCATATACACATCAACACCACGGAGCGAGGAGTCTCAGCAGGCAGATCCAGGGGAGGAAAAAAAAAAAGGCATCTGGACATGTTGATACCAACAAAGTTTCAGCAATTTGGAGGGAAAACACGGAAAAACATTGTCCAAAGGGCTCCCTCAGCCCTCAGGAAAACGAAAATAACAAATCCTCCTCAGTTTATTAAATAAACTGCGGATGTTTTCCTGGGATTTTTCATAGTCATCTGGAATATGTTAAGGGGAAAAGAGATGTCAGAAAGCTGGGAATTGGGATCAGGCAGCAGATGACATTTCAATTGCAGATCTCACTTCCTTGAGCATGGGACTCATAAAAATAACCTGGGTGTCGGACACGGAATGCGCCGGCACATGCAAGCAGTTCTCCAGGGATTTTGGGAATGAAACACATGGATCATTTAAATTGCACCCGAGGGAGATCCGAGCAGGACCTGGACACTGGGAGAAGCCTCCACTTCAGCATTGGAACAACTCATTTTAAATGAGTGGGCCTTGGTCTGAATGGCATTTTACATTCTGGAAATGGGAATGTTTTCCATGGTGGGATAATCTCTGTCCTTGCTCCGGTGTGGATCCCACAAGCAGAGTCACATTTGCTTGGAAATCTGTGTGGAGCAGCCCAAGAGATCCAGCTTTTATCTCCTGATCCCAGTGTTGGGCAAGAGGGATCATGTCTGGAATCTGTGCTGAGTCCAGTTCCAGGCTGGTGCTGACTGGTGGAACCCACTAAAAGTCCCCATTCCTGGAGGGATTTAATATCCCTGTGGATGTGACACTTGGGAACATGGTCAGTGGTGGGGAAGGGTTAGCCTCCATCTTGGAGGGCTTTTCCAACCTCAGCGATTCCGTCTTTCTGTCATTCCAAGCCTACTATGAGAACTCCATCCTAGATGAGTTTTCCCTTCCTAAAAATAGGGAAGCCCTGGGATAATGGCTTGTTCTGAAGAGACAAAGAGCAGCCACTCCGACTGCACCACGGGGATCATTTGGACATTTTTATGCTTCTTATAAATCCTCATTTTCATGGAATGAAGGGGCACAATCCTTCCCCATCTGGGATCTGCTTTGCCCCACTCACCATCCTCATGGTCCTGCTTGGAACATCCGGAAGAACCAAGAGCAGGGTGTTTTCATGGATTAGCAATTCAAGTTTCCTTGAATTTTTTCCATGATGTCCCTTATGGACATCACCTGTTATCCCAATTAATGGGGATTTTCCTGGGGGTGACAGGGAGAGGTGTAAACGTTCTGTTTGTATGAGGAGAACCTCTGGAGAAGGGAAGAAGGGAAAAAGGGAAGGAGGAGGGAAGAAGGGAAGAAAGGAAGAGGGGAAGAAGGGAAGGAGGGAAGAATGGAAGAGGGGAAGAATGGAAGAAGGAAAGAAGGGAATAATGGAAAAAGGGAAAAAGAGGAGAAGGAAAAAAGGGAAGAAGAGCAGAAGGAAAAAAGGAAGAAAGGAAGAATGAAAGAAGGGAAGAAGGGAAGAATGAAAGAGGGGAAGAAGGGAAGAATGGAAGAAGGGAAGATGGGAAGAAGTGGAGAAGGGAAGAAGTGGAGAAGGGAAAAAGGAAAAAAGGGAAGAAAGGAAGAATGGAAGAGAGGGAGAAGGAAAAAAGGGAAGAAGTGCAGAAGGGAAAAAGGGAGGAAAGGAAGAATGGAAGAGGGGAAGAAGGAAAGAAAGGAAGAAGGGAAGAAAGGAAGAAGGGAAGAAGAAGGAAAAAAGGGAAGAAGGGAAAATTGCTTTCAGATTTCATACAAGCCATGAAAAATGACCTGAGCATCCCACTGACAGAAAATCATGGAATAATAGAATTGTTAAGGTTGGAAAAGACCTTTAAAATCACATCCAACCATCAACCCAGCACTGCCACCATGTTCAGCATTACAACGTGTCCTCGAGTGCCACATCCACACTTTTTGGAGCATTTCCAGGAATGGTGATTCCACCACTGCCCTGAGCAGTCTGTTCCAATGATTTACCCCCTCTTCCATGAAAAAAAAAAAATCCTAATATTGAGTAATGTGTTTCCCATGGTTTTTAATCTTGAGTGAGGGAAGGGAGGGATGAAGTGATGATGAGGCAGATCCAAAAACTTGGAAGAGGACATTGGGAATTCTGCCTTGCTGTTTTCCTTAGCTTACGGTTTTGCTGCCTCCTAAATTCCTGTAGCTCCTGGACTGAATCCAGCACCATTCTGCAGGAGCTGAATCTGAACTTTTGCTCCTGGTGGAAACCATCAGGCAGGACAGCACCTGGACCATGAAGGGAATTAATGGAAAATATTTAGGAAATTTGGAGTAGCACCCAAAACTGTTGTGGGATGTGCTGCAACCATGAGTTGATGTTCCCACTCCGTCTCTTGTGGTGCCATTTCATTCCATAGGAGTAAAAAATTCCTGAATGTCTTCCCTGTGACCTCTTGCAAAGTGAACTGTGCTGAGCTTAAAATTTGGATCATTTCAAGCTTAACTTCAGGCAGCTTTAGCTGAGGGGTGATGGATTTTGCCTCTAAAACCTTGGATGCGTTTCCCACCCCGCATCTCCTGGGTGCCCTTGGTGCTGTAATTGTAGCACTAATGACATTTCCATGCCTGAAATCGTAATGGAGACATTTCCATGGAATACCTGGGGCACTCCTGCCCCGTGTCCCGGCAGCTTCCAGCCATCCCAGCCCAAACAGAAGCCTCACTCTTGTGGCCATGGAGCGTTTTTCCTTCCCGACGTTTTTGGCCGTTAGAGCCTCCGCTCCCTTTCTAAATCCGGCCCTGGGACTGGGCTTTGCAGACTTTGGCAAAGGTGAATTCCACAGGATGTGGGGCCATTTCCTCTAATTTCTCTTAAATATGGCCACTAGTTAAGTTTTACGGACTGTTTTCCTGACTCCTTTCCTGTTCTCATTTCAGGGAGCGGGAGCGGCGGCACTGCCGGTCGATCCTGCTGCAGCTGGATTTTCCTCTCCTGGTTTTCCACTCCATGGAGATTCCCAATCCAGAAACATCCTTAAACCCAACTCCTTTGCTGCTGTAGAGGATCCAGCTCCTCCAAAAACGCTGATCCCCCTTTTCCAAAGGTTTCATTCATTCATTCATTCCCAATGTCTCTGCACGGAGCACTGGGATGTCCTGGATGAGGTTTTGGTGTTCTCCACTTTCCTCCTCCCTCAATCCAATCCCGTTTCCCCCTGGAATTTCCAAGGCCAGGTTGGATGGGGTTTGGAGCACCCTGGGATAGCAGAAGGTGTCCCTGCCATGGCAGGGGATGGCACTGGATGGTTTTCCTGTCCCTTCCCACCCAAACCATTCCATGATTCCATGATAATAGAAAAAGCCAGGAGCAGTGTCCCATAAAACCATTGGAAGGACAGCAACGTGACGTGCTCTGCAGTTGGAACTGTAAATGCTGATTTTTACGCTGACATTTTTTCCTTTATTTCTTCTTGCAAGAAAGAATTCCCTGAATCCCAGTTCCCCACCAGTGGAAGGAGGGATGGATCTGCAGCAAAGGCTGTGCTAGGAGTGAACAGCCTTCCCAGAATTCCAAGGTTGGAACTGAAGAAAAAACACTCTGCAAGGGTTCCCAGGCCAAAGCCCTGGGGCAACTGAAAGCTAAATTAAAAGGGGAAAAAAAATGAATATTCCCTATTAAACCCAAACCCCAAAGCCTAAGGAAAACACTAAAAGCAATGATTAATATGACAACTGGGCAGCTTTCCCTGAAGACCTGAATTCCCATCAGGATAATCAAATTTGTCTTAAAAATGATAAATAGAGCTACCACTGACCTAAAAATGTTCCTTGATCCCACCACGCTGCAGCTCTTCAAACAGTGGCTGCTTCATCGGGAAAAAAAAACCCATTTAAATAAACAAATCATATAAAACAAAACCCACAGGCCCGACACGGATTTTTTCAACGTTCCCTCAGTCTTTTTTGGCTGTTCTGTTCCCTCCCTGGTGTCCAGGTGTAAACAATTCCCAAAAAGAGACGTCTGTATCCCTGAATTCCAGCAAAGGTAGCGCTTTGTCTTTCTTTCCCAAAAAGGCTCTCTTTGTGTGGAGTTTCTCCACCAAACCCAGCGATGTTTGGGCCTTTTGATTATTTTTGCCCTCCATTTTTTTTTTTTTTTTCCAACATTCCCGTCTCCTTCCATTGGTGGCTCTGGATTCCTTAATGAGATTTCTCTCCCATCGTCTTTTCCACTGCCTACTCCCCACAAACCCCACATTCCTTCATTCCCACTCTCCCTGGGCTCCTTGGACATGGCCTGGGGGCATCAGGACTTTCCAGGTGAGGATGGAAAGGGATTTTTTGCATGGATCAAGACCCATGGATGTCCTTGAGGAAAAGGCTGTGCTCTGCTGTTTCTTCCTGCAGGAGAAAATCATGGGATGGTTTGGGTTGGAAGGAATGTCAAGGTCATCCAGTGCCACCCCTGTCATGGGCAGGGACATCTCCCACTATCCCAGGTTCTTCCAAGCCCTATCCAGCCTGGCCTTGGACATTTCCAGGGATCCAGAGGCAGCCAATTCCAATAAATCAATACCATCATTCCAATAGATTTGCTGCTCCAGGTGTTGCCAACAACGTCCTCACGCTCCCATCCAAATTTATCTCAGTCCCACATTGTGGGAATGTCCAAGGATTGATTGAAGTTGGGATTTCATCTTCTTGTCATTGCCTGAACCACAGATTTCATTTTCAAAGGAATGCCCCGGGCACTGCCAGTCACTGTGGGAACAAGCCAGGATTTTCCATTGATCCATCTCACCCTCAGGTGGTGTTTGGATCCCTGGGATGCATCACCCGAGTCCTTTTTTTCCAGCTGCCTCAGTTTCCCTGGGTGGCCACATTTTCCTGGTATTGGTGGATTAGGAAGCACAATCCTTCTCTTCATTTGGAATCTTCTTAAGGTATGAGTAATGGACTGAGGGAATGTCTTCCCACTGCCAGAGGGAAGGGATGGATGGGATACTGGGAAGGAATTCCTGGCTGGCAGGGTGGGAAGCGTGTGGGATGGAATTCCCAGAGCAGCTGTGGCTGCCCCTGGATCCCTGGCAGTGTCCAAGGCCAGGCTGGACATTGTGCCTTGGAGCAGCCTGGGACAGTGGGAGGTGTCCCTGCCCATGGAATGGGATGATCCTTAATGTCCCTTCCAACCCAAACCATTCCAGGATTCCATCACTTGCTGACATTCCCAAGTTTAAGCTGTTATTGATCACTTTCCTACTGGCAGCAGCTTCCCCCAGGACAGCTGGTGTATCTCTTCCTGAACCCATCCACGTTTTCCAGTTTTCCCAGTGTTTCCATGGCCCTTTCCCAATCTTAAACCAAAATCTACTTCTAGTGAATGCTCTAAAATCCCAACCATTCCCACCTGTGCATTTAGGGATCTTCAATTTCTTGGGAAAGAGCATTTCTTTATTACTCATAAAAACATAAAAACCCTCAGAGTACTTAATCCCAGTTCTGATAAGGACCTGGAACAAAACAAGTTAATAACAGGAGCCCCACTTTCGACCTGATTATTTTAATCCCTTGGGAAATGAAGAGAAAGGATGGGAAGCAGCAGGGAGTGGGAAGGAGAGTGAACAGGCAGGGAATTTGTTGTTCATTCACCTTGGGGGTTGCTTTTCCATCACACCCAGGGTTTATTATAAAATGTCCTTCCCAGCCTGATCCAAAATCTTATTTTCTCCCGTTCTGCAGTGAAGGAGACTCAATTATTTGTCAGAGCTTCCTTTGGAATAATTTATGGCTCTGGATGAAATTATTGCTACATCCAGACTCCATGGATGTCTCTTCTCACTGAATATGGGACAGAGTTCAGGGATAAACCTTTAAAATAGTCCCTTTCTTATAAAAATATTCCTTATTTTTATAAGAAAAGGAAAAATCTGCCATGGATACATTTTGAAGCAACTGGGAGATTATGAGGACAATGAGGGACAAAGGTTTCAGTTTCCTGCAGGGAACCAGGGGTGAAAGGAGGAGGTGGAAAAACACCAGAGCCACTTTTATTTGGGATTGGGAGATTTCAGGCAGATCCATCCAGGATCTGGGATGGCAAAGACCCCATGGCCTGCCTGGGAAGGGTAAATTGTTGTAATCTTTGCTGGAAAGGTGTTTCTCAGGCACAGGGAAGGTTCATTCTGGATAAATAAGAGAGGAATTTTCCTGAAAGTCTCTGTATCCAAGTGTCTCATTTTCCAACATAACGAAGCCTGACATGGTCAGGGTTAGGATTTGGGGTAGGGAGAGAAACACAGGGAAAGAGGGAGGAATAGGGGGAGAAAAGGCTGGAAAAACAAAAAGGAAAAGGGAGAAATTCAGGGAGCAGAGGCATGAGAAACCAAGGGGAAAAGGGAGAAACGGAGAGAGTAAAGGGTGAAAAAACAAAGGGGAAAAGGGAGAAACATAGAGAGAAAAGGCTGGAAAAGCAGAGGGAAAAAGGGAGAAAAACAGAGAGAAAAGGCTGGAAAAGAAGAGGGAAAAAGGGAGAAAAACAGAGAGAAAAGGCTGGAAAAATAAAAGGGAAAAGGGAGAAACACGAGGAGAAAAGCTGGAAAAATAAAGAGAAAAGGGGGAA
This sequence comes from Muscicapa comitata, assembly GCA_027123655.1. NCBI lineage: Eukaryota > Metazoa > Chordata > Aves > Passeriformes > Muscicapidae > Muscicapa > Muscicapa comitata. Next base: position 1,024,925 of record JAOTIY010001146.1, read on the forward strand.
TCACGGGGAGCAAAGGCTGGAAAACCACAGGGAAAATGGGAGAAACTCAGGGAGCAAAGGCTGGAAAATCAGCCCAGACAGAAGAGATTTTGAGAGTTGAGATTTCAAGGCATTCCCCAAAGTGAAATCCCAGCAGAGAAAGAACTGGGATTTCAGGAGGTCCAGGAAATTCTCATTTTCTCCGTGATTTCCATGTCCACCTTCCTAACTCCAGCCTTTCCCCAAGCCCAGGGTGCTTTTCCCTGCTCCAGCATTCCCAGGGCACCTCAAGGGTTAATCCAGCAGGACGGGGCTGGGAAGGGAGATCAATTTTCCTGCCTGGAGTTTGTAACCTGAGCCGGGCTGGGGATGGACAGCCTGGAATATGATCCTGAAATCCTCACGTGTCCTTGGTATTCCTTGTCCAGGAAAACCCATCCGGGATTTTGCCTTGTGATGCTCTGCAAATCCAGAATTCTCAGTGTGAGGATGCTCCCAGAAATCCTAAAAATGCAGAGGTGGCTCTTGGATGCTGTTCGGGGAGCAGGGATTGGGAACAGCTGTGCTGGGAGAGGATTCTTTGTTGTAGCTTTGTCTCTGGGGTTGATGAGACCTCACAAAAAACAAAACAAATCAAAAGCAATCCAAAACAAACAAACAAAACCACCAAAAACAAAACCATAAAACAACAAAAAAAGCTAACAAAAAACAAACAAACAAACAAAAAACACAAAAAGAACCAACCCCACAAAAAACCACAAAAATCAAAACAACCCCATAAACC
>JAOTIY010001146.1:1048342-1058613 GCA_027123655.1 Muscicapa comitata
ATCAGTGTCTGGAATTACTGAAAAATTTGTCAAGTATCTCTCATATCTGCACATAAAATCTGTCACAGACAGGAAGAATTAAAGATATTTCCAAAGTGCTTGGAAAGGTTAAACTAAAGGCTATGTAAGTGGTTTTATTCTGTTTTGTCTACCTCAACAATTGATTCTCCTGTGAAATTATTTGTCCCCTGAAGTTCTTTAGCCTTGTTGACCTTCAAGGAGTAAAATATTTTCTTCAATGGCTTCTCAGGGTTGTGGTTTAAATATTAATATTATGTGTAAATCAGGCTTGCTCTCGTAAGGAAAGGCTACATTTTCAGCTGTTCCTCAGCTGTGTAATGATGCTATACTCCAAAGTCCTGTTGCTTCACAGTGGTAGTAAAGTTGACATAAAATCACTGACAAGGGATTTGACTGAGAGGCTTGGATGCTTTTGAGGAGAGTAATGATTCTGTAACTTCCATAATTTAGGCTTGGGATTATTTGAGTACTTTTGCTCTGACTCTTGGAGTAATTTTGTTTTTCCAGAGTGCAATATAGTAGCCCGTTTTTTTAAGGAAAAGGTTTTTTCATATAGCATGAAGTGGTGATATTAGTCATACATCATATATGGATACACTGTGTGAAATAGAGCTTGGATTTCTGTATGTGACCTGAAAAATTTATGTCAGAAGTAAGGGGTGTTGCTAAGAAATTTCAGAGGGACTGAGGAGGGTTTTCCCTGCTTGGTTTCCATTGGAAATGCAGTTATCAGTGCTTTCCCATGGATTTTAGCAAACCAATGCAATGATGCAATAATATTAATTTCAACAATGTCTGTTGAACTTGATTGATCTTTAAGCTGTTAGCTTCATCTCCAAAATTCTTTTATTGATTTTTATTCTCTTTTTTGCTGCCTCTTCAGGTGTTTTCGGTGTCATTGCAGTATTTTCCCTCCTACTATATGTATACAGCTCCCGCCTGGTTAGCTAAACTGCCATCCAGGTGTAGCTAAATATTTGCCAGGGAAGGCTGTTTTGTTACTCTGATCTTCCCACCAGCTGTGCTCTTTGTTCATGTATGTTTTATCTTAAGTAAGCCTTGCTTTTTACATCTGTGTCATTACAGCTCTGAATTTACTTATGTTTGGTGTTACACACTGGGCCTTTGGTCTAACTAGAGGAATAGTAGTTTTCAGTATTTTGAGTGAATATAGAAAAACAAAATGTTTCCAAAGAAGGAAGAATAGCTTTCAGAAAAAATGTTCCTCAGAAAATTATTCTGGAAAATATGTATTAAGTTTATTGAAGAATGCAGTAGTTTAGCTTAAAATGACAACAGAATGGTCTCCTGTCTGACATTTTTTCCCCTTTTTTAAAAAAATGTGACTATTTGTGCTAGCAAATTACATAAAGAGGTGATGGGGACCAGACAGAAAGACAGATGGATTTGAACAGGAATGATGCTGAAAAGGAGAATAGATAAATATCACAATAATGGAGAATTAATTACCTGTAAAAAGGTAATGGAAACAGCTCTCCTTTTTGTCCAGCAGATCACTCTAGGTCTGGACATAAAAGACAAAAGTCAAAATAATTAATTTGTGAAAGGAAGTTTAAATTTATATCTTTCTCCTCAAAAACATTGTAGAGAATTGCAAAGCGCAGTGATTACCTTTCCAAGGACCCCTGCCTGACTGGAAACAACCATATATCAGAGGCAAATTGTGAGGAATGTGGGACTTCAAAGGCACTCTCTACCTGATTCCAAGTGGGGGAAGGAGTCCCAGAGCCTCAGTTTATTGGAGAGTAAGAAAGAAATATGCTCATTCTTCCCCATGATTTCCAGGCTTCAGTTTTGAATTTATTTTGCTGAGATAAAATGGGAGAAGAAAAAATGAGGAAAAGATTACACTCTTTGAGGTGATGATTCAAAGCAGGTGCTCTGTAATAGGAGCAGGAATGAATGGAAGGTTTGTAGGAAAGCTTTACTACAAAACCTTGCCATTTATAGCCATTCAGCCCCAGGCCTAGCTCTTACTGTTTCTCCAGGAGTTGAGATAATGTGACTCTGTGAAATGCTGCGAGGGAATCAAATTCAGTTTCAATAAATGTATTTAAAACACTATTAGGCGTATATCATTTTTATATCCCCTAGTAGAAACGTGGGAAATGAGGACAGATGTACTCTGCTCAGGTTTATTCTAGACTTCAGTGGGTCATCCAGAGTGCAGGGAAAAAGTGTTTTAGAAAACTTGCATTCAGAAAGATGAACATCTACTGAAAATCATTGCATTTATTTACAGATGAGATCATTGTATTGTTAAATTATGCTCGTTGTAGGTTTTTTGGGAATTGCCATTCTGGATTTCTAGCTGTGTAGTTGTAAGGTTTTGGGAATTGTGATTCTGGATATTTTGTTGTATAGTTGTAGGGATTTTGGGAGCTACGATTCTGGATTTTTTGTTTTGTAGTTGTAGTGTTTTTGGGAACTGTGGGCCCTTACACTTCGGAATTTTTAGGTTGGGTATCAGGAGCAGGTCCTTCCCCCAGAGGCACTGAACAGGCTCCCCAGGGAAGGGGCACATTCCCAAGGCAGAATTCCCAAGCTCCAAGAGGGTTTGGACAATGCTCCCAGGCACAGAATGGGATTGTTGGGGACAGGAGTGGGATGATCCTTCCAACTCAGGATATTCCCTGATTTTTATGGTCAAGGTTCCAATCCTCCCTTCCCAAATCCAGGGTGAAATTCCTCCAGCTCTTCCTTGTCCATTTTCTCCCAACCAGTGATCCCTAAAAACTGAGCTGCTCCATTCCCAGTCTGGATATCCCATTCTCCTAAAAAAATTCCTACAAAACCAAACTGAGAGTGGAGTTGTGACCTCATTCCCTTCATTCCAGAGCTGTTTGCTCCCAAAAAACAACCCCTGCTTGTTTGCTTGTTTGTTTGTTGGAATATTTGGAGGGAATTTTCAGTCTGTTTTCTTTTCCAGAGGGGTGGGAATTCCAAAAGCCTCCACAGAGCCTCCTTTAAAACCAGCCCAGGAATTCCCTCCCACCTTTCCCACTCCCAGACAGGACAGAAATAGGGAAATAAATAAATCCATGGGTCCAAACAAACCTTGTTGTTATTCTGGTGTAAAATCCTGGGATCTGTGAAATTCCTCACAAGAACTGCAGCTCCTGAAGGAAAGGTGGGAATGCAGGAGCTGAAGGAAAAGTTGGGAATGAGGCTCCTGTAGGAAAGGTGGGAATGCAGCTCCAGAAGGAAAATGTGGGAATGCAGGAACTGAAGGAAAAGGTTGGAATGCAGGAGCTGAAGGAAAAAGTGGGAATGCAGCTCCTGAAAGATGTGGAAATGCAGCTCCAGAAGGAAAAGTTTGGAATGCATCTGCTGAAGGAAAGATAGGAATGCAGGAGCTGAAGGAAAAGTTGGGAATGCAGCTCCTGAAAGAAAGGTGGGAAGAGCAGGAGCTGAAGGAAAAATTTGGAATACAGGAGCTGGAGGCAAGGTGGAATGTGGGAGATGAAGGAAAGGGGAGAGCGCAGCTCCTAAAGGAAAACGTGGGAATACAGGAACTGAAGGAAAGTTGGGAATGCAGCTGCTGAAGGAAAAGTTGGGAATGCAGCTCCTGAAGGAAAAGTTGGGAATGCAGCTGCTGAAGGAAAAGTTGGGAATGCAGCTCCAGAAGAAAAGATGGAAGTGCTCCCTGACCTCCACGGGTTTGGCCAAGGACTCTCCTCGATGCTCCAGAGCAGCTCCCGTGTCCCACAGCTCCCATTTGGATCAATCCAGATCCCTGGGCTCTGCTGGGAGCTCTGGTGCTCCCATCCCACACTGGGAATTGTCCTGTGGCCAAGGAGGGGCCGTGGAATCCCTGAGATTGGGAAAGATCTCCGAGATTCCAGCGCCACCACGGATCCGTGTCCCCAAGTGCCACCTCCAGGGATTGGAGTCCCCAAAATCTCTGGGAGCTCCTTGGCCATAACTGGTGGTGGAGTCAGTGAGTCAGGGGATTCTCTGAACCCTTCAAGAAAAAATCAGAGTGCAGGGATTGAATTAAAGCCTTTGGATGGATTGAAGTACATGAAGCCACTCACACACAAAGTAGACGTTTAAGTAGAAATGAGTCAGTGAGTTTTAGTAGGACCTCTGGTGCTTTTAATAAGTGAAAGGTCTGGGTTCCACAGTAGTAGTTCGAGTTCTAGTGAAGGTTGAAAACATAACTGGTATTTTCAATAGAGGCTCCAGGCCCACGGTTGTAGACAGTGCTTAGTCATCATAGAGCTGTAGTAAGAATATTGCTGACATTTTCTAGAACAAGATAGGCTGTATGTGTAGTTCCATACGTAACCTGGCGTGCTAAGAAATTAGGATTCCAATAGGTTAAGGAGTGGTGGACCGAATTTGTGTCTTAGCTGGTTGGAAAAATCCTATATAAGAGTTTGTATTGGGGAGAGTTGGTGCTTTTGCCTTTCTTGCCTTTCTGCTTTGCTGCCATTGCTTTTTTAGCCATCAGCACCTGAGGAGAAGACAGGAGCTGCCACACCAACATCAGCCCACTGGGATCTTTGGGAACAGCTCCTGCTTTAACTTGGGACTCTGAACTAAACTTAGTAAGGACTTTGATGTCTGTGAGGGTGCCTTGGAGACTGATGTGCTTCTGCAATAAAGAACCTTTTTAGCAACTATTAGCTGCTTGCTTATTTAGAAGATTACCTGATGATGTTGGTGCCTGGAGCACAGGAGGTCACAACCTCTCAACTGGGAACAGGGAAAGAGACCCAAGGCAGGTTTGGGAATGTCCTGCAGGGTCAGGGCTGGGAGATGCTCCCAGGAATGAAATGTCCCCAACCCTTGGAGCAGGGCACGTGCTGGGCTCTGCACAGAGCTGGGGCTGCTGCCGAAAACCACGAGAGCTCTGGGGGAAAGCCAGGCTGCTTTTCCTGCCTCTAATTCCTCCCAGCTGATCCCAGCTCGTGCCACAGCCCCACTGGATTTGAGGACAATGCTGCTCTTGAGGAGCAGGAGGGGGAATTCCAGCACCAGCACTGACCTCCTCTCCCTTGTTTTTGTGTTCCTGCCTCCAAGGACAGCGTTTGGACTTTTTGTCCTATTTGGAAGAACACGCTGGACTGAGGGTTTATTTTTATTTTATTTGTTTTTTTCATGGAATGGTGTCAGTTTGGCCAGGGAAAAGCATGGAGTGGAGCTGCTGGAGCTGTAAACAGGGGAGGAGCTGGTGTTCCATCCTTTCTGTGGAGAGCACAGGGAAAAGGAGGCAGAGAGGACAAGGAGAGAGCCAGAGCTGCCCAGGAGTGTGCTGGGATCCAGGCTGGAAGGAGCAAGGAAGATCTTCCCTGCTTAAATTAGAGCTGAGCTTCAGTAGGTCTGGCTTTGGTGGGGGGCCCTGGAAAGGGATCCAGCAAAACCAGCCAGGCAGAAAAAGGGGAAAAAAAGGCAGGAAAGAACTTTTCCCACTTTTCCAGGAGTGAAAATTCCTGGGCACTGTCTGACCTGACCTTCACAACACAAACTGTGGATTTGGAGCTGATGATCCATGGCTGGCTCCCCAGAAATGGGTATGGGATGAAATTCCATGAATGGCAGGGCTGAGGGAGCAGGGGGGGCCCTGTTTGGATCGTGGAATCATCCCAGAATCATTCCAGCAGGTTTGAGGTCCTGGTTTTCCACAGCAGCTGTGGCTACCCCTGGATCCCTGGAAGTGTCCAAGGCCAGGCTGGGGCTTGGAGCAACCTGGGACAGTGGGAGGTGTCCCTGCCCATGGGATGGGATGGGCTTTGGGGTCCTTCCCAACACAAAAATTCCAGGATTCTCTGATTCCCACCCTGAATTACTCTCTGGAGAGGTTTTACAGCTCTCCAGTTGTCACAAATCTCTTCACCTTTATGTGTTATTTCAGCATTCCACGGGAATGGCAATCCCCAGGGATTATTAGTCCAAAGGGGATTTAAAGGAGAGGAATTATTCTCCCTGGATTAGCAACACTCTGCTTCCCAAATTGAAACCATCAATCCAAGGAGAGGAAATTCATCCGTGAGGGTGAGATTTGCAGAGGAAAAAAATGCAAATCTGAGGGAGGTGATGACTCTGGAGGTGAAATCCCAAAGGGAAGGGACCCTCACCATTCCCTCTGTGTCCTTTTTCCCTGCCCTCGGTGGGCTTTGTGCTGGAGGTTGGATTATTTTGGGATCAGCATGAAGAAGTGGGAGAGATTTTCCTGGATGTGGTTTCTTTTATGTGGGGAGTTCTGGGCAGGTCTCAAAGCCCACATGGAAAGGGGGCAGTGAAGGTCCACAAAAAGGCACAAAATCCATTTTCCTCATTATTCCACGGAAGAGAATTCCCAGCTTGGGGCTCAGTTTTGTCCCTGTAATTACTCGGTGAGTGCATTAGAGCCCTGCTCTTCCTTGGGAGCCGTTCCCTTTTGTCTGGATGCTGTTTTTCCATGGAGAGGGAGAGGATCCAGAGCTGGCTGCTGGTTTTACATCCCGAGATTCCTGCTGGGTGCTCCGTGCCGGGGGTGGAACAAATGTTTTTAGGAAGAGCTGCTGCTTTTCCAGCCTCTGGCAGCGTCTCCAGGAGGAGCTGTCAGGAATCAGCACATCCAGAGCTGAGAGGGATTAAATTTGAGTTTAGGCCAAGGGCTGAGTCTAGTTAATCTCCTGATTAAATCAGGGAACGTGCCTGGGGCGGGGGGTTTCATGGAATTTGTCACCGTGGAAGAGGCCCAGGAAAGCCAGATTTAGGAGGAGTGGAAATTCATGGATTTGCAGAGTTCTTGGAGTGAAGGCTTATCTGTGGAAAAAGTGGTGGTTATTATGAGCACAGCCCTAATTAAAAGAATTAATTTTGTCACTGGTGCTGCAGGAGCTCAGCATTCCTGGGAAAAGAGGTTTCTTTATTCCCTGGTTTCACTCGTGGGGAGAACACAGAGGATCCTGACTCTGCCTGGAGCCTCAGGACATGGAAAAAATGACAATTATTGATATGAAAAAGAACCTTTTCCTGCTGGGAAGAGCAAACTGAGGGGGGGACAGATGGGATGAGGCAGAAGGGCTGTCCTGGAGCTGGGATATCAATCCAGGGATATCAATCCAGGGATACACTCAGAGGGAGGATGGAGAGGGATGGAGATCCCAGATATACCTGGGACCTCCTAGCTCTAAGAAAGGCAGAACTTCTTCATTTCTGGATTTGTCTGAAAGGAAAATTCAAGCCCAGGATGAATCCCAGTGGGATACAGACCACCTTGGAGAAACAACCCCTTTTCCTTTGCTTTCCCAGGAAGGAATTGTGTCAGGCAAGGTGAAGTCAGGGACACGTCCCTGGGATCTCTCCTCCTGCAGGGCAATGAAAAATTCAGGAGCTTCAGACAAAGGAAAAAGAATCTCTTCACATCCCCACTCCCTGGCTTCCCTTGGAATATTATCCCCCCAGAGCTCAGCAGGGTTTGTTTAATGACACAAGCAAATTACCATTAATTGGCTTTTAATTGGCTGGGAATATTTTTATTTTTAAAATTTTTTTCTGACAGCACCCCAGCTGCTCAGAGTTCTGGAATTCATTCTCTTTGTTTTTTGGCCAGGATGTATTTTAGAGTGGAAGGGAATTAGAATTTTCCCTCTTTTTGGGAAAAATCAGACTGTTATTCCTGGCTGAGGTCTGAGGTTCTTCCCTTGGTGGTGGCACCAGGAATCTCCGAGATTTTCAGGGAACAAAGGATCTTTAACCCCTGCCCCTTGGAGAGAATTTCCTGCCTGGGAAGAGAGAAGAAAATAAACATGGATTTGGTTTAATTCACCTGCTGAAAGTATCCAGGTGGGAATAAGAGCAGTTCTCCCATAAATACCTTGGGAAGTTGGTGTGATGAGGAGAAAGGGAATTTGGAAAATGGCAGCAGTAACATTTTCCAGGGAAAATTCAGGAGTGCAAAGCAACAATTTCTACAGGATTTGATATGGATTTAGGCCTTTCATGTCTTCCAGGTTCTTGGAAATCTCCCCTTTGGATTGGGTTGGGAATAGAGAAAAGCACAAAGGGAAATGTCCGGAGCTGGCTGGAATTTTTGGGTGTCCAGAGCCCTGAGAACGAGAACAAAACTTCCTCACTTTGCTCCAGAGAGAGATTTCATGGAATCTCCTGAAATCCAGAGCATGGAAAAGCTTCTTCTGCCCTGTACAGAGCTAATGAAGCTGGAGATGTATCAAATATATGGAATCTACCAGGGAAAAAGGACTTTATTGAGGAAATGAATCATTTCAGACTGCATAAACTAATCAGAGATGTTTGGAGAAGGGAGATGCCCATGGAATTGGATTTGATCCAGAGGATAATCCAATCAAAGCATAAAAATAAGGCTGTTTATTACCTGTTGTGAAAGAGTTGTCTGGGCAGAGAATAAAAACCAATTTGGCCTCTGTAATACAATTCTCCAAACAGCCTCATATGGATTTGTGGGATTTACAAGAAATGGGATAATTAAATCCCCAAATTTGACCTCAGTGACGTCACTGTCCCTCAGTGTCCCCTCATGTCTCCATTGCGTTGGGTTTGGGGACAATAAGAGAATCCAGTCTGATAAATATCTGGGAGTCAATTCTGGGGCTGACATTCCCAAAATTTCAATGATTTAGAGGCACGGAGAGTTTGACATCAAACTTACAGGAACAATAAAATAATATAAACAATAAAAATAATAATAAAAAATGATAAAATTATTATTAATAATATTAATAACAATATTAATGATAATATTAATATTAATAATACTATTAATACTATTAATACTACTATTACTACTACTACTACTACTACTACTACTACTACTACTACTACTACTACTACTACTACTACTACTAATATTCTTATTTTTATAGTGGTCCATGAAATTATTGGGAACAAAACCTTTAATGGGAATCATTCTGGATTTTAAGAACGTTCCAGGTTTTGACTGGAAAAATCCCAAGCTCTTTTTTCTGAACAAATAATTTTATTTTATTTTTTCAATTTTTCCATCCTGTAAAACCCCCTCGTGTTTTGAGACTCTGCTCAGGATTCCCACTTCTCAGGATCTTGGATGGAGATTTATGGAAGTGCCTTTACCCCAATCCCACACCCAGCCTGGGGAAGGCTTTGGAGGGAGGATGGACGGACAAGGCAGGACAGAGCCAACTCCAAGAGAAGACAAAACCTCCAAACATGGCTGGAATTAAGGGAAAGAGGGATTTTCAGCATTCCCTTGGCAGCATTCCAGCTGTTTAACACTGATTTTTTTTTTTTTTTGCCTGAAACTCAAGACTCCACTCCCCACATCCCTCAGCTGTTTTTGTCAAGGAAAACGATTCAGAATGCACCAAAGTTGTTTTTCCTCAGGATCCGGCGGCGTCCTGCCGGCAGATAGGAGCTGACGAAGGGAATGTGCACAATAACAAACAACAGGAATTGTTTTGGATGGGATGGATCCCTCGGGATTGGTCTCGTGTCCTCTTTCCCTTCAGCTTTTCCTCGCCTCAAATAACTCTCGCTGCTCTCCAAGCCTTGCTGGTTCCTCTGAATTTGTTGCAGCTTTTCCAAGAGAATTTTCCTTGCAGGATTCTGCTTCTGGAGTCCTGTGGTTGTTCCCAGAGAGGGTGGATTTCCTTCAAAATCCAAATGAAATTTCCAATCCTCAAGTGGAAGCAGCAGCTTCTCTGGGAACCTGTGCCAAAATCCCATCTGAAGCTACTCCCTTTCTGTTTGAAACCATTCCCTGGGTCCTGTCCCTCCATCCCTTGGAAATTTTCTCTCTCCATCTTTCTGGCAGCTCCTTCAGGTGTTGGAAGGCCACAACAAGGTCACCTCAAACTTCTCCAGGATAAACATTCCCAACTGTCCCAGCCCTTCCTCATAGGAAAGGTTCTCCATCCCTCTCACATCCTTCCCAAACTCACAGGAGCTGCATCCACTGGGAATGAGCAGCCTTTAAAAAGAGAGCTCCAGGTTAAACAGACCAGAATTCCAGGTTCCTCCTTCACCACGGTGATTCCACTGCTTTGCCATCTCCCAAACAGGATAAAACACCTCCAAGGAATATGGCAGGAGCTGTTTGGATGCTGGAACTCAGGGATGCACTCATGGCATGGCCTGGTTCTCTGCCACCCTCCTTGTGTTGGGTTGATGTGGCCAGAAATGTGAATTCTGTCCCCATCTGTCACAGCCAGGTGGGGCAGTGCCCCTGATCTCCTGGCACACATTATCTGCTCATGGGCCAGCTTTAAACCAGCTGGGGC
>JAOTIY010001146.1:1114994-1125807 GCA_027123655.1 Muscicapa comitata
AGCATTAAAAAAGCAGAAGTAGAAACTTTCAGGCTCCCTGGGAGTAAATTTAAAAAAAAAAAAAAAAAATTTTAATATTTAAAAAAAAAAAAAAAAAAAAACACAAAGAAAGAAAGAAACAAAAAAAAAAAAAAGTCAGGTCTGATGGCTCAGGGCTGGGAATTTCACTTCATTCCCTTCCAGGTTTAACTTTGGGGTGGCATCATCTGCCCACCAGGGCTGGGGTGGAATATTTGTGACGGGAGAAGAGAAATCTTTGGGTTTCCTGTTCTTTCCCAAAGGCTTTCATCTGGAGACTAAATTTAAGGAAAAAAAAAAAAGAGGAGGGGGGGGAGGGAAAGAGAAAAGGAGGAAACCAAACGCTTGTGGAGGAAGGGTTTTGGGGTTTTTTTGGTTTTGTATTTTGGGTCTCCAGCCCTCAGGGCCTCAGGCAAAGGTGGAGATGATGCAGGAATCCTGATGGGGCTCTTTGGGAGCTCCTGGATTTGGCACAGATCCACGTGGGAGCCACATGGATTGGGAGCCAGGGCTCAGAGACACCTGGGGGGTGGCCAGAGAATCCCTGTGAGCCATCCAGGAGGACAGCAGGGACCTCATCCTCTGAGAAAACAGAATTTTAACCTTTTTAGGGGGCAAAAAAAAGAGAATTTGGTTTGAAATTTTAGAGGTTTTTAACCTTTTTTGTTCCCTAAGATTTTTCTTTGGAATATCAACCCTGGCAGCCAGGACATGTTCCCACTTTCCAGAACGGGGGTCAAAGCCTCTTTTCCTGTGGTGAGGAGTTTCCCAGGAGAGATCCCCCTCAATTCCTCAAGTTGTTGCCTTGGGTCAGGAATTTTAAGTAGAGACTTTCTCCTTTCCCAAACATCCAACACCACAGGGCTCTTGCAGGGTTGGAGCTGCTCCAGGATGATCCCAGAGGGATTCTGCCTCTCCAGGCTGATCCCTCACCACAAACAGCTCCCTAAAAACAGGCTGGAGAAATCCCATCCTTGGGTCACTTTTGGGATGTGTTTTCCCAAGGATCTCCCCAAAAGTGCTGCCTCTTTGTGGGCCTGTCCTTTCCCCTTCTTTGGAATGACAAAACCAGCAGGGATTTGGAACTGGAAACCACATCCAGGATTTATTTTTGCTCCAAACCAACCCTACTTTTCCTCATCAATTTTTCCTTTTAAATTCTGTCTGTGAATAGGAGCTGGAGCATCACAATTGTGAAGATTGTTGCCCTTCCCAGATTTTCCCTGTGGGATCTGCAGGGATCCCACAGATCCTCCCTGTGGATGAGGAGGGCACAGGTCTGGATGTCCCTGATCACCAAAACAGACACCACATCCCAAATTCTGGACCATCCCAAAAGGAAAGCACTGCACTCAACCACTTTCCCTGCATCCAAGGGCATCTGAAATCCCAAAATCTATGGATGGAAGCTCCTTTGAAAAATGGGAAGAAGGTTTCCCAAGTGGAAAACTCTTTGCTGGCACCACAAACCCATTAAACCATCTCAGGGGCAGTCTGGCAAATCCCTGCCTTGTTTGGGAAGCCCTAAAGGGAATTTCTGGGGTGCTAAATCCTAAAAAACCACATTCCTTGCAAAAGGCTGAGTGGGAATTTGTTCTGCCTTTGGATTAGTGCAGATTAATTGGATCTAATTCTCCTCTGCTAATGAGTGAAGTGTCCAAAGCTTTAAAATCCAGGTGGTTACTCCTCTTGGACAATTTGGGAGTGGATTTGCTGTGGAGGATGGAGCCTGAGGAGCTCAGAGCAGCTTTTTCCAGAGCCAGGATTTGCATCCATGGGATTGAACCACCACACATTGGAAGTTTTCTGTTCCAGCCCCAGCCCCAGGGCTCAAACCACATCTCCAAATCCCTGGGATCTGCTCTGCCCTTGGGAAAGCGCCCCAAAACCCATCTGTCAATCACAACGAAGGGGGATCCATCCCAAAAGCTGGAAAAGGGGCAGGGCAGCAGGAGCAGGTGGGCACTGACACCAGCAGGAAATGCCTTTGCCCGTGCTCATTAACGAGGTGTTAATTGGGCACGGGGTGAGGGGACAAAGGAGCAGCAGAGGATGTGGCTTGAGGTTTCCTGATGGAAAACAGGAGGCTTGGAATCAAAGGAGAGCTGGGATTTTATGGCCCCTCGCTGGTGTTTCCAAAGGCACCAGGGGGGCAGGTGGCAAAGCTGGGTTTGGCAAAGCTGGGTTTGGCAAAGCTGGGTTTAGGAGCCTTTCCCTGTTTTCCCACAGCACTCCCCAGGGGAACAGAGCTGAGCTGCAGGAACATCCAGGCTTGTCCCATTTTCCCTGGAAATAGAGGGAAGTGGGACAGGACACCCACCCTGGGGACTGAAGGGTCCCTCAGCTACCCAGGAATTAAAATTGGGAATGTGAGGAAAGGAACCAGCGGGGGGTGAGGGTTTTGCTCCCCACATGAGAGAGTTCTGTCCTTCCTCCTCCCCCCAGCCCCACAGCTGGGAGCGATTTTCCAGCCCAAAATAGAAAGGAGGTGGAAGGAAGAGGCTCAGCTGAGCTTGGTCCTTCTGAGAAGAGAGAGTGGGGAAGGAGAAGGGTCTGGGAGCGATGTTTTGTTTTCTTTACCGCTGTTTGCAAAGGATTTTTGGGATTTGGAATAGTGCCTGGGGCTGGAACCCCTCTGGGAGAGCTGGGAATGTTCACCTGGAAAAGGGAAAGATCCAGGGAGAGCTCAGAGCCCCTTGCAGGGCCTGAAGGGGCTCCAGGAGAGCTGGAGAGGGACTGGGGACAAGGGATGGAGGGACAGGACACAGGGAATGGCTCCCACTGGTTAGATGGGGTATTAATTGGGAATTCCTGGCTGGGCTGGAATTCCCAAAGATTTGTGGCTGCCCCTGGATCCCTGGCAGTGCCCAAGGCCAGGTTGGAGCAGCCTGGGACAGTGGGAGCTGTCCCTGCCCATTCCAGAGGGGTGGAACGGGATCTTTAAGGTCCCTCCCAACCCAACCCAACCCAACCCGTTCTGGAATTCTGAGAGCTGGTGGCTGCTGTTCTTTCCTGTGCATTGGTTCTAACAATCAGGGCCATAATTCCACAACTTCCACATCCTCCTGGACCCTCAGCATTTGGAATTCTGGAGCAGAGCAAGTCTGGGACAACTTTCCTTCCCAACACCTCGCGCTGAAACCTCCTCCCTGTGGAACCATCCCGAAAAACCCAATTCCCTGGGATGCTCCAGCTGCCTCCTTCCCTCCCTGCTCCACACCTGGGGCTGAGGGGAGGGGGTGGGAGGAGCAGGGGTGGATCCAGCCCTGGAATTTGGGAGCACTCACCGTGCACCTTGGGCACCTTGGCTTTCAGGTGGCGCTCACACTTGGCCTTGGCCTTCAGCAGGAGGAAGATCTGCTCCTCCTTGGTGATGACATCGTCGGCATCCACCTGCAGGGCAGGGCACAGAGAGGTCAGGCTCCCATTCCCAACTCTCCCCTGCATCCCTGAATTCCTCAGCCTCGCCCTGGGAATCCCTGTCTGCTCTGCAGTTGTGTCCCAAGGAGCAGCTCCCCCGTGGAATTATCACCCCTGGGTGTGGCAGAGGAAGCACAGGCTGGGACTGATCCCATCCTGCACATTCCCACGTGGAAGCAGCAATTTTGGGATGGAGCATCCCAGATTCCAGGCATGAGGCTGCTCTGCAGGAGGAAAACACTCCTAGTAAATAATTTAATGCCAAGGACTCCTCTCCTCTTGGGAATTACAACCTCCTGTGCTGTTCTTCTTCTGCATGGAGATTTCATCCACAGGCATCAGGATCCATGAAATCCTGCCTGAATCCCAGGAATGACAGCATCTCCCCACCCTCTGCTCCAGGGAGAGCTCAGAGCCCCTGAAGGGGCTCCAGAGAGCTGGAGAGGGGCTGGGGACAAGGGATGGAGGGACAGGACACAGGGAATGGCTCTGAGCTGGCAGTGGGTAGATTTAGATGGGATTTTGGGAAGGAATTCCTGGCTGGGAGGCTGGGGAGGGGCTGGGCTGGAATTCCCAGAGAATTTGTGGCTGCCCCTGGATCTCTGGAATTGTCCAAGGCCAGCTTGGAGCAGCCTGGGATGGTGGAAGATCCCTGCCCATGGCAGGGTTTGGAATGGGATCATCCTTCAGATCCCATCCAACCAACCCATTCCATGATTTCCCTGCATTCCCCAAGCCACCCCCATCCCAAATCCAGGTTCCTTCCCTCCTTTCCAGTTCATTCCCTTTGCCAAGCCAGTAACAGGATCCAGCTGAGGGCCAATTAACTCCCGACAAAAACTCCCTGCAAATGACATAACGAGGGTTAATGAATCCCAGCTCCCAAATAACCCGGGATTCGATTTCCCAGTGGGCTCCCAGGGAGAGGAACGGGGGCAGCTGTGGAGTTAAATCTGATAAGGGGCTGGGAGTAAAACAGGAGTTGGCTTTTCATGTCCTTGGAACAAATCCAGGCTGAAAACCCTTCCCAAGCGGGAGTCGCTTCCAAACCGCGTCCACGTTAATGGGAACAATTCCAGCCCTTCCCAGATGTTTGGCCTGTCCACATTTAAGGCACCATCCCTCATTTCAGCTTGGATTGGGAACAGAAACTCGGGGTCAGCTCCTGCTGGATCCGTGCACAGCCGGAGCGATTCCGCCAAAGCCGGAGGAGTTAGGCTGGGTTTAGAGGGATGGGACCTCAGGAATTCCAAGGGATTCATCCCAAGCACGCTCAGCCCTCAGCTCCTCTGGCTGTGCTCGGAGGGATGCACAGAAAACACATTTTGATTCCCAGAATTAAAAGGGAAAAATCTCCAAGAGCTGGGCAGAGGCAGAGCTCCGAGCTCAGCTCGGGTTTGGTTTCCTAAACCTGCCTGATCCTTAAAAACAATCCACAAAAATTGACCCCTCGTTCCCATCTGTCCTCCCAAAAAATGATTTAAATGATAAAAAAAAATCTTTTCTTGTGGGTTTCCCCTTGGTCAAAGTGGTTGAAATG
Source organism: Muscicapa comitata (assembly GCA_027123655.1). Lineage (NCBI taxonomy): Eukaryota > Metazoa > Chordata > Aves > Passeriformes > Muscicapidae > Muscicapa > Muscicapa comitata. The sequence continues at coordinate 1,119,973 of JAOTIY010001146.1, forward strand.
TGAATGTAAATAAATTTATGGATTAAAACAGATTTTCACTGATTCCTGGTGTTTGAAGGCATCAGCTCTCAAAAGCTTTTGGGAAAACTATGGAATGGTGCTGGAAAAATCCCATCAAACATCCAGGGAAAACCAGGCTGGGAGTTTGGAATTTGCCATTCCCTCTGTCCCAGCCCCTTGTGGGGACATTTCAGTGTCTCCATGGGGCTAAAAGATCTCTGGGGATTGAGGATCGTCCAACCCTGGAATCCTCAGATTTGGGATCAAGGGACAGCACCTGGCACATCACAAACACCTGGAGCTCAAAAACTTGGAGCACCTTTGGATCTTCCAGCTGCTGGAGGATTTTCAACTCCCTAATTTCACATTTTCCTGATTTTTCTGAAAACAAAAAAACCCCCAAAAAAACCTGATTTTTTTTTTTTTTTTTTTTTAATTTTCCTGCCCTGGATCTCCTGATTTTAAGGCAGAATTTCCTTGCTTCTCTTCCCAGCCCAAAGGAATCCACGGGAATATTTTCCTTGTGATAACTTCCTGATCCAAGGCACATTTGGTTCTGGCTGGGCAAAACTTCCCCTTGGAAAAACAATCCCAACACCTGATCCAAAAAAATTCTGGGGGGACGGCCTTGTTAAAACCATTAGGAATAGTTTGTGCCAATTTTTTGGGAATCTGGAGATTCCCAGGCAGCAAAAGAAGTGGCTTCACTTCCAGGAGTGCCCAGATGGGGCCTCAGGATTTGGGAAGGGCTGGGAATGGAGCAGCTGCTGCTTTGGAGGGGATTTGGATCCTTTTGGATGGAGAAAACCAGGGATGGAGGTCTGTAGGATATGGAGAAAGGAGGGAAATTAATCCCTAATTTGCAGGATTTGAGACTCAGGTGAAAAGAACAAGGATGGAAAAATCCCAACAAATCCCAGCTGGGATCAGCCAAATGAACAAAGCCCAAATCCAGCAGGAGCTGGGAAAATCCAGAGCCTGGATGCCAATTCTGGGGACAGGAATGTCCTAAACTGCTGCTGCCCCAAAGCTGGGAGGTGACAGCCCTCAAGTGTCACCTCTTTTCCCAAATTGGCACCTCCTGGAATTGGGCTACGATGGAGAACTGGCCAAAAAATGGATATATTCATCAATATTCAGGGATTTCCTCTCTTTTTAAGGCCACCTGTGCCATGCTGAGAATCCTGAAATCCACATTAATATCCAAAATTTGCTCCAGTTCAGCCCCATTTATTCCATGAACTCCCTGCACATTCTGCTCTGGACAATGGAAAAGGAGATAAAAGGCACTGGGAATTTTTCATCCTCATGAATTCCAGAGCCAAAACCTCCTCAAGATTCCCATATTCAACATTTCCCTCCTCTGTTATCAAATTCCCACGTGCCTTCACATTTTTATACCAAAAAAAAATCTCTCGTCCTGGTAAAACCATTAACCAACAGAAAAGAATAAATACAGGATCTATTTTTCCCAATAATCTGTGCCTTGATTAAAAATTGGGAATATCCAGGATGGGTTTTACCAACCTGAGCTATTCCCTCAGAGCTCATCTTAGAGTTTTTACCTGCCCAGAGCAGCTGGAATTTATTCCATCCTCAAACAAGCATCTGAAATAAATTGAATCAGCTTTTTTTTTTTGGGATTTCTTTTTCCCCCCACCCCCTTTTTTTCCCCCATCAATTGGCCACTCAGGAGCACTGAGAAGATTTTTGAGGAGGAATTGTTGCTGGTGGGAATTCTTGGAGTAAAAGGAGCATCCAAGGGAAGGCAGAAATTGTCCCAGATGGGTCCAGCTCCCAAATCCAGCTGTTTTGGAGGAAGAGGTCGAGGTTATCCTGTCCCTGCAGCCTTAATCCCCTAAAAATCCCTTTAAAAGCTGCCAGCAAATCCCTTTAAATCACATTTCCCTAAATTTCCTCAGCAGAAAGTTTTGCACTGAGTTTCTTGGGATTCAGTTTATCCAAGGAATAGCTTTATCCCAGGGGATGAAGGAGTCTGGGCACTCCACTGGTGCAGCTTTTCCCTTCATTCCTGCAATCCTCCTCCCTTCCCAGCGCTGGGATCTGCTGGAAAATAATAGAAGTTTTTCGTGGGGAAAAGATCTGGGAAAGTCTCTTTTCCCTCCTTGTCTGGAGAAAGCAGAAATGCCAAAGGGAGGGGGGACACAACAGCTTTTTCCTGAGGCTGTAAAATCCACTTGAATCCCTTTTTCCTGCCTTTCCTTGCCCCTCTGGAACATGTGGGGATGGATGAGGATGTCTAGGGAATGGAAATTCCCTGGCTGATGTCCCAGCCATGAAAGCAAACCCCAAATGTCCCTGGGGAGGTCCTGGTCATCCTCATTTTTGGGAATCACGGGGTCCTCTCTGTGCCACAGCTCAAAAAGCAGCTCCAGGCAAACAGATTTGTTGGGATTGAGGTCAAGGAATGCTGGGATCTGCTGGGAGAGCACCAGGAAATCGCTGGGAATGGGAAAGAAGGGAAAATATTGCAATTCTGGATTGGTTTGGGTTGGAAGGATCATCCCATTCCAACCCCTGAGCAAGGATGTTTTCCACTATCCCAACCCGGCCTTGGACACTTCCAGGGATTGGGAATCCAGGATTTGCAGCCAGCACATGCCATTTATGCAGGAGAGCTGGGATTTATGGTGCCTTTCCAGGAATGGGAATTTAGAGACAACATTTTAAATCCCAAAGGTTTTCCTGTTTTCCACCCCTGGAGCAAACGAGGTGGGGCCCAGGAGTCTGAGATGTGGAAAAAATCACCTTCCAAGAAAGGAGAAAATTCCCATAATTTCCTATCAGGCTGCCTGAGCAGAGATGTCCTTCCCAGAGATGGGAGCATGGAGCTGGTGCAGAGGGATCAGCAGGGGTTGGGATTTTATTCCTGGATCATAAACAACCCCCATCCCATTCTGCACTTCAGGAATGATTAATGCCAACTGAAAGGTCTCAGATATTCCCAGGAATCCTATCCTGGAGACATTCCCATTTCTCCATAACGCCCATGTGATGAGCCAAGCCTAACTCAGCTAAAGCTGAGATCAAGAACCAATTCAATTATGAGATGAAATCTTTTAAAAAAGCCAATTTTGGATGTTTTAATTCCTCAGCTCAGCAGCAGAAGAGCTGTGGGATATAAAGCAGAATATTCCCAGTGGGAATGTGCTTGGGAAGAGGATGCCAGCTTTTCCCAACTCCCCAAAAATGGGATTCTCTCAATTTTCCTCTGAATTAAAGAATGAAGGATTCCATGGAGGTGTTAATTGAAGATTAATTAACACAGCAATTAAAGGGAAGGGCTCTGAGTCAACACCTGAAATTAAGCAGGAAGAATTGATTCCTTATTATTTTACAGGAATTCTAGTGAATTCTGCTGATTCTAGTTTGTTAATATCAATAATTAATGCACCACTGTCTTACCTCAGATGCTCAAAATTAGGTAAAATTCAGATGATCCATAAAAATCACCAAAATTTGGTCTCTTTTCCAAGCCTATACTTCCAAATCCCTTCTATTTGCTTCAAAATCCACCCAATCCAAGCTTTTCCTACAGTGCTTAGGAAAGAGTTGTAAAAATGCTGAGTCCAACATCATTAAATTCCAGGAATTTAGAGCAAAAAATCCCAATCTTCCTATTATTGGCCCCAAAAGCGAGAGGAATCCCAATTTTTGGTGGAAATGGATGATCCTTAAGGTTCCTTCCAGCTCCAGCCACTCTGGGATTCTGGGATTTAGGTTCCACTGGTTTATTGGGATTGGTTTCCTATGAAGATGCTCCACTGAGGAGATTCCCACTTTGTCCTCTGGATTCTCTTCCATCCCACCGGGATCCCCCACTCATGGAATTCTTCCCACTCATGGAATATTCCCCACTCATGGAATTCTTCCCACTCATGGAATATTCCCCACTCATGGAATTCTTCCCACTCATGGAATATTTCCCACTCATGGAATTTTTCCCTCTCATAGAATTTTTCCCTCTCATGGAATTTTTCCCTCTCATGGAATTCTTCTCACTCATGGAATATTTCCCACTCATGGAATATTTCCCTATCATGGAATATTCCCCACTCATGGAATTTTTCCCTCTCATAGAATTTTTCCCTCTTGTGGAATTTTTCCCTCTCGTGGAATTCTTCTCACTCATGGAATATTTCCCACTCATGGAATATTTCCCTATCATGGAATATTTCCCACTCATTAAATTTTTCCCTCTCATAGAATTTTTCCTTCTCATAGAATATTTCCCACTCATGAAATATTTCCCCCTCATGGAATATTTCCCGCTGGAGAAGTCCTTGTCCTCCTCAAGCTCAACTTTTCAAGCCAAAAGAGACCTGTGGGGACAATTCCAAGTCTCCTAAGGAAGCAGAGCCAGGATTTGGGATCTCCTGTGACCCCTCCATTGTCCTGCACCTCCCTGCTCTGGATAAAAACCAGGAATATCCCTCAAGAGGCAAAACATCCTCAGGATTGACCTGGAATTCTGAGTGATCTTGTCTTACTGAACTCCAAACATTCAGATCCTGCACAACCTGGTAACTCCAAGCTCCCTAAGGAATTCCATCTGGGAATGTGAAAAGCAGATCCAGCCTTCCTGCCTCAGTTTCCCACGTTCCCAGCAAAGCTTCTCCCCTTTCCCTGCCTTATCCTTTTGGACTATTCCAAAGATTTTGGTCCATCTGCCTCAGGAGGAGGGGAGGAAAAGATGGGTTTGGGAGCAATGAGCTGGAGAAGCAGGAATGGGAAAAGAGCTCTTGCTCCCAAATTCCAGCCTTCCCATGGGCAAATTATCCACAGGTTTAACTGGAATCCCAGTGCAGCTTCTCCAAGCCATGCTGGGATTGGTTCCTTTTTTTCCCTTTCTTTTTCCCCCCTTTTTCCTGGTTTTTCCTCCTTCCAAAACACCAACCCCTCACCTTCCAGCAGCCAGGAATCAACACAGGATCACCCTGTAGCCTCAGGCAGCCCAGGAATTTTGGGAGAGAGGCAAAACCTTGGCATGACTTCCCTGCTGCAGCTTGGAAACCTGGGACAGCACAAATCCTCCAGGTCAGGATAACCTGCTCCTTTCCCTGGAGCATTTGTTCAGACATCCTAATCCCAGCAATTCCCTTTTCCACAGGCACAGACCTGGAGCAGCCCTCCCATCTGGAGAAACTGGAAAGAAACTGGAAGCAAAACTCTCCCTTTTCCCATCCTAGAGGGGCTTGGGGGATGCTCCTGAGAGATATTTCTGCTGGGATGGTCAATCCCACATCCCTCCCCGCTGCCCCAGCAGGGATTTGGGATTGACTCCTGCCAGGTCACGTCTGCTGGTGGCATTGGAGGGCAGGGAAATGCAGAATCCGTGACCTGGGAATGCTGTGCCAAGGCCATGGGGCAGCTGTGGGATCTGGGCCACGTTCCCAAAGCTCTGAGGGTGCCAGGAGCCGCAGGCAGGAGCTGGGAAACCTCTGAGAGCTCCCGGTGCCAGCAGCTGCTCCCTTCCCTCGGGATCATCCACGGGAAATTCAGGTGGGACACGCTGGGCAGCACGAGCAGGACCGAGGGCACGTCCCAGGAGAGGCCAGGGACAGCAGGGACATGTTCCTGCATGGATTGGGAATTGTCCATGGGAGCAGCAGGGAAATATTCCAGTATGGATTGGGAATTGTCCATGGGAGCAGCAGGGACACGTTCCTGCATGGATTGGGAATTGTCCATGGGAGCAGCAGGGAAATATTCCAGCATGGATTGGGAATTGTCCCTTGGGATGGGAGCAGCAGGAAAATATTCCAGCATGGATTGGGAATTGTCCATGGGAGCAGCAGGGAAATATTCCAGCAT
>JAOTIY010001146.1:1177370-1194013 GCA_027123655.1 Muscicapa comitata
TTTTCCTAGTAAAGAACTGTTATTCCTAATTCCCATATCTTTGCCTGAGAGCCCCTTAATTTCAAATTTATAATAATAATTTGGAGGGAGGGGGTTTACATTCTCCATTTCAAAGAGAAGCTTCTGCCTTTATTGGCAGACCCCTGTCCTTCAAACCAGGACAGTTCTGATTTGGAAAAGTCAAGAAACAAATAGAAAAAGACTCAAAAGTATTTTTAGGTTCACCAAAGGGTGAGGGAGGTTTAGTCCATATGTAAACCTGGAGAGATCAATAAACCAGAAGAGGTGGAGCACAAGCACAGAGAATTCCACTGACTTTTTCCTGCTCCTGAACTCCAAGAGCTCTGGAGTCTTCCTTAAAATCTGCTACCTCAGCATGCTTGCAGCAGAAACCAGGAATGGCTTGTGAACAGACAAACAAATCATTCCCAAATATTTTGATACAATTTGTTTTCTTGTGTCTTCATTCAAGCAGGAACAGCTTTAACACAACTGCAAATTTGACCTGTGCAGGGAAATGCTGATGGAAAAAAAATTCCCTAACAGATGTGCAAAAGCATGGGAGGGATGCCAGAATTGGCTGGACTGTCCATCCACATTTATGCCCTGGAGTCAAACCTCGAGATGATCAAACCAGGACTGCTTCACACCCAGCTTTAAGTGCTGTTTAAGCTTTTTTTGCATCTTCTGGGGAATATTCTGGGTGTAGCTTCAGCCTGGCCATCAGTGCCAGCCTCTGTTTATCCCAGAACTACCTTATGAGCTCTAAGGAATATTTGATCCTGCATGGAAGCACCAAAATCTAGACAGAACAGGGAATGTCCAAGGCAGCATCTCCCAGGAACACTCTGAATTTCAATCTCTTCCAAAATACAGTCGAAGAAAGTCTCATCTTTCCTTTCTGCCAGAGTTCCAGGCTAATGATAATAACTTTAAATCCTTTCATCCCTTAATGGCCCAGTTATTCCACATTAAAATGATTATTAACATGCAAGAGGCAGTCACAGGATAAGACAGGATAAAACACTAATCCTGGAGCTGGAAGCACTTTTTCCTCATCAAACCTCCTTGTGCAGATGTTTCTCAGCACCATAACCCAGCCTGGTCTGGGTCTAAGTACCTGAAGTCACATCTGGATTATAAACTCTGCCAAGAAACCTTTCAAAGCATGGAGGTGCTTTATGGGGGAAGTGGCACTGCAAAAATCAGCTGTCAAATCCCACGTCAAACAAGGAAATGGGAATCTGCTTGTGGAAAATACTCCTGTGCTAAAGCCTTGTCCTGGGATTGTTATTCCAGATCTTCCACCTGCTCCAAAGCTCCTTTGCAGAGGCTGGAGCATTTTTAATGATGTGTGTGTGTGTCTTTAAAAGGATCTATGGAGTGTGGGAATGGTTTATGGTGGGATTTGTCAGTGCTGGGCTCGTTCAAGGAGACCCCTGAGTGCTGCTACTGTGACCACACCACGAGGTAAATTTGGGAAGAATTTTAGGGTGAAGGAATTTTCCCAATGCCAATTCTCAGCCTGGACACTCCTGGTATTTTCTGGTAGAATCAAACCTGCCAAAAATCCCTGGAAGGAATCTCCTGGGGAAGTAACTGCTCCAATCCCATGGATCTTGGCTGTTTTGGCTTCTTGTTGCCAGGTGGGCAAGGAAAAATTTTGGAATCAAAACCTCCTGGGGAAGGAAAACTTTTGGAAGCAAAATCCCTTTGTGCAACAAAGAGTTTTGGAAACAAAATTCCCTGTGCAAGGAAAAGTTTTGGAATCAAGATCTCCTCTGCAAGGAAAAGTTTTGGAATCAAAACCTCCTAGGGAAGGAAAAGTTTTGGAATCAACATCCTCTGTGCAAGGAAGAGTGGATGGCATCAAGGTGGAACTACAGGATTCCATAATTGCAGAAATGTTATCCAGGGAATCTTGAGGAATTTGTGTGGATTGTGCCATGTCCATGCAGTCTGCAGTGATTATGGATTCTTCTTCTTGAAATATTTTTGAATCCTTTGTTCAACTCCTGTTGAGTTTAACAGTTTAACTTCCAGCTCTCTACAGTTATGAAGGAAAAGTGTGGTTGGGAAAGAGAATCTGTGAGCCTTGCACCAAAATAAAACTTGGGTTTTCCCATGGTAAGCACTTAGGGGTGTACAGAGCCAGGAGATCACACAAAATCCCTGATTTCAGGTTTCCTTTAATCCACTCTTTAATAGACACACCAGAATTGAACCTTGAGAGAGATCTTGTGCTCTAGGAAACCCAACTTCATCTGTTTCATCACTCAGGACTGATTAAGTCTCTTGCCAGCAATAATAATTCTGATTTTTCCTTTCCTCATGTCTCTTAACAAGGATTGTTTGGCTCTGCCTGGTTGTTTTTGATCAATCTCTGCACTTTTTCCAGAATACCAGGGCTTTGAGCAGCACATGGAGCAATCACCCACGTACTTGGGATTTTTTTCCCTGTTCCAAATGGGATGGAGCCAGCTTTATATTAAATCAAGTGTGTTTTAGGATTTCCCCCAAAGCTATTTCTTGACAGAAGCCCAGGGACTGTGATCCCTCCGTGCTTTGGGTTTTCTTGGAGAATTCCATGCAGAATCCTGCTGGCCATGATCCCAAACAGGTTACAGTGCTAATGGATTTTGCTTGGAGCCAATCCACTGCACCCTACCCTCATTTTTATGCTGAATTCAAGCACCTCATTGTCATCCATTCTCACATGACCAGACCCACAACAGCCCCTGAAATTGTTTTTATTCCTGTTCAAAATTAAAATCAAATGAGAAGCTTTGGAGAAGACACTTGCAGGAAAACATTTCCACTTTTAACTAGAAACAGCTTTGTCTGCTCTGAACAACAGATTGCACTTCTCAAAAGCCAAAATTAATTCAAAATTCAGATTTTTTTGCGTTTTTAATTTCATAAAATTAAAGCAATTTCTAAAAAGAGAGCCATGGATGAATGGGACCTGCTCAGATTTTTTGCTCTGTGTTCCACAGCCTTGTGGATACCCATCAAACCAGGTAGGTGATAAGATTTAGATAAGAACACCTCACCTCTGCACAGCCCTGCAAGTGGCCTCAAGAGCCCAAAATGACCTGTCCAGAGTTCCAAAATGATTTGTAAGGAATTGTGGGCACAGCCAGAGGAACTGGATGGGGGACAGAGCCCCAGAGCAGCGTTTTCCCACCCAGGCTGTGCCTAATCTGAGCTGAAGCAAACACCACCACGGCACTGGAACATCTTTCCCTCAGTTTTCCCACTGCCAATGGCTTTGGAAAGCAGCTCAGAGGGAGCCACATTCCTGCAGCCATCCCTTGTGCTAACAGGGACTAAACTTCCTTCAGCCAGGCCGTCGGTAACACGAGATAAATCTGCTTTAAATCTGCTTTAAATCTGCTTTCCAGGCCTTGCTGGCTCTTCCCTCTGGAGCCATGGCAGCTGGGGAGGGCTCCATGACTGACTCTTTACCCTGGAAAATAAAAAACCAAGATTCTATGTGTGTGTGTGTGTGTGTAGGCTTTGTTTTATAACTTTGCCTGAGGGCGAGTTCTTTCAGGCTTCGGTGTTTAATTTATTAAATTTATTGGATTGTGATCGTGAACATCACTGGGCAGAAACATCATTCCTCAAACAGGACAGCCCAGGGGGGGAACACTCCTCCTTGATTTTCCAGCAAATGCTGTGTGCCTTGTGCTTATCCCTTTTTTCCTGAATGAGGGGTGGTGACCCAATTTTAGGCCAGAATTTTAGGCTTGTTCTGCTCCAATGGGACAAAAGCCAGCAGACAATGGCAGGAAATATCAATATCAGGAAATATCACATCCAGGATCTTGAAAAATGGCAGGAATCAGACTGATGAAGGTGAAGGTGTGTTTTCCCAGGGTGCAGCAGGGAATTCCAGCAGAGCTAAGGTAGAACAATCCATGGATATATGATTTTTAAGGAAGAATTTTCTCCTGGTTTTGCCATCATTTAAAATTGTTATCTTTGGGAAAGAGAGTGTGGATTTTATTTAGTTGTTGGAATTTTTTAAATCAGTGGAATCCATCCAATTCCTTCACAAAATTTTGGGTTCTAAGATGGTTATTTTTGTGCCACTGTGTGCATATTTAAATGTGCAAGGAATAGATTTCCAGATTCCCAAATTCCAGAAGATCTGTTATGACCTACTTTCCTCACCTACCTCCCTCATTCCTTACACTGAACTTTAGGATTTTGGATTCTGGTGGATGGGATTGCACCATCTGCTTTCACTCCAAATTAGGATGAGAAGATTAATTCTTCCTTCTTTCACTGAATGGAAATGCATCTGTCAAAATGTTTTTCTTCAGCATTTTTTTTTATTGATGAAAAAATGAAATATTTCAGCATTCCTTGAAATGGGATTGTTTCACTTGGACTCACCGAGCTGACCGGAAGTATTTTATTTGACATTGGTTCAATGCTAATCTGCTTTTAGGGTTGGGTTTTTTCTTCACCGTGGCCTGGTGCCACTTGCAAGTTCTCGAGTCTGCTGCTGTTGTTATCAATTTTGGGACAGGTTTTTTGTCCTTCCCGAGTGTCCTTCCTAGAATTCCACAGCAGCAAAATCTCCATCCTTGGGCATTTTCAGGATTGAACAGATTTTGTTCGAGTTTTTCCATCGTCCTTCCAAAAGGAACGAGCTGGTGGGACAAGAGGCTGACAGGCATCCAACAAAAACTTTCCCAGGGTTTGGAGATCAAAATTGGGTTTCAGAGGACTGGAGCTGCTCCTCGTACAGATGCAGCAAATCCAGGTTTCCTTCCTCCCACATCTGACCTCGCTGGGAGCTGTCACACACTCAGATCCTCCCCATCACTCAGCCTTCAGCTGGGAGGGAATTTTGGAGACAAACTGCCCACAGATTAGGCTGACACAAGGTGGGTGTTCAGAAAATGAATAAATGTGGCCATTCATGGTTTAGTGGACGTGGGGGTGTTCAATTAAAGGTTGGAATGATGATCTTGGAGGTTCTTTCCAACCTTAATGATCCTGGGATTCTAGAAAATTCAGGCAGAGGATCCCAGCTCTCTCCTAGTTTTTTCCTGTGCTTCCCTCCCTCTTATTCCCTTGGATGTAGGAAAAGAGCAACCCCCAAATTTCCCCTGCTGCTGATGCCAAGGGCTCTTGCAGGAATGTGGCTGGAAGCTGTCGAGCCAGAGGTTTCTCTCTGGAGATTTTCCCCAAGTAATTCCATCCAAGGGAACAAAAGCTCCAGAAAAATCCCGTGTTTCTTAGGAACCAGATGTTTTAATGCCTTGCCAGCGCCTAATAAATGGCAATGTATTCACACTGTCAAGGCTGCAAACGTAATAAATTACATTTAATGCTGATATAAATACAGAAAACCACACGGAAAAGAGACAAGGAAAGCGTGTCTTATTTCAGAGGGAAAATGTTGGTGTGAGATTTCACCCAGGCACGTGTGGGTGTGTATCTGATTCTGTTTATATCTGTATATATCTGCATATATCTGTATATATCTGAATGTATCTTTATATATCACAATATAGAAGGGAATGGTACCAATTACCTGAATGGTTCTGAGTTACTCAAGCAGGACTCACCTGCAAAAAAAGGGGAAAAAAGGAAAGGAAAAGAGGATTTCTCATGTTTTACAAATTGCCATTCAAAAGTCCAAGTTAAACCCTTAACCCTGATTAAAGCTTCCCATAATTCATCTCCTTCTTTTTTCTTTTCTTTTTCTCCTTCTTTTTCAACTCAGTGCCCTGGCTTGTACTGAAAATTAAAGTTATTTCAGGCAATTCTGACAGCAACAAAAAAATAGTGTCCATAGCCTGGCTGCCAAAACACTCCAGGAACTGGATCCTGGAGACTCCTGCTCCATCATCCTGCAGAAAGTGGACAAAAATAACTGATAAAAACAAATATATAAAACCAAAATTGATAGAAACAACCAACTCCTGCTCTTCCCAGTTGTTTCTCCTCGTATTGAAAATTAATTTACATGAGCAAAACCTCATAGTCCAAAATCTGTTAATCCTTAGAGTTTCCAGACTGGTCTGAGTGATGGAGATGAGCAAATATTTTGAGGTTTTTGTGCTGGTTTTTGGTTACACACGTGGGGTGGTGCTATCAATGCATTAACAATTCCCTCTGGTGATTCCTGCAGCAAAATCTGTCCAATATCTGCTCTAATTGCCATGCCTGAGGCCTGACCAAACCATTCCAAAGTCCAAGAAAGCATTTTCCCTTGATTTCAGCCTGGGTTGGATGAGATCTTTCCCATTTCTGAGCATAATTCGATGCTGTTATTGATACCCTGGCAAAGTGCTCCCCCAGATCTGTCATTGGGGATATTTTATACCCACTTCAGTCTTGTTTCCAACCTCCCAGCAGCTGTGAGGCCATAAAAAAATCAACTTCATCCCAAGTCAAACCCGAAATGCTGAAACTCAGCAAGAGTAGAAAGGAGTAGAAAAAAAGAAAAAATCTCCTCCCCTCAGTCCTGAGACTTGGTGAGCAGCAGTAACTCAGCATTTTCTCCTTGAGGGTTTCCCCATCCCTCCCACTTGGAATTTCCTCCTCTTTGGCTTTTATCCAGGCCTTGTTCTCACCTTTGGGGTCAGGTATGAGCTGCTTTTGTTTGCTTCACCCTTTGGCCCCCAGGGATTTGTTTTCCTGCAGTGTGGAGCCTGACCCAGGCAGGATGCACCCTCTTTTCCTCTGGCATCAAACAGCCAGCACAGACTCCTGGGTTTGGATACCTCTCCAGCCTCTCTGGGTAATCTGTCTCAATGTTCAACTGCCCTTGAAAGAGAAAAAGAAAAAAAAAAAAAAAAGAGTTTTCCTTCATTTAAACTGAATTTTTCTGTATTTCAGTTTGTCTCTTTGCCTGGCTCTGAGTATCACTGAGAAGCTCCTGGTTCCATCTTTTTCTCTTCACCATCAGGTATTTCACAGAATCCCAAAAATGGTTTGGGTTGGAGGGGACTAAAAGATGATCCAGTCCCATCCTCTGCCATGGGCAGGGAAATTTCCACTATCCCAAGGTGCTCCAAGCCCCATCCAACCTGGCCTTGGACACTGCCAGGGATCCAGGGGCAGCCACAGCTTCTCTGGGAATTCCATCCCAGCCAGGAATTCCTTCCCAATATCCCATCCATCCCTGCCCTCTGGCAGTGGGAGCCATTCCCACTCCAAGACCTTGGAAATCATCTCTTTCCATGTTTCTTGTAGGTCCTCCAGGTCCTGGAAGGTCACACTGAGGTCACTCCAGAGATTCTCCTCTCCAGCTGAACATTCCCAGCTCTCCCAGCCTTTCCTGCTCCATCCCTGGGATCATCCTGGAGCCTCCTCTGGATCTCTCCAGCAGCTCCAGCTCCTCCCTGTGCTGGATCCAGGGCTGGGGCAGCTCTGCCTGAGTAGCCCAGACCAGCCCTGAGTAGCCCAAAACATTCAAATACATCCTGGAATGTTGGGTTTGCCTTTTGATTTGCAAAAAAAATGGGAATGGGGCAGAATTTAAAACATTTGAATACATCCTAGAATATTCAGTTTGCCTTTTGATTTACGAAAAATGGGAATAAAGAATTCCAAACATTTAAAATCATTCTAGAATGGTGGGTTTGCCTTTTGATTTGTAGGAAATGGGAATAATGAAGAATTCCAAACTTTTAAATTCATTCTGGGATGCTGGGTTTGCCTTCTGATTTGCAAAAAAAAACCGGGAATAAAGAAGAATTCCAAGCACTTGGAAACATTCAAGCTTTTACAGGAATGAGGAAAATGAATGGAAGGGAACTGAAATAAGGGAATTTCCTTTTAAATGATCCTGGATTGGACTAAAACTCAATTTTGGAAAAGAAAAAGTCCAGGAAAATTTTATTGGGTGAAGATTTCCACACAAATCCAGGAATTTGCAGTGGATGCATTCAACAGGGACTGGGAAACAGAGGGAATATCAGGGAATATTGTCCCTAGAGCAGCTCACACCTGGATATTTCCATTTCAAACCAAAAGAAAACCCATGGAAAATCTGGTTCTGCTGAAACAGTGATTTTTTTTTAGTCAATGAGGAAAATTCCCAGCACTTGGAAAAATTGGGTGGGATTGAGATGAGCACAAAGTTCGTGGATAACGAGATGCTGAACATTCCATTCGGACAGGAAGGTACAACAAATCCCACCTTTATCCCCTCTGGATAAGGAGATAAATCGGGATTTTCCCAGCTCACCACCAGCGGCTTTTACTGCTGCAGCTTTTCCCAAGAGCAGGGCTTGGCTTAAAGGGAATTCACAATCCTGTATTGGTGTCCACATCCCAGAATTCCGGGAAATGCTTTAGGGTCCCTCGGCTTGAATCCCTGGAAATATTTGTTGGAATGGGGGTGTTTGCACCGTCAGGAAAGGGCAGGGAGGTTGTGGAGGTGCTGGGCCTCATATCCAGGTGATCCTGGGTGTGATCCATGTCCTCAATCCTTGGGACAAAATTCCTGCTGCTGGATATTTAGAAACCTCAGGAAAAAGCACTTTTCCAAAATCAAGGAATTCCGGCCTAAAAATGGATCAAATCCCTCTAAACCACCTGATGAATTCCCAATAAATGCCCCTCTCTGGGAATAACCTGATCTCAGCTGAAAATCCAGCTGAAAAAAGGAATTTATTGCCCGAGTTTAGTTTTAGGCCTGGCTTTTCACAGCTGGGCTGGGCTCAGTTCTCTTGCCCTGCCTCAAGTTTAGCTCTCCTTGCAGGTTTCAAAATAAAAATCTTGTTGGAAAGGATTGGGGTGAGTGGGAAGCAGCTAATAATTAAATTTATAAAAAAAAAATTAACTCTAAATGGGTTTTTAAGGGATATCCAGGAAAGGGAAATCCCAGTCAGGATTTCCTATGGAAGGCTGGGAAGCAGCCACAGGATCCCAATCCAGCCCATTCCCGGTAGGAATATGAAATTAATCCCAAATTCCTGTGGGTAGGGGGTTCATAAAGGTTCAAGTTCTGCCGTTCCTCCAATTCTTCATTCCTCACACTTTAAAATCCCATAATTTTGGAATGGATTAATGAGGAGAGAATTTCCCAAGCAGAGCATTCCCAATGTTTGCTCCTTTTCCCACACACGAGTCCTGTGAGGGTTTGAAGTGGTGTATATTTTATCACATAAATTAGATAAAAATTGTGGAATTAGGGAATTATTAAGGAAATTATTAAGGAAAAAAATCTCTAGGACTGAGTGCAGCCATAAACCAGCACTTCCAGGCCCACCATGTTTTGATATTTTTGGGAAAATTCCCACCCCTGACAGTGAAATATGGGACAGAGAGCCTGGAATATGGGACATGGATCTGATCCCAGCTGATCCTCCTGGAAGTGAAATGTGAGGAATTGCAGCTGGAAAAGTAGGGAGGGACTGGAAAAATCCTGTCCTGCTAGAACAGGAGCTTGGATCAGAGTGTGGAGTCCGGGATTGTGGAATTCTGGGATTCTAGGATTCCAAGATTCTGGAAGTCTGTGGTTCTGAGATTCTGCGATATGGGGATTCTGGGATTTTGGAATTCTGTGATTCTAGGATATTGAGATTGGGATTCTGGGATTCTGGAATTCTGTGATTCTAGGGTATTGAGATTGGAATTCTGGGACTCTGGAATTCTGTGATTCTAGGATTCTGAGATTATGGAAGTCTGTGATTCTATGATTCTGTGATTCTAGGATTCCAAGATTCTGTGATTCTGGAATTATGGGATTCTGGAGTTCTGGGATTCTGAGATTCTGGGAGTCTGTGGTTCTGGGATTCTGGGACTCTGGGACTCTGGGATTCTAGGATTCCTAGATTACGGGATTCTGGAATTCTGAGATTCTAGGATTTTGAGATTCTGGGAGACTGTGGTTCTATGATTCCATGATTCTGGGATTCTGGAATTCTGGGATTCTGAGATTCTGGAAGTCTGTGGATCTGTGGTTCTGTGATTCTGGGACTCTGGAATTCTGTGATTCTAGAATTCTGAGATTCTGGGAATCTGTAGTTCTGTGATTCTGGGATATCTGGATTCTGGGACTCTGGAATTCTGTGATTCTAGAATTCTGAGACTCTGGGAATCTGTAGTTCTGTGATTCTGGGATATCTGGATTCTGAGACTCTGGGATTCTGGGATTCTGGGAATCTGGGACTCTGGAATTCCAGAATCACCAGGAGCTGCAGGCAGGCTGCTGCTGTCCAGATTCTCTAGGAACTCCTGTCCCTGCTCCAGGTGTTATCCAAGTGCTGCCAGGATCCCGCTGAAAATGCAGGGAGTTATTCCTGTGCTTTGGGATCTGCTAGGCTGGGATCAGACTCCAGTCCTGTTTTCCAGCCTCAGCTCGGCCTGGGTCAATCTTTAACTCCTCTCCCAGCACCAACAACGACCTTCAGGATAAATGAGTAACTCCTTTCCTGCTGGGAATTCTTCCATGGATTCCTCTTCCCTCTCCACGCTTGTTTTGCTGGATCTGTTGGCACAACTTTTGTTTTGCCCTCATGTCCTTGGCTCCTGCTTGTGCCCGTTTTTTGGGATTAACCCTTTTTTTGGCTGAGAACTCAATCCCAAGGTCCAATCCGTGCCCCTCGGAATGGAAAGAGGGGACGTTAATTAATGCACTTGGAGATAATTTATTCATGGCGTTAATCACCCCTGACAAACGAGGCCATCCCTGCCCACGGAGCTTTTCCATGGAGTTATTTTTATCTCTTTCCATGGAAATTGGCAGAGGGCAGGAGGTTCACGCCTGGGAGTGTCCGAGCTGTTCATCCACATCCAACTGGAGAAAAATTCCTTCAAAGTCCCCGTGGGACCAAGGTGCTCCTTGAGGATATTTTGTAGTTGGGCTCAATGATCCTAAAAGCCTTTTCCAGCCTAAATTCCCATCCCTGGAATCATTCAAGGCCATCTTGGAGTCACCTGGGATAGTAGGTGTTGAATGTGAAATCTTTAAAAGTTCCTCCCAATCCATGATCAAGATTCATGGTTCCATGATCAACACAATCCCAAATGTGATTCCCAATGGGATCCTGGAGGAAAGCTGGATGTGCACAGTACAGCCAACAGGGAAAAATCCCATGGGATACTTTCTTATTTACTCCTTTCCTTTACTGGTGGCCATTGGGATTTCCAGCTGGATCTTGGGATAAAGGGAATGAAACATCCCAGTTTCCAGCTAGATATTGGGATAAAGGGAATGAAACATCCCAGTTTCCAGCTAGATATTGGGATAAAGGGAATGAAACACTTGGATTTTCAGATGGATATTGGGGTAAAGGAAACAAAACATTTGGATTTTTAGGTGGATATTGGGATAAAGGAAACAAAACATTTGGATTTTCAGATGGATATTGGGATAAAGGGAATATTTGGATAAAAATGAATATTTGGGATAAAATACTTGATCAGGTTAAAGCCGGATCCTGGAATCCCTGATCCCAGGGATTGATTTATCCCTACATTTCTTTGGAGAGGGCGAATTCTGTAGGGATATTCTTGGGAAGCTGGGAATGAAGCCTAACCTCAGATGAGACAGAGGTGCCTCAGATCCAGATGTTTTTATCTCCAGAAGGAATTTCACAGTTCCAATGTAGCAGCTGGAAAGCCAGATTCCAATGGGATGCAGAACTGGGGGTTTCCTCCCCTTTTTTTCCCTCCTTTTCCCTCCTTTCTCTGATTCCCTGTGTCTCCAAGATGCCAAAACCAGGGCAGATTTCTAGGAAAGAGGGAAAAAACACAAAAAAATATGAAGAATTTTCCATAAAATCTATCAGAAGGCTGCAGGACCAATCCAAAGGCTGATATTCCAGGAATTTCAATCCATGATCCTGCTGAATTCCCTGGATTTTGTCTCATTTTAGGAGGGCAGTGCAACAGGAACCCTTCACAAAGTGCCGCTCTCCCCATGACATTCCATGGGGAGTTGGGAAAACATCAATCTTCCTTTAAAACATTCCCAAATTTTTCCTCCATGGCTTGGATCAGTTTTGATAAGGCCCCTATAGGAGGAGATAAGAGCTGACCCCTTATGAGTCCCTTCATCCACTTTGTAATGGATGGAAGAGTTTCCTTCCTGGATTTCTTATGGATTTTAACTCAAAAACTCGGAATTTCATCCATTAAACTCCACCTGCTTTGGGTGGCTTTGGGTTTTTTTTTTCCCAGGACTGTCAGTTTTGGGAATCTCTGGAGCTCCTAATCAGCTGAAATTTCAGGAATCTCTGGAGATCCTGATGAAATGGAATTTTGGGAATCCTTGGAGCTCCTGATCAGATGGAATTTTGGGAATCCCTGGATTTCCTATCAGCCCAATCAGCTGGAATTTTGGGAATCTCTGGAGCTCCTGATCAGCTGAAATTTTGGGAACGTCTGGAGTTCCTGATCAGCTGAAATTTTGGGAACGTCTGGAGTTCCCGATCAGCTGAAATTTTGGGAATGTCTGGAGTTCCCGATCAGCTGAAATTCTGGGAATATTTGGAGTTCCAGATCAGCTGAAAAGCCCCATTTATTTCCAGCCTCCACATGTTTTTAAAGTTCTTTTCTTCCCCTGGGAGCATTTTTGGGATGAGTTTTCCTCCTGGCAGCCGGAGCTGAGTTATCACTTCCAGCCAGGAATGCTGACAGTGCTCAGCTCCGTCCCTTGCCAGAATTTTGGGAGAAAATAAAACTTTTGTGTAACTCCTGGAGCAGCTGATTCCAAGTGACTCATCCTGAGGCAAGGACTGCACAAGATGATCTAAAAATAAGGACCAGGAGAAGCTCCAGCCTCTCGAGGCCATCCTGGAGCCTCAGATCCTTGGCTGGAGGTGGAAAACTGATCCCTGCTCATCCCAAATCATTCCTAAGGCTGGAATTCCAATGGAAAAAGTCTCCAGTGCCTATGTTCTCTCTCAGATGGTTTTGTGGGCAGTTTGAGGGTTTGGACATTTTTTGGTTCATTTTCTGTTGTCTCTGCACAGCTGGATGGGAGGGAAGAGATCCCCTCTGGTATTCCGGATTCCCTTGGCTGGGAATTTTGGCACAGGGATTTTATCCAAACACCTGCTGGGAATCTGGGATTCATTTCCCTCCATCTCAGGTCTATGCCCTCACAATTTTTGGGGGATCTCCCTGCTGGGCCAAAATCTCCCTGGTGTATTCCTTGAATCCTTTGGGCTGGGTGGACACAGTTCCATGATCCTACAGGATCTGAATTCCCTGTTCTGCTGGATTTTCCTGGATCCTGCTGCTGTGGAAGAGGGGGAAGGAGGTTCTGCCATCTGGGGTCTCATCCCTGTGGTTTTGGTGGACATGATTCCATGATCCTACAGGATCAAAATTCCCTGTGCTCCTGGCTTTTCCTGCATCCTGCTGTAGTGGGGAGAGCATGGAAGAGGGGGAAGGAGGTTTTGTCATTTGGGAGTCTCATCCCCACGATTTTGTGGGACATGATTCCATGATCCCACAGGATCTGAATTCCCTGTTCTGCTGGATTTTCCTGCGTCCTGCCGCTGTGGAAGAGGGGGAAGGAGGCTCTGCTATTTGGGGGTCTCATCCTTGTGGTTTTTGTGGATACCATGCCATGACCCTACAGGATCTGAATTCCCTGTGCTCCTGGCTTTTCCTGGTTCCTGCTGCAGTGGGAAGTTGATGGAAAAGGGGGAAGGAGGTTCTACCATTTGGGGGTCTCATCCCCATAATTTTGTGGGACATGATTCCATGATCCTACAGGATCTGAATTCCCTGCGTTTCTGGCTTTTCCTGCATCCTGCTGGAGCGGGAAGTTCATGGAAGAGGGGGAAGGAGGCTCTGCCATTTGGGAGGTCTCATCCCTGTGGTTTTGTGGGATAAGGACTCAGCAGGTGACAGAACTGATGGAACAACTCCACACCCACCCACAGGGAGGGAAAATCCTTTGTGTCCATCCAAAGATGACTTTTAAACAACACCAGGACTATCCCAAATTCCCCACCCTCCTGTTCCATCATTTCCTTCCAACAGGGGCTCAGAATTGTGGCCCAAAATCCGCCTCCAGTTCCTAAGGCCATTGTTTTAATAGATTGCTGAATTTGGGATTTATTATCCCACACGTCTGGCCAATGTAAATGTTTCCTTTCCTTAAAGCCAGCGAGGATTTGTAATATTCCTACGGATAATCCTCCTCTTTAACCACATCAAGGAGAGGGCAGCGAATTCCAGGGAGGAACAGACAATTCCCACCCTGGGAGAAGCTGTAGTGAGTAATTCAGTGCTGCTCCTCTCAGTCAGATTTCAGCTTTTATCCCAGCCTCAAAATGTCCGTGACATCCCAGAACTTTAAATGATGAATGTCAATCCTTAGGAATCTTAATCCTGCAATTCCTACAACTCCCAGGAATGATCTCATCTGGGAGCAAAAGGTTTTTGTCATCTGGAACAGGAAGTTTCCATTCTGGGGATCATGGATTTGACACCTCCCAAAGGTTAACTCTTCACTGCTCCCTTTTAAGGCTGGTTAAAATCCTGGGAAATGATTTTTTAATGGAATTTCTTGCTCCTTGATGGTCCTTCAGTGTTTTCTGGGATGTTGATCCCACAGAGTGCTGATCCTATCCCACAAAAATCCTGTTTAATTTTGGGGAGGAAAAGGTCAAACCCAACAGTGATTTCAGTGACTTTTATTCCAAGGCAAAAAATTATGGAAATCACAAAAAAAAAATGAAATGGATGAATCCCATTTTTCTGGGCCCTGGAATTCAGTGAGCCCATATCCACTTCATCCTTCTCTTTAAAAATCAGCCATTTTTAGCTAAAAAGATCTTTTAACTTGAAGGATTTAAGGAAAACACTTGGAATTGGGTCATGGTGGCCTTGGAAAAACACCTGGAAAACCCCAAAATGACCTCAAATTTGCCCCAAGAATACAAAATAAATCCATTTTTATGTCCAGTTCAAACCAGTTTCATCTCTGGGTGATTTGGGTCACCAGTGGGAGCCTCCACCTTCTCCAGCTTCCTCTGGAGCTGGGAATGGATTCTCCCAACCAGGGAGGACAATTTAGTTGGAGTCTCCACAAATCTTCCTCCGTGACATCTCACTGATCCTTATAAAGTCGGAATTCTCCTCCCAGTTTTTCTCAGGAGCAAGGGTCAAGTGCCACAGCCTCCTTCAGGGTGCTGAGAATTACAAATTTTATGTCCATAATATCAGAATTCTGTTGTGGTCCCAAATTCAAATTTAATTCCGAGTGATTTAGTGACCTCCAAGTAAAATTACTCATCTATTTTTAGGCCTGGATTTATAATCTAGGCTGGAATCTCAGCATAGAGCTCAGTCCTGCTCCTCTTTCTCTTTCCAGATGGGGCTTTGCTGTCCAAGGAATTCCCTTTTAAATCAGCATTCCCTTAAATCAGCATCCCTTTAAAACCAGTATTCTATTAAAATCTGCATTCCCTTAACATCAGCATTCCCTAAAATAAGCATTCCCTTAAAATCAGCATTCCTTTAAAATCAGCATTCCTTTAAAATCCGCATTCCCTTAAATCAGCATTCCCAATAAATCCACATTCCATTAAATCAGCATTCCCAATAAATCAGCATTCCTTTAAAATCAGCATTCCTTTAAAATCAGCATTCCTTTAAAATCAGCATTCCTTTAAAATCTGCATTCCCTTAAATCAGCATTCCCAATAAATCCACATTCCCTTAAATCAGCATTCCCAATAAATCAGCATTCCTTTAAATTAGCATTCCCAATAAATCAGCATTCCCATTAAATCAGCATTCCTGGACTCCGGGAGCTGGCAGAATTAAAATTCCTGGAATATCTTCTCCCAGCTTCTGGAACCCACCCTGTGCTGTGGGAAGAAGTTTAAGGACAGGACTGCAGGTTGGGTTTCCTGGGATTTAACCCACATTTGGGATGAACCACAGCCCTCATTCCCTTTTTTCCCTTACTCTGCATTTGCACAGCCCATAATTCCCATGATTTCCATAATTAGAAGCTGAAGGGATCTGTGTGGGACGTTGGGATGAGGGACATGGAATTAGTTTGAATGAGCAGTTCAGTTTAAATCAGCAGGTTAGTTTGAATTAGAGAGCAGGTTAGTTTAAATTAGCAGTTCAGTTTAAATTACCAGTTCAGTTTAAACTGGACAGATGTTTAGTGTTAAACTAACAGTTTAGTTTAAATTAGCAGTTTAGTTTAAATTGCCAGCTCAGTTTAAATTGGACAGCAGTTTAGTGTTAAGCTAACAGTTTAGTTTAAATGAGCATTTCAGTTTAAATTAGCACTTCAGTTTAAACTGGACACCAGTCTAGTGTTGAACTAACAGTTTAGTTTAAATTAGCAGTTAAATTTAAATTAGCAGTTTAGGTTAGTCTAAATTAGCAGTTTAGTTTAAATTAGCCAAAAAAAGCCACTTCTATTTTAGGTCCCTGTACTCCCTGCAATGCCACAGGCACAATCCCAGCCCAGTTTGGGTGGGAATGTGCTGGAAAATCTGATCTTGTGTCCCAGACTGGAATCTGAGGCTCTCCCAAGGGATATTCAGGAGATTGGAGGTGAAATCCAATTCCTCTTCATCTCCTCTGAGCTTCTCTGTGTTGGTTAGATCCTTTTCTTTTCTTTTCTTTTCTTTTCTTTTCTTTTCTTTTCTTTTCTTTTCTTTTCTTTTCTTTTCTTTTCTTTT
>JAOTIY010001146.1:1256719-1267962 GCA_027123655.1 Muscicapa comitata
ATATAAATATAAACATAAACATAAACATAAACATAAACATAAACATAAACATAAACATAAACATAAACATAATAATAATAATAATAATAATAATAATAATAATAATAATAATAATAATAAAGAACTGTGTTTTATAAAATCCCAGAATTCCAGAAGGGTTTTGGTGGGGACACCTCCCACTATCCCAGGTTGCTCCAGCCAACCTGGCCTTGGACACTTCCAGGGATCCAAGGGCATCCAAAACTTCACAGGCAAAAATTCCTTCTCAATTTCCCATCTAAACCCACCCTCCTTCAGCTTTAAGCCATTCCCATGTTTAATCCATGCTTCAGTTACAAATATTTATGGGGGCAAAGAATCCAGGCTGATTCCCATCTTTACCAATGATTTCCTGGGATATTTGGTGGCATCAGACAGCTCCTTTCTGTTGGAAAAGGCAACAAAATGGTCCTTCCATTGTTCAATGGGAATGGTGTGAATCCCTAGGGATGAATCCATTCCAGCCCTTGGGTCATTCTGCATTATTGTCATTTAGTGACTTCTGCAGCAGAGATTTGGAAATTTCCATTCTCTCTTTGCTCATCCCAAAACATCGAGTCTTTGCCATGTTTCTTGTGGGATAGAAACCGTGAGGAATTCCAGTGAAAAATCTCCCACTGTTTTGTCTCCATAATTCATTGGAGGAAGAACATTTTAACCTCCCTGAAATTAAAATGTTCTACTTTGACTTGTTGAAATAGGGCTTTGTTTGGGGTTTTTTCTTCATCAAACTCCGGTTCTCTGATGTGGTGTGGGAGAGCCGGAGCCTCCAAAGGGATTGGAATCCTGTTTCTTTTGTAGGGTGAAAGTTTTATGGCCAAATTACACCTCTTGTCATGCCCCAAATCAATCCCTGTGAAAGAATCCATGCTTCAGAATGAGCACATGGGGAGCAAAGGCTTCCAGGCCACTCATCCCACAAGATTCCCACTACAATTCCCATAAAGCTGTGAATTCGTAGGACAATGCCATGGAACTGACTGGGAATTAAATCCCTCACACCAGAGCAGCAAAGCAAAATCCTTAGGATGTGATTTATCAATTAGCCGTTGATAATTTCCCTTGTTCCCCAGGGTAATTCAATTTTACAGGAATTTACAGTGCAGAAATAATTCAAGTAGAAAAATCCTGAGCATTCCAATCCATTGATCCTTTGGAGCATTGAGCTCCCGGGAAAACTGTCAGGGCAGGAATTCTATCCAGTAATTTATAGAATCAATGGATTGGGCATATTAGACATTGGATTATCATGGAATCCTGGAATGGTTCGGGATGGAAGGGACCTTAAAGCTCAACTCAATCCACCCCTGTCATGGGCAGGAACACTTCCCACTATCCCAGGTTTCTCCAAGCCCCATCCAACCTGGCCTTGGACACTTCCAGGCATCCACAATTCCTCTGTACAATTAAATCTGTAACTTTGTGCTCCACTCGGCATAAGGAGATCACAATCCTGAGTGGGAGCCACAAAAAACCCAGTGAAAATATTATGGAATACTTGGAAAATCCAACTCCTTCCCCTTGATGGCCAAGAAGTTGCTCCTTATCCAAGGAATTTGCCTTTGCACAGGACTAAGGGTTGCTTAGGCAGCAACGATTTCGCTGGGCATGGTGGGATTTGAAGGTTGGACTTGGAGATCATTCCCAAACTTAAAGATTCCAGGATGGAATCCCAGACCTCTGGGACCACCGAGCCCAAGCTGTGCCCAATCCCACCAGAGCACAGAGTGCCACTTCCAGGAATTCCTTGGACACTCCCAGGGATGGGCACTCCAAATCTCCCTGGGAAATTCCAAGGAGAAATGATCCCAAATATCCAATTTAACCCTTCACTGGCACAGCCTGAGGCCGTTCCCTCTCCTCCTGTCCCTGTTCCCTGGGAGCAGAGCCCGACCCCTGCCTTGCTGCAACCTCCCTTCAGGGAGCTGTGGAGAGTGAAATTTCCATGAAATGGGATGGAAACTCCATCCCATATTCTGAGTCTTGGATCCTTCACTCTGTGCCTTGGAGCAGCTTTGAAAGATTTGGAAGCAGATTTCATTTTAGAGGGAAAAGACTCCTGGTCTGAGGGACAGCTACTGGAATTCAGCCTCTGCTCCGGGCTGTGTGTGCAGGAGAGCAGCACGGCTGGGAATTCTCTCCAGAATTCTCCTGCCAGCCTGCCAGGAGCTGGGAAAGCAGGAAACCAGCACCTCCAGGGAAGTTCCCCTCGGGTCACTCCACACGGAAAAAACGGGAGGAGGATGAGGGATCCTGGTTCCAGCAGAACCTGGAGGGTTTCCAGGAGCAGGAAAAGGAGCTGGGTTTTGTTCCTGTCACAGAAGTGAGAGCACAAGGCTTGGAATCCCCTTGGAAAACACATGGAATGTCTTGAGGGAAAAATCCCTGTGCACACAGAGCTCTCCGGGCCTTTTTTTAGGTGCTGGAAGTGAGACTTTCATCTGGATCAGATTTCCTCTTGGCTGGAGCTCCCATCCAAACCTGCTGGCCAATGGCAACAAAACTCCAGCCTGACTCCACTCCTAATTGTGCTTCCTTGTTTTCCTGCTGCTGGTTGGGGTTGGATTTGCAAACGGCACCCGAAATATTCCAGGACAGCAAATCCACACAAACAGGGCCACGCTTCCCTGTGTTTGTCCAAGCCCAGGAATAATAATGATGATTACAAAAATAATAAACCCTGGCTGATTTATAAATAGGAGCTGGAGAACCCTTTGGGATTGACTCCATATTCGTTTCCAGAGGATGGACGAAGTTTATTCTTGCTGGAAGCTAAAAATTTAGGAATATTCGAGGAGCTGCAGCAAAGGAGAGGGAAATGGGAAGAAAGGGGGTCCTGGGCTGGGGGGAAATATTCTGGGGCTCTTCCAACTGCTGCTGCCATAGCACAGCTGGGGATTTTCCAGGGAAAGAGAAGGAAGGAGAGGAGCAGTGGGACAATGAGAAGCCTGAGGAGGCTTCAAGGTGATGAGATCCAGAAGAAGAAGGGAAGATGTAATTCCATAATTCCCAAAGGTCTTGGTCCAAGTCTATGCATTCATCCCATAATCGCCAATGCCAGGATTCCTTCTCTTTTTAGGGGAGGGGATTCTAGATACAAACAGGGAGAAAGGAGGAATTTTTCATCCAGAGCAAAGGGAAATGTGCTTGTTGAAGAAGTTTTTGGGATGTGTTGGGAGCAGGGTGATGTCTCCCAGCATGGAAGAGGCGTCAGGGCAATGGGAAAGAGGAGAAGGAGGATCCCAAAGGCTCAAGGAGGGAATGGAGCAACAGCCTGCAGGGCCAGAGGGTCCTGAATACCCCTGCACTTCCACCCATTCCCTGGTGGAAAAGGAGAGTGCTGGGATGGCTGTGGAGCCAGGGGGATCTTGGATCCTGGAGGATCTTGGATCCAGCACCTTCTCCCAGGCAGGATGGACAAAGTGCTGGAAGAGAGATCACAGGAAAGGTCAGACTGGAGATCTGCAACCACACCAGCATTCAGTGCCAGGCCATGGATTTAATTCCCACGAAGGATCCCCTTTCCTTCCCTTTCCCAATAAATTCCACAGCAAATCAAACATTCCAGACCATGGATTTTGCTCCCATCCATGATCCCCTCTTTTTCCCTTTCCCAATAAATTCCACATCAAATCAAACATTCTAGACCATGGATTTTGCTCCCATCCATGATCCCCTCTTTTTCCCTCTCCCAATAAATTCCACAGCAAATCAAACATTCCAGAGCATGGATTTTGCTCCCACACACGATCCACTCTTCTCCCCTTTCCCAGTTTATCATGGCTCAGATAAAACACTCCAGGCCATGGATTTCATTCCCATCCATGATCCCTTCTCTTCCCTTTCCCAATTAATCATGGAGCAAATCAACACTCCAGGCCATGGATTTACTTCTCATTCATGATCCATCTCCTTCCCTTTACCAATTAATTATGGAGCAGATAAAAGGTCCAGGCCATGGATTTAGCTCCCATCCATGATCTTGTCTCCTTCATTTCCCTATTAATGATGGAGCAAATCAAACACTCCAGGCCATGGATTTAATTCCCATCCATGATCCCATCTCCTTCCCTTTACCAATTAATTATGGAGCAAATCAAACACTCCAGGCCATGGATTTCATTCCCACACAAGATCTCCTCTTCTTCCCTTTCCCACCTAATTATGGAGCAAATAAAAGAGGCCAGACCATGGATTTTATTATCCCTTCTCTTCCCTTTCCAATGAATCATGGAAGAAATCAACACTCCAGGCCATGGATTTCATTCCGATCCATGATCCCTTTCCTTCTCTTCCCTTTCCCAATAAATCATGGAGCAGATCAAACACCCCGGGTGCTGTTCCTGGCCCTGAGGCGTGGTCCCACACCGTGACTCACATCCACACACAGGAACTCTTCCCCTCCCCGCCCTCCCAAGAAGAAAATATCCAAATCCCAGCCACCCCTTGGGAATTGTCCCTGGCTCCTGCTGCCTCACGATCTTCCCAGGATCCTGGTTCATTTGTAATGCATCTGTGAGCATTTCTGGATTGGAAGGAGCCAGCTGAATCCTGAGACAGTCTCCCAGTTACTCCAGCTCAGAGGTGTTCCCATGTTTCAAAAACAAGGAATGAACAAATGGAATTGTCTTTATTCCATGGCTGGAATCCATCAAAGGCAAAGGGATTAAGAGACTCATTGGAGCCAAATAAAGGGATACTAATGGAACAATCTTTGGACTCTTGGATCAATCTTTATTTCGGAAGTGTGTAAGAACTTCTGTCAGCTCCGTGATTCCCTTCCAGCTTCAATAAATAACCAGGCTGAAATCCCAAACTTCCTCTTATTTTTTTTTTTTTAATTAAAAAAATGCTTCTCTGCCTCCACCCCTCATATGAGTGAAGATAAATATTCCCATGTTTATATCTGGTGGAGAAAATTTCATGTAGCAAATTCAGGATTAGCAACTGCTGACACTGCCCTAAGGCTTTACTGCATGCAGTCCAAATGTAGAGCCACTAAATATTAAATAAATTTAAAATATTAAATAATGATAAATTAATTATAAATTCATCTTTAATCTCATGGTTTTATGAGGAAGACGTGCCCAGCCCATTCCCTAGGGATCAGATAACACTGGAGAACCTGATAAGAAGCTGGGACAAAATGCTTGACGATGGAAAAAACGTTTCCAAAGCCAGTGAGGAGTAAAGAAATCCCAGGATCTGCAAGAAGCCAATTCTTGGAATGTCTTCCATAGGGCAGAACTACAAAGCTGGACTTTTTTTGTGGAATTAGGAGAGATGAGAGCAGCTCAAGAGGAGCACTGAAAGATGGGTTTCTTTTGGGAGAACATCCACTGATTTTTATCTCTCTCCAGCTGGAGTTTCCCTGGATTATCCGTGGGCTGGCTGACAGCTTTGTCTGAAGCTGTGTCAGACCAACCCTGGAGCTGTTCCTGGGCATGGGACCACAGGAAATATCCCGGGAAGAGCGTGGCCTCCCTGACACCCCGTGCTGCTGTCATTTATCTGCAGATTAAAACCTTAATGTCCTTTACATCCCTCACTCCCAAAAGCTCAGAGCCTTCCTCTCACCACTGTTCCCGAATTTTCTGTCTTTTCCTCCCCATTTTAGGAGGTTCCAAACCTTGAGGGTGGGGAGGAGCTGGAATAAAATTCCCAGAGAAGCTGTGGCTGCCCCTGGATCCCTGGAAGTGTCCAAGGCCAGGTTGGATGGGGCTTGGAGTTGTCTGGGATAGGGGAATTTCCCCCTGCCATGATCCTGAAGCTCCTTTCCAACCGATTCATTGAGAAGGAATTTCACAGCACAAAATTTTCCTCACTTTCCTGATTTTTCCCCCACTGGAAATGGTTCCATTTCTCCAAAGTGTTCCCGAAATTAGGAATTGATGACCTGACCTCCCACCCTGAGCAGAATTGGATATAAACGTGGATCACATTCCAGGTGTTTCTCATGGAAAATTTTCCCTTTGCACCAGACCAGCAGGGGATAAACCTTTACAAAATTCAGGGAAAATTGGGAAAATTTTCCATCTTTTGCCTTCTCTGGAAAGGGAGAGGGATTTGGGCAAAGGCCTGGAGTGCCAGGAATGGCTTTGAATGGAAATAGGATAGGAATGGATGGGATATTGGGAAGGAATTCCTGTCTGGGATGGAATTCCCAGAGAAGCTGTGTCTGCCCCTGGATCTCTGGAAGTGTCCAAGGCCAGGTTGGACAGGGCTTGGAGCAGCCTGGGACAGAGGGAGGCGTGGAATTGGATGGACTTTGAGGTCCTTTCCAACCATTTCCAAACCATTCCAGGATTCTCTGGAGATAAGGAAGGGCTCTCAAACAGGGCCCTCCAGCTCTGATGTTTTGTTCATTTCCTGCACTTTGATCCCATCCAACAATTCCAAGGTTGCTGGAAGGTCCCACTCCTGATGCAGTTGTTCCTCTAAAACTCTTCAGAGGAGACAGGTGAAGCAAATCCTGAAAATTGAGACAGCGGAGCAAAATTATTTTCCCAAGAACCACAAAGTTTTTGTGGTTTTCCTGTGGGACAGGAAAATATCAAAATCAGGGAATCCCCTGATTCCAGGGAAGCACAAAGATCATCCAAGTCTCTTGAATCAGTTCCTCAATGGCCTAAATTCCAGTGGAATGGCCTCTGGATCTTCCAATCCTTAATTCAGACAATCAGTTCAGCTCCAAAGCAAAACTGCTCCTGTATTTTCTCCTTTAAGCCTTGGACCACACAATTCCAGAGCTCAGGAGAAGCTGAGGGGAGCAGGAAGGGAAGAGCAGCAGTTTCAGGATCCAGGAATATCCCAGAAAATCAAGCACCTGGATCTTTTTTACAGCTCTGGAGAGAAGATCGTTCCAAATCTTGGTATTGTCCAAAAATAAATCATTGCAAAGGCCGCTACACCCTGAATTCTCTGTGTCCTTGCTCCAAGTCTGGGTGTGTGTCATTCCCACCTCCCAGTTTGTCTGGAAACAACAAACTCTGGAATTGGAAAGGGATGATGTGATGAGGTAGAAAACCTCAATCCATGGGGAAAAGCCAGGGAGAACTTTTAGCTGCTGGAGCAACGCTGGAGAATTTTATTGAGGGATACAAAAAACCTTGGAGCAACCAGGAGATGCAGAAGACACCAACAACAGTCCTGCAATTCCCAAACAAGGCCTGGAAAGCTCCGTGGCGTTCCCAGCACGGATTAGTCACCCTGCTGGGAAGGCCTTGGCAGCTCCTCTTGGTGGGCAGTCCAACAGGTGGGGCTGAAATTCCAGGGACTTTAATTCAGCTGCTGCGCTGCCAACAGCAGGAATATCCTTCCTGGGAAATGGGGTTGTAAGTCACACAAATATAAAAAAAAAAAAAAAAAAACCAAACCCAAAATTCTGTGTCCAGGGTGTGAAAAAACACCTTCGACACTCCCACAGCCTGGCAAATATTCCTTAATTTCTGTGCTTATCCAGGATTTTGGCTTCCCAACTTCTTTATTATTTTGTCAAAGAATGGATGATAATTCCCATTCTTTTGGTTGAATTCCAATTTTTTTCTTTCTTCTCTTATTGCCATTTGCCAGAATGTTTTTTTTCCCCCTTAAAATTGTTTTTAAAGATTCCATTGGACATTCCAGCAGGGAGCGACAAGAAGGCAAATTCTAAAAGCAGAAGTTGAAGACACCGAGCCAAACTTCATTTTTTTGGGAACAGGTGTCCAAGCAGTGACTTTGTTCTCATGTTCGTGCAAAGGAGACACCAAACTCCGGCAAAACAGGAAATCTTTGGGAAAAAAAAAAAAAAAAAAAAATCCCAAAAAATTGCTGGGATGGGAAATCCTTCAGGAAAACATCACTCCTGCCTGTCCCCCATTAACAATGTCACGATCCCTCAACCTGCATTTCCAGGTGTTTAATGGCAATGAGAGATTCCAGGAGCCAAAATTCCCTAAAATAGGAACGAGCAGCAGCGTCACATTCCCAGTCCATGTTTTGGAGGAGCATCAGCTCCCTCCTGTTCCAAACAGAGAAATTCCAGGCTCCCTTGGCACGGAGTTGGAAAAGACCTCAGAGTCCAAACTTTGGCTCTCAATGCAATTCATGGAGATTTTGGAAGGAGTCAAAGCTGGAAAATTTTCTCCTCTTGTGATGGGACGGTGGGAGCACCTCGAAGATCCCTGTCCTATCCAACCAGGAATTTTGGTTTAGGATGCAGGATATTGATATTAACATTTTTCCATCCCTGTTCGTGGCCGTGGCCGTGCAGAATTCTCTGTAATCCTTCATTTATCCAGCCAAAATCCACGATAAACATCACCTGTCTCACAGGTTTTAGCTTTCCCTGGATTCCTAAAAAAAGCCCCTTTCCAGACCCCTCCAAATTCCATCCATTTGTGTAGTGTTCACACCCTTCATTTTCCTTCTCCAACCTTTTAAAAGTGCAGTAATTAATGCTAATTGGATTTCAGATGCTGCCTGAGATTTCCAGGAAATTTTGCAGCCAAAGCTTCCAAAACAAGGGAGAGAAGAGTTATTTATAACTCCCCAAAAAGAAGGAAAAAAACCCCTTTATCTTTTGGAACCACCTGGCCCCTGCAGAGCGGAATTCCTTCATTTTCCTGCTGCTCCAAGACCAGCCTTTCCAAATTCCCAATCCTGGAAGCCATCAACACGCCGGGATAATTTTTCACCACATTCCACCACCTCCTCACCCATAATTTTCCTCTTCAAGAGCTTTGAAGTGCTTTAATTTCAGATCCAACCTCCTCCTCCGTCCCTGCTGAGGCTCTTTGGGAGAGCTTTTCCCACTTCAGCGTTCCCAGAGCCACTGGGAAGCCTGAACTCCTGGAAGGAGCTTTGGCACTTGGTGAAAATTTCACTTCATCCCATGGAATTACATCCAAGAAAACCAGAACAATCCTATGGACATTTCTTCCTGCTGCTATTGCCAATTAAATCAAAATATTTTGAGTTTTTTCAGCTTTCCTGCTTCTGAATGGTGTCTGGGTGTTGTTTTTTCTCCTTTTCCCCAGTATTTTCTTTGTAATTGCAGAGCTTTAAAAATCCATTCATGGATTTGAGGAGTTGTTTTTATTCTGGGGCTTTTTCAGAGCCAAACACTGAGAAAACAATGCTGGGCTTTGAGAGGGAATAAAAATTGCCAGGGAACTATTCAGGTTCGTTTATTATTAGTTTTTAAATTGTTATTATAAATATATATTATACTAATAAATGTTATTATTGATAACAATTGTTATTATAAATATATATTATACCAATAAATATTATTATTAATAACAATTTATGACATGAATGAGAATCTTTTATTGAAATTAGGCACTTTCTTGGTGATTAAAAAAATGCAGTTTTTAGTTATTTTACTATTTCTGACTAAAATGAGGGATGGATTTCCCATCCTTTCCAAGCAGCTGGAGCAAGAGGAGGAAAATTTCACCCAAATCCTTTAAAAAGTCTCTTTTTTCCCCTCCTCTTCTCTCATTTCCCTCTCCCCTTTCAATATTGATTTTACTCAAATAATTGCTGATGCCATTAATTAAATAATTGTTGTAATCCTTAAGGCAAATTAATTCTTATTGTATGCAAATGAGATCTTTGTTCCCATCTGTAAGAACCACAATTAATTGTTCCAAAGAATTCTAAGGAATGGCATTTCCTCCTTTTACTGTATTTTCTTCATTAATAAATGACTTTAATTATTTTAATAACGGTTTTTAAATGGGTATTTTTGTCTTGAGGTCTCCAGCCTGGGAAACTGCAAAAAACTTTGGAACAATTAAAATTAATTAAATTGTAATTAATTAATTAAAAGTAATTTATATTTTACAAATATAATGATTTTTAATTCATTTGATAATTAATTTAATAAATTTAGTTTTATTTAAAATTAAATTTATTTTAAATAAAATTAATTTCAAAGGACACCCAGAACAGGAATGAGCGTCATGACAATTTCATTCCTCCTGGTTTTCCTTTTTTGTGATTTTTTTTGGGAGGGGTGGATACAGAAATACCCAGAGAGGGATGGATGGATTTCAAGCAGGTCTAAAAAAGCCCCAAAATTTTCAAGGAAGAGCCTGAAATCCTGACAGAGATTTTCCACACAGAGAGATCAAAGGCTCCTGGATAAACATCTGGATCCTTGAATTTTTCCATCTGAGTCAAAGCCTCCATCCGATCCTTTGGAGATTCTCTGCTCTGAAGTATTCCAAATGGAGCTTCCTGGATAAATCCAAGGAATCCTATGGATCCAGCTGTGCCTCT
The DNA here is from genome assembly GCA_027123655.1 of Muscicapa comitata. NCBI lineage: Eukaryota > Metazoa > Chordata > Aves > Passeriformes > Muscicapidae > Muscicapa > Muscicapa comitata. The sequence continues at coordinate 1,267,028 of JAOTIY010001146.1, forward strand.
TTCCAGCCTAGACCAGCTCTGAGGAACCCATCCCAGCTGGAATTTGCCCAAGGAGCTCCTTGCTGGCGGACGAATGTTTGGCAGCGATCCCGGGAATGGCTCTGCCTGGCAGCTTTCCCTGGATGGCTGAAGCAGTGGGATAATCACAGCACGGGAAGGAGGAGGGCAGCTCCCTTTGGATTTGGATTCCCTCGGAGGAAAACCAATGATCTTGACCAGTCTGAGCCTTTATCCATGATTTTTGGGATGAAAAACAACCTTTGGAAACGGGAATGAGCAAATCTGGATCACCCGACAGGAAAACAACCCTGGAACGTCAGCAATGCTCAGCCCTTGGTGATAAAGAGTTCAGTCCTGACATCACAAACACCTTCCCGACCTCCAGCTCTGCTGGATGCATCCCAAAGGATGAGGAGACTGCTTGGATCCAGGTGGGAAAAGGATGGATTTCATGCTGGTGAAAAAACCAGCCCAATCCTTCACTGATGTTGGAGCTCCTGACAAGACCAAGGGCACGGCCCCAGCCCAGCCACTGTGAAGGGAGCTGTGGGAATACGTTCTGTATCTATTGGGATAATCCCACTGAATTCTGGCAACGTTGAAATCCCTGGATAGAGGCACTAAAATTTGGGAAAATCCAAGCCCTGTTGGCCAACTGGCAGCTCCTGAGCTTCACCAGCAGCACGAGGAGCTCCAATCCAGCATTGGCTGGAGTCCAGCTGGCACAGGGAGCACAAATCCCTGGATGAGGTGGAAATAAACTGGGAAAGGTTTCACCATGGGGACACCTTGAAGTCACCTCCTCTTGCCCCACCACACCAGATCCTGGTGGACAATCCATGTCCCACCTGAAGAGACTCCCCTCCCCTCCCCTCCCCTTCCCTTCCCTTCCCTTCCCTTCCCTTCCCTTCCCTTCCCTTCCCTTCCCTTCCCTT
>JAOTIY010001146.1:1268062-1282280 GCA_027123655.1 Muscicapa comitata
AAAAAAAAAAAAAAAAAAAAAAAAAAAAAAAAAAAAAAAAAAAAAAAAAAAAAAAAAGAATTCTCAGCCTTCTTTACTGGAAATTTTTTTTTCATTTTTTTTCTTTGTGACAAAACCATCAGCAAATCATTGTGAAGTGTGTTGGAAGTTAAATAAAATGTGGTGGGAAAGGGATACAGGGAAAAAATCGACCTCAGTGGAAAAGAGTGAAATGGATTTTAATATTTTTTGTGGTTAATATTTAATATTTCCCCTCTCCTTGGTGCTGTGCATGGATTTATTCCCCTCCTCTTCCACACATCCATGGATGGGGAAGTTTTCCTCTCATGGATTCTGAACTGAGCTGAATATCTCATTTAACAACAGCTCATACACAAGGTTCCTCTTCTTTAGGCTCTTCAATCCCAATTTTCCATGACTTTTCCACTTGTATAATTACAAAGTTAATTAATTTGGCCATTAGGGTCACATCTCATGGTGTTCAGAATGAACACTTGAGAATGGGATTATTCTTGAGGACATGGAAGTGTTGGATTAGTTCCTTGACATTTTATAGACTGAAACTGCCCCCCCAAAAAAACCTTAAATGTCTTTTTCTGATCAGATTAAACACAGAGAAAATGCTTGCACGGACAGATATAAATAAATATAATCAAACAACTGAAAATGAGATTATTTTTAAAGAATGTAGAGTCATAGAGATCATCCTGAAAACCTCTAAAACCTTGTTGTGCACTGGTTAAATAAGGTTTCATTTGGGAGAAAACAAGGGTGGGGGTGAAGGCTTCAGTGAATTCGGTGTTGGCCACAACATTTCAGGAAGAAAAGGTGAACCAACCAATCAGATTTAGAGGAAAACAATGAGAAGGATCAGAATTCCAGCTAAAACTGCCCATGAGGAAATTACCCTTCAGTATTACCAAATCATCAGACTAAACATGAGTTTAATAAACACAGTGCTTGGATAAATTAATAAGTTTTTTTTTTTTTCATGAAATATCTTTAATCGCCCTAAAAGCCTCCAATTCCACATATTTTTCAGATCTTACTCGTGGAATAGCAGAGGGTCCTTGTCACTGCTGTTATACCCTTCTCCAAAAATGCCATGACTTCAAGAAAAGTCCTCCAGAACAATTTTTTCCCTAATTCCACAACTCCATTCCTACCAAAAGGAACATTGACCCCCTCGGCTTTCCAGGGAAAAACTTGCAGGTGTTCAGACTTAGGGAATATAGGTTGAGAAAGGAGATGTCCCAAAGCCTCAGGATACAGAATTCTTAATTAAAATTCTTAATTTCAGGTTCTCTGGGGAATCACATCCATAATATTCCTAATAAATGAACGAGATTTTTTTTTAATGCACTTATCTTTTTTTTTAATATACTTTTCTCAATAAATCTGTGCCTCAGACTTCACTACTGGTTGCTTCCTTGAAAAAATTAATGATGGGAGGAATTTGGCTCTGGGGTTTGGTTGTAAAAGTTTTACTGTATTTTAAATCCAGAGCCTCCTGACAGCTGGAATGGTGAAATTCACCCTCGGACAGGGCATTGCTTTCCTGGCATGTTGAAGCTGATTAAATTATTTTCATATTATTCTAAATGAGTCTTGGAGAGTCTGGGAGGGTTGGATGTTTCTGTGATGCCATAAACTCAGACACCTGCTAAACAGCTGGGAAATTTGGGGAATTCTGGAGCAGTTTTTGATCAGTACAAGGTGAGAAAAATGACTGGGGCAGGCAGAGTGTTAAGAGTCCCTCAATAATTCACTTTTTATTATGAATACGGTTCATGACCTGGGAATAAGCTCCATGTCAGCATCAGGGGGGAGTTTTCACCTGGTGGATAGAAAAGGGATCCTGGAGGGGGAGACATTCATGAGGGCCACCAAGGTGATCCCAGGGATGGAGCAGGAAAGGTGGGAGAGCTGGGAATGTTCAGGTGGGGAGGAGAAACTTTGGGGTGACCTCACTGTGACCTTCCAGGACCTGGAGCAGTCAACAGGAAACAGGAGAGAGACAATTCCCAAGGGATGGAGGGACAGGACACAGGGAATGGCTCCCACTGCCAGAGGGCAGGGATGGATGGGATATTGGGAATTGGGAATTCCTGGCTGGGATGGAATTCCCAGAGAAGCTGTGGCTGCCTCTGCATCCCTGGAAATGTCCAAAGCCAGGTGGGACACTGGGGCTTGGACCACCCTGGAAGGTGTCCCTGCCATGGCAGAAAGTTTGGAATGAGATGATCTTTCCAGTTCCTTCCAACCCAAATCATCCTCTGATTCCGTGACATTTTTTTCACAGTAAATCCCAGATAAAGCACCTGAGCTGTGAGGTGTGTGTACGGCCAAATGAATCATTTCCCACCAGCCCACAAGAAGCTGCATCATTTGTTTGTTTTCCCACTCCTTCCCCCCTCTCTCCCAAACCCATCCTATTTCCTGCCTTAATGAAAGGATTTGAGACTCAAAATCAGCAAAGACAGTTTGAGATATTGACCACAGCAATTAGAAATGAACTTGGCTTTCAGGAGCCACGAAATGAATTCAGCCGGGGATAACAAATTTACAGTGGCCGCGTGTGGGATCTCCTTTCTCAGGAGATCTTGCAGAAATGCTGATTTTTGTGCTCTTTTCTTTTGGCTGAGCAGATCATGAGCCTCAGGGACTGTCATTTTCCAGGGGGAAAGATGCTCTGGCACGGGGTACCCAGGCAGTGGGAGAGGGGAACCAAAGAATCCCAAGCCACAGCTTCTCCTGTTTCCCACTGGAATTCATAACCCACTGGATTATAACTGCAGCCAACAGAGGGATGTGGAGGAAACAAGAGAGGATGAGAATGTTGATGCTGTGCCCAGAGATATGGGGAACGAGACACTGATTTGGGAGGGCTTGGACCAGCAAAGGGAGGGCAGGTAAAGAAGGAAAAAGGAGGATTTTGGAGCCTAATGAGCATGGCTTGGTGGTCCCAGGGCCACCCAGCTGGGTAAGTGACATTGGTGTCACTCCATGACACTCCTGGGGCAGTGGAAGCAGGAACAGGAGTCTCTGAAAAGTAGAATTTATTAAAATCCAGAGCAGTGAGGGGGCACAGGGAGGGTGGGGGTGGTCCAGGAACAGGAGGAATCAGGAGATCTCCTGTGGGAGTCCAGGGTGTTCCCCTGGCTTCCCTGGATGCCTCCAGACCCCCCTGGTGAGGGTCTCAGAGACCCTGGAATGGTACCCAGGGGTGCTGGGGGCTGGATTTAACCCCCTGGAAAAATCTACCAACATTGAGGGAAGAAATACAAGCCACAAAGATAATTAGAGTATAAATTAGGCTGTTAGAAGGTAGAAAAGGTGGATTTCAGCATGAAACGAGGTACAATGAGGTACAAGGAGAGCTGCAGCTCGCTGGAGGCCACCTAGAAAAGCCAGTGCTGTTCTTAGGGAGGGGAGTTACCTCATCCCAAGGCAGGAGGTGGGAAAAATCCCAGGATCTCAGCCTTCCCCAGCCCTCAGCATCTCCAACCAGTCCATATCGGTGACAGGAAAACGTTGGAAAACTCTCCGAGCTGAAGGAGCCTCACGAGGCTTTCTGAAAATAATAAAACACATCTTCCTAATCTCTGTTTTTCTTCCTTCTTCTTTTTTTCCCCTTTTCTAGTAAGGCCAAGAAGTGATAGGCACAATCCCAGGTCACATTCAGTGACCGTGTGCTGATTTTTCAGATTCCAGAAGAAACGAGAAGTTCAGTGTGATTACAGTGTCCATTTTATCAAACTTCTAGAATCCTTTTAGGAAGGATTTTTCCCAGTCTAGTTCCAATGAGTGATTTCCTTTCCAAGCAGCTCAGAATTCCATCAATTTTTTTCACAGTCCTCACAAAGGAAGAGGTGACCTGGATAAAGGCATTGTCACCAAATTAAAATCTGGCTAAATTTGACAATGAAAATGGAGCAAAATTGGGTCACAGTGTAAATTTTCTTATTCTACTTTAAATTAATGACCTTTCAGTGCCATGGCTGAGAAATGCAGATTTCTCAGCGTTCAACTCAAAATAAGAGTTTAATACTTAAAGCTTGAAAGCCTTTGCATCAAAATAATTGAGAAATAATAATTATCCCCCATTTTGCAGGAGCTACAAACATGAAGGTGTTTGCCCAGGAATCACTGGCACATCTGGAAAGTCACTGACCTCTGGGAATGAAGGTTTCTTCCTCTAAAAACATACCTGTTACTTGGGAGATGCAATTCACAGCAAATAAAGCTTTTTTTTGTGAGCTCCCCAAAGGCAGCAGCTTGGAGAAAACCCAGACATTCAAAGTCTAAATTTTTATTTTTCAATTTTTCCTCTCATTCTTTGTTTTTTTTCAACTTTGCACAACCTCTGAGGTTTGGATCTGCCAAGTTTCACACAACTCTGCTTAATTTTTGCTCAAGGAACGAGCAAAAATTCTGACTCGTAGTCAGATCCTAAAATTCTTCCTTCGGAAGAGTTCCCACTTCCAAGGGCCGGCAGTGCAGCTCCATTGGCTGATGGGATTTGATTAATCCCCCTCTAATGAGGAAGTGGAACAGCTGAGATGAAAGCCTGAGCCCTCACTGGGACAAGGTCTGAACTAATTAAGCCAAGCTCAGCTCAAACAGAGATCCAGGCATTCCCGGAGGGGATTGGAACCAACCTGACTTTGGTGTTTTGATCAAAATGGTGCCAAAAAAAAAATCCCTGCAGGGTCCAAAACCTAAAGCAAAAAGTCAACAATGCTACCACCTGTCTGCTCACTCCTGGTACTATTGGGCATTCAGTAGAAAAAACTGCTAAATTCACCCCAAATTTCAGTGACTGGCAGAACTGGGACTCGTTTACCTATTTGCAGTGGACAGAAAATGTCTTGGAATGTACTCCTGCTGATGAAAAAATCCATCCAGTGCATAAAACTGCACGGAGAGATGGGAATGTGAAAGGAGGAATGTAATCAGAGGAATATGGGCTGAGTGAGTTTGGGATAAACCCTATGAACAATGAGATTTATTGGGCTGCAGAAATGAATTTCAAGAAGAATTGATCCACTAAAACGAGAAATGTAAAACTATCCCCAAACCACCCAGCAGAGAACATGCTGTACATCCTTGGCTAATGGATATAAATCCTTTGGAGTGGTGTTTTCCAGGATCTGGAATGGAAGAAAAATATTTTCTTGTTGATGTTGTGTGAGGCTACAGACTTTGTAATGATGGTGGTGCCCTCACAGAATAAAACAGGCTTCACCCCAAGGAATTTCCTTCCTCAGACATCAACTACATACAATTTCTAAGCATGACTTAAATGCAACATTCCCAAATCTATCTCTAATTAACAAAGCATGCAGGAGGACTCGATTGAGGGATCAGAGCTTAAAGCAGGGCTACTCCTAAATTAGATGGGATGGGAGAGTGGGAAACCATGGCACAGAGGGCTGGAAGTCTGAGATGCCAGGGATGACACAAGGGGAGACAAACGGAATTTGCTCCAAAGCCAATTCCACAAGTGATTGACAGTCAAAAAAAGACAGTTTGAACCACATTTGGACAAGCTGCTGCCAATTAGCTGGAAAGCCTTGACGTGCCACTTTGTGATGTTGGTATTTTTCTTTGCACAGAGAGATGGATCCATGGAAAATTCCATTGGTTAAGATTCTCATTTTCCTCTCAGAGTGAATTACTGGTTGCAGATCACTGTTCCTGTGACAGCGAGCTGGTTTGCCAGGAGTTTCTCCCAGGAATGTAAATTAAAGTGCTAAACTGCACTGCACTGGATTTGGGAATGGCATCCAAATGAACTGTCTGGGACAGGTATTAAATCTCATTTAAAATCACAGAACCAGAGAACCACAGAATGGTTGGAAAGGACCTTCAGGATCATCTCATTCCACCCCTGCCATGGGCACAGGGACACCTTCCACTGTCCCAGGGTGATCCAAGCCCCAATGTCCAACCTGGCCTTGGACACTTCCAGGGATCCAAGGGCAGCCACAGCTGCTCTGGGCACCCTGTGCCTCCCCACCCTCACAGGGAACAATTCCTGCCCAATATCCCATCTAAATTCACTCTAAATCCACTCTCTTGCACTTTGAAGTCATTCCCTATTGTTCTCTCTACAAGTTAGCTCAGCTCATTAAACCTCCTTCAGGTCCTGGAAGGTCACAATCAGGTGATCCCAAAGCTTCTGTTCTTCAGGATGAATAATCCCAGCTCTCCCAGCCTTTCCTGCCCCATCCCTGGGATCATCCTGGAGCCTCCCCTGGATCTCTCCAGCAGCTCCAGCTCCTCCCTGTGCTGGATCCAGGCTGGATCTGCAGGTGGGGCCTCACCTGAGCAGGGCAGGGTGGATTGACACCATCATGGAGCTTCCATCAAATCCCAAAAATCCACCCCCCGCTGAAATTCCACCAGTCTGGAGACTGCAGAACAACTTCGTTAAACCTGAGGAGAGAAAACAAATCCTGGAAGGGTTTGGGTTGGAAGGGACTTAAAGCTCATCCCACTCCACCCCTTCCATGGGCAGGGACACCTCCAGCTATCCCAGGTTGCTCCAAGCTCTGTCCAACCAAATCCCACCACCAGAGTGGAAGCAGATTTGTCCTTTCCTTGCATTAACATTAACAAAATCAACAAAATCCTGAATTGATGCTGGAGGTTTTTGATGGATCCACTGATCCTTGCAGTGCTTTGCATTCCAGTGCCCAGGAATTGCAGCCCTGGGATCGATTATCAGGGATTGGCATGCCTGGAATCTCTTTCCTACTGAGGAATAATCAGGAAAAGAAAGTATTTTCATTTTTATTTGCATTATTTGAGCCTCTAAAGCCCTGAGGGGAAGGAGCTGTTACAGAGCAGCTCTGAGGCTGCTAATGAGGGAATCTTTATGGAGCCTCCCGCTGGGAGAATGGGAAAATCTGGGATTTATTTCTTCGTGCAGTTTGTGCTTGGCAGCCAGAGGTGAAATTAAGACAGCAAAGCAAAAAAAAAATTAAAAAAAAAAAAAAAGAAAAAATAAAAAAAAACCAGGCACCATCAGCAAATTGGAGGTTTTGGAGCAGAAAGGGATGGGAATTAAATGGGAGAAGGAGGGAAAATAAGGGGGGAAAGGGGATCCACAGTTCTTCCCAAATATTATCAGCAAATCCAGGTTTCATTTTCCAGGCTGGAGATTCGAGCCTGATCACCCAAAAGCAGGGAGAGTTACAATATCCAAAATATCCTCAGGAAAAATCCAGGAGATGGAGAGGTTGGAATTACATGATCCTAAAGGTCTCTTCCAACCCAACCCAATCCATGGTTCTATGGAGAGAAGGAATTTAAATCCAGCTGGAGCATTTCCATGGGCTGGGGGAAAGCAAAGGATTTTGGAGTTTTCCATGTTGGCATTTTTCAAGGGAGTTCTCAATTTTTAAAGGGGATTTTCAATTTTGAAAAGGGAATTTTCCATTTTGAAAGGGGATTTTCCATTTTGAAAGAGAATTCTTCATTTTTAAAGGGGACTTCTCCATTTTTAAAAAGAATTTCTCCATTTTTCAAGGGAATTTTCCATTTTTAAGAGAATTTTCCATTTTGAAAGGGAATTCTCCATTGTAAAAAAAGAATTTTTGATTTTTCAAAGGAATTTTCCACTTTGAAAGAGAATTTTCCATTTTGAAAGAGAATTTTCCATTTGAAGGGAATGTTGCAGTTTTTAAAAGGGAATTCTCTATTTTTAAATGGAAATTTCAATTTTTAAAGGGAATTCTTAATTTTTAAGAGAAATCTTCATCTTTAAAAGGATTCTCCACATTTTTAAGGGATATTTCTCCCTCAAAAATTTTCTCCATTTTCCATTCTTTGGATTAAACTCGATTTGGGCTCTTCTGAGGCAAAAGAAGCCACTAAAAAGGCTCAAAAATCCCAGGATTTTCCAAGGTCTGAGTCAGGGATGGGGATGTGGAACCACCTGGTGATGAGGAACTAGAGAACGACAGAGAATTTTTTTTTCTCTGGGATTTTTTTAGCAAATCTTCATTTTAAATGGGGAAAATCTGTTCATTCTCCCACTGCAGCTCCAGCATGAATCCCTCTAATTAATGGGATCCCTCTAATTAATGGGAAAAGCTGAAAGGCTTTAGGATGGAATCCATGTCAGGATTTGGGATGGGATACACCAGGATGATTCCCTGCTGGACACAGGAATGGTTTTCAACACCTGGAGCTTCCTGAACCACATTGCTGTGGATTTTTAGCTGAATTTTGGGAACCTCCAGGGAAGGAAACAGGACTCTCTCAGCATTGTCACAGAGAATTTATCAACTCCCAGATATTTGGGCCAAAAAGGAGTTTTTTTCGACCATTCCCTCAGATTATTAAATTCCACAGGAGTTCAAATTCCCCGAGTCCCTCATGAGGGGGCACAACGTGGATTCACACCCCAACAAAATCCAAGCTCTCCACTCCCACCCGTCCTGGAGCTCTCATGGGAGCAAAATCTGGGAGTCAGGAGTGAAGATTTTGACTGGGGTTTTTTTTTGGAACTCAGCATTTTGTGGTTGTAAAATGAAGCGTTTTCTCCTAAACCACTTTTGAGGAGAAAAAGGTGTATTTTGAGAGCCAGACTTCTCGAGTGGTTTGCTGGTTTCGTTTTGGGTGGTTTTGTTCAAAGCCAGGGGTGATTTTGGATTTCAGTTCCCAAAACCCACTGGCTATGAACTGAAAATAGAAACCCTTGGCCACTCAGAGCCAGATTTTTTTTTTTTAAACCTATTTTCTTTTTCCCCCACATTTTAAATCCCTTTTTAAATGAAAGCCAGAAACTCATTTCAGGGAGGACAGCAGGGAGAACTTCTTGATCCATTCCAGTTTTTCTATCCTTAATTATTTAATAAAGATGAGATTTTTTTTTGGTCTCTTCCAAAGCTTCCAACACTCTTAAAAATGGTGTTTAATTAGTGCAGAAGGTTTTAATGAGGGTGGAGTACTTGTTCATCTGGAGATGGAGATAGGGGGAGGACTGGGGATGTTTTCACACTGACAGAGAGGAAAAAGGAACTTCCATCATTTTTCATTTTTTATTTTAAGCATCCCCATCTGCCTTGTAAACCCCCCCCCCACCCCTTGGCTGCTGGGGAGTGGAGCCTTCTTCCCTAAAATCCTAAATAATTTCAGGAGAAATCCAGCTAAAAATGTAACTTGATTCCAAATCCAGATGTTTATAGAGTCTAAATCCACTCCCAGCCCTCCAAAGGAATTGTGTGGTGGTTTCAGACCTTTTGCTCTAACGAAATTTAGGAATCATTCCTGCTGAGAGCCTGGATTAACTTTAGGATTAGGATCACAGGGATGGCCTGGATGTGGGGTGACATCAGCAGTGACTCTGCTCTCACTGGTGGAATTAAAGGCACCAGGAACACATTCCCTGCAAATGGCTTCCAGCAGGAATCGGATTCATCCCGAAATTCACAGATGTCTCTCTGCTGGCCTGGGATCACAAAACGAAGATTTTTTTTTTTATTCCCAACTCCCTGGCTCCCACTTCAGCTCCGTGCTCAAAGTCACTCCCCTTGAAGCTCAGCTGGCAAAGGACGCGATGAAATGATGGATGAGGGACAATTTCCAGCGGATCATCCCACCCCTGCTGGTTTGGGAAGCAGCAGGGACAACTCCCACTGTCCCAGGCTGCTCCAAACCCTGTCCAGCCCAGCCTTGGACACTTCCAGGGATGGAGCAGCCACAATTTTCCTGGGAAATCCAACCCAGTCCCTCCCTCTCATCCCAGGGAATGATTCCACCCCCATATCCCACCTAACCCCACTCTCCTTCAGGTTGAAGCCATTCCCACTTTTCTTGTCTCTCCAAGATTTTAGAAACAGCTCCTCTCTGGAATTTTTGCAGGTGCCCCTTCAGGATTACTCCAGGGATTTTTCAGTTTTCACGAAGCACAGGAAATAATTCACCTCAACTTGACAAAATCAGTGGGTGCCCAATTAAATTCAGCCCCTGAAGGAAAGGGAAAAGTGTGAATACACAGCAGGAAATGGTTTTCCCTAAAAAACGAAGAAATCTGGATATTTGAACAGGGTTAGAAACTGTTCCTGATGTCCCTTTCCCTCACAAACCATGGTTTCTTCCATCTCTTTGCTCTCCTCTCTTTTCCATTCCCTCCATGCACAGAAATTCACTTGGATTTAATTTAATCACCTTTTGACAAGCAGGATTTAATCCCTTGGGAAGAGTTTGAAAAGGGAGTTATGGATTAGTTTCTCTGAGTCAGGTGCAGAGAAACTGCTCCATGATGGGATGGAATTCCTGGATTTCCACACAATTCCCTGGCCTGGCTCCTCAGACTCCTTGAACTGGGTTTATTTCTCAGATCTAGGAAGAATTCCCTGAAATCTCCGGGAGCTGAGCAGAGTCAGCCTCTTTCTTCTCCTGGGGAAAAGGAAAGAGGGAATTTGTGCCAGGAGAGGTTTAAATTGGATATAAGGAAAAATCCCTTCACTAAAAAGGTTGTCCAGTGCTGAGACCCATCCCTGAGGGATCCCTGTGGATGTGGCACTTGGGAATATGGTCAGTGGTGGCCTGGGCAGTGCTGGATTAATTCTTGGACTTGATGATCCCAAAGGTCTTTTCCAACCTCAACAATTCCACGATTCTGTGCTAATTTAAGCCTCAATCTTCTGCTCTTTGCAACAAGAAGTGACGCTGAGCCTCTGTTTTAATTTTAATTAACTTTATGAGAGCTCCAACAGATTAAACTCAGATCCACATGGGCTCCATCCTTTTTTTATAATGGAATAACTGGATTAAAACGATTCCAGCAGATAGAAAATCTCTGATCTGTACCAAGCAGAGCCTCACAAACTTGTTCTTGCCACAGAAATTCCAATCAGCCTCTCTGTGAGCAGCTGCCCAGCCCAGAAATGCTGCAAATAAAGAGCTGAGGGTAATGAATCATCCCTCACATCCCACGGCGGGGCAGGGAAGCAGTTTAGTGGGATATCCACATGGATCAGCAGGAGATAACATCCTCAGTCGGGAGCTGGCAGAGAACTGAAGGCAGGCATGAATGAAATTCCTGGATTTTACTCAACTCGGGAAGTGCCAAAAAAAAAAATTCCCTGAGGGTGGAGGATTTGTGGCAAGGGTCCAGAAGAGGTAAAGGAGCAGGGATATGAGCAATTCAAAGGGATAATTGGGAAGGGAGATGGAATGGAGATTGAAGGAAACAAAGCTGCAAAATGTGAAAAAGGTGAAAAAAAAAAAAAAAAAAAAAAAAAAAAGGAGAGTCCCTGCAATGGAATTCCCAGAGAAGCTGAGGCTGCCCTTGGATCCCTGGAAGTGCCCAAGGACACCCTGGGACAGTGGGAGGTGTCCCTGCCACGGCAGGGGTGGGAATGGGATCATCCTTCAGATCCCTCCCTACCCAGATTCTGGAATTCCAGGGATGTGCAGCGCTTCTTTTACACAGGGAGCACAAAACAAATTCCAGTGGAGTCAAAGACTGCCGGGACATGGAGGATTCCCAAGAAACTCCGAGGAAAATCACTTGGATTTTCGATTTTCCTCAAACTGGATCTTCAGCTCCTGCTGGATTAATCCCATTGTTGGACTTCCTTAAATTCTTCCCTTTCCCGGCGCTGCAGAACTGGAATATCAGGGCAAGGAAAAGCAGAGGGATGCCAAGGAAACAGCTCTGGCTCCTGGCAAAGCGGGAAGAGTGAAAGGATCATCCCAGACTATAAAGTTTAACTTCCCAACTCCCTGGGATGAGTCTGGAGCTGGGAAATTCAAGGGAAGTTCCATTCTCCTGCACCCTGGAGATTTTAAAGCTCCTGGAGGACATTTTGCTCTTCCCAATTCCCAGAGAAGCTGCGGCTGCCCCTGGATCCCTGGAAGAGCCCAAGGTTGGACACTGGGATGGGGATGGAGTTTAAGGTCCCTTCCAGACCATTCCATGATATTGAAAGAAAATGAGCCCAAATCCCTGCCCTTGGTGCCAGCTCTGCACGGGGGAAAAATCGGGAAAAGACAGATCTGCGTCCCCTAATTGCCCTGAAGGCACAAAAATTCCCTTTCCACAATCAGTCACCTCTTATCAATTCCAAATCGCCCCTTATCAATTCACAATCACTTCTTATCAATTCACAGTCAGCTCTTATCAACCTCACAATCAGCTCTTATCAATTACAAATCGCTTCTTATCAATTCAGAGTCATATCAATTCACAATCACCACTTATCAACTCAATCACCTCTTATCAATTCATTATCGCTTCTTATCAACTCAATCACCTCTTATCAATTCATTATCCCTTCTTATCAACTCAATTTCTTATCAATTCACAATCGCTTCTTATCAACTCAAAATAATCTCTTATCAATTCACGATCACTTCTTATCAACCTCACAGTCAGCTCTTATCAACCTCACAATCACATCTTATCAATTCCAAATCGCCTCTTATCAATTCACAATCAATCACTCTTATCAATTCACAATAATCTTTTATCAACCTCACAATCAGCTGAATCTCAATTTCTTCTAGCATTGATCAGCTTGCCAAGAATTTCTATGAGTAAGTAAATCAGGGACAATTAAATAGAAATCATAGTAATTATTATAATTAATTAATTATTCCCTATTAAAGAAGACATTCATTAATGACCAGATTATTGCCACGCTAAATGAAGCAGAACAAGTTTTTTTTAACATTTCTGTTAGCATTTGTCAGCTTGTCAAGAGCTTCTATGAGGAATTAAAGAAGATAAAATTTTTTTAACAATTACAGTAATTATGATAATTAATTAATTATTCTCTAATATAGAAGGAAAGATTCACTGATGACCGGATTATTGCTGTACTAAATGAAGCAGAACAAGTTTTTTAACAGCCTAATCTCAATTTTTTTTAGTATTTATCAGCTTGCCAAGAGTTTCCATGAGGAAATAAAGAAGAGATAATTAATAATATATAAATATTTATTATAAATAATATATCTGTTATAAATAATGTATTTATTAAATATTATATAATATAATTTAAAACAATTTCCTTATTTTCCCTTTTTCTGAGCCCACGGATTTTAGCATTGATCCAAGAGTTTCCATGAGGAAATAAAGAAGAGATAATTAAATAACAATTACAATAATTCATTAATTAATCCCCAATAAAGAACAGATTCATTAATGGCTGGATAAAAATGCTGAGCTGAGCTAAACGCAGCCTGTCCATCTCCTGGGGAATCCACCTCCCATCCCGAAGGCTCCTGCTCCAAATTTTCCCAGTTTGGAAAATTCCAGACTTGGCATTTTTTTCTCCACACCTGGATAATTGAATTCCTCCTTTCCCAAAGCCCTGATCCCCTCCCAGGAGCGCTCCCACAGAATATCCCACAAATTTGAAATCCCAATAAACGCCCCTGGCAGCTTTTGTTTGCTTTTCTGGTTAACCAACTTTACTCCTCCACCTCCTCCCTGTTTTTCCAGGAAGAATATTCCGTGCAGACCCCACAATTAAATTCCAGACAGAGATCTGGGTTCTTATGAAAGACAAACCAAAAAAAACCCAACAAAAACTAACAACCCAAAGTGCTCAAAATATATTTGACCACCCAAAAATGAGGTGAGGATCCTTCCAGGCAAAGGGAAAAAAAATATCCAAAAATAAAAAGCTGAACTCAGCTGCTGTGGGAGGCTCTTTTTTTGGAAAGGCAAAACCAACCCTTGAGTTCAGCCCCAATGATGAATGCAAGAAAAAAAAGGAAAAATTCGTGGTTTGATAGAGCCAGTGATCCCAGAATTCCCTAAAATCCCAAATATCCTCTCCCAGATAGAGCTGCTGATCCTGAAATTATCTGAAATCCCAAATATCCTCTCCCATTTAGAACTGCTGATCCCAGAATTGCCTGAAATCCCAAATATCCTCTCCCAGATAGTGCTGCTGATCCTGGAATTCCCTGAAATTCCAAATATCCTCCCAGTTAGAGCTGCTGACCCCAGAATTCCCTGCAATCCCAAATACCCCCCAGTGGGTCCGACACTGGGAAAACAGAGAGGAGTAGCAATCCCAAGGGATCATTCATTCAATGTCCCTCTGGAATCCAAGGAATTCTTTCATCACAACATTCCCAGATAGAATATTCCCAAATATTTAGGCCAGCTTAGATGGAGCTTTGAGTCCAGTGCAAGGTACCCATGGCAGGGAGCTGGAATTTAATCATTCCCAAAGTTCTTCCC
>JAOTIY010001146.1:1285481-1299677 GCA_027123655.1 Muscicapa comitata
TCCCGGTGTCCCGCTCCTCCCACAGCAGGGACAGCTGGAATTCCATCCTCACCCCAGACAATGGGATCCCTGCACATCCCCCAGCTGGACACAATGGAATTCCAAAATCCTGGGATGGTTTGGGTGGGAAGGACCTAAAGGATCATCCCATCCCATGGGCAGGGACACCTCCTGCAAAATATTCCCAAAATGTTCATTGCTCCATATGGATCGTATGGAGATGGATAATGTGGATTTCTCTGGAGACATCCACATTCCCAACGGAAAAATCCGCCTGTCACACTTCCACAAAACATTGTGGAATTTGTTTTCGTGCTCACCCACACCCCCACTCGTTCCTTTTCCTTGGATTGCCTTGGAAAAGGCACAAACCCAGAGCTCCCTGGACTCTTCCCTTTGGAAATTCCTGATGCAACAGCTCCAGGATGCAGCAGGACTTTGTTGGGAGCGTGTTTTTCATGGATTTGCTTCCCTGGCTTCAGTCCAAGAGGGAAGGATCCTTGTTGGGATTAAGGGAAGAATTCCTGAACTGAGGGAAAGATTCCTGCAAACACCAACATGCCAAATATTCCCAAAATGTTTATTTCTCCACGTGGATTGTATGGAGATGGATAACATGGATTTCTCCCGAGACATCCACATTCCCAACAGCAAAACCTGCCTGAGGTGACACTTCCACAAATCCCCATGGAATTTATTTCCCAGCTCATCCACACCCACTCATTCCTTTTCCTTGGATTGCCTTGGAAAAGGCACAAATCCAGAGCTCCCTGGACTCTTCCCTTTGGAAATTCCCGGTGCAAAATCTCCAGGATGCAGCAGGACCTCGCTGGGAGCGTGTTTTTCATGGATTTGCTTCCCTGGGCTCAGTCCAACAGGCGCCAGGCAGTTCCTGGTATTCCCGAGGGGGATTTTCCAAGGGCTGGTTAACAGGGGACGGGAATGTCCCACAAATGTCCCAGAAATGTCCCACAGGAGCCCGGGACTCAGGTCACTGCTCCCACTGCCCGAGGGCTGAGCCAGCACCATTCCCTCCATCCCTGCTTCCCTCCGTGTCTCCATGGATTCTGCACTCCCAGGCACTGGGGCAGAACCGAGGGAACAGCACAATCCCTTCCCCGGCGGGCTGGGAATGTGTTTAACAAATGCTGGAGCACTCCGTTTTTCCTTCTATTTTCCATGGAAAACTAATCCAGGGAGAAAACCGGGAGAAACCAGCACCAGGAGCAACTTTAGCTGGAAGATTTCCCAAATCCAGGTTTAATTTCCCATCCCAAATAAGCCAAAATTCCTTAAAACTGGGTCGAATATCCCAGACAAGATCCCCTCTAGTGGGAATTTCTGGAATATGTCAAGATCTTGGAATTTATTCCTGGTCCTGACTGGGTGATTTTTCCTCCTCCAGGACCAGCATCCCCTGAATCCAAGAAAACGAGCGATCCTGTCGCCATTCCCTGGATTTCTGGGAATTCAATGCGACTTTTGGCCTCTGGAATTCCATTCCCACCCAAATCCAGGACAAAAAATCCAATTTTCCACTAAAATTGTGGCTGTGGCTTTTCCAAGGCAATTTCTCCATCTGCTGGTGGAAATGCAACTCCCAAAATGCTGGAATTGCTCCGGGCTGGAATTTTCCACTTTTTAAAAAATTTCCTGACTTCCAGATCCCATTGGAACAGGGAAAACATCAGATCAGGGCTGGGAATTTCTTCCCTCTATTTCCACTTCCTCATCCCAGGAATTGGGATGAGTTTTATGGGCAGGATGATCCCTGGAAACTCCAGGAATGGATTCCCTGATCCAAATAATGGATGCCCTGCATTCCACCCCCATCCTGATAATTCCAAACCCAATTATTCTCAAAGGAAAAATTATTTTTTTTTTAATAAAAAATCCCTTTTTTTAAAAAATCAATAAGACATTCCCATAATTTTTTCAGATCTGATCCTTGATTCTGAACATTTGGAATGTTTGCTTGGAAAAAAAGGGATTGAGGTGGATTTTAAAGGATTCCCCAATCCCAATGAATATTTTATTTGGGGTTTTGATTATTTTTAACCGGATGAGGATGGAAGTTGGATGAGGGAGAAGGAATTCCATGGAAAAGGAGCAGATTTTCCTCCTGGGCACCTTTGGATTGGGAATAAATCTGCTCCTCTTCCCTCTCCAAATGGAGGCACATCCCAAACTTCCAGCGTGATTCCAACTGCAGGACAGGGAATCTGAGATTTCCTGCCCCAATCCCAGCTGGATCCCATCCTAGAGTTTTTAAGGCATAAACATCCCTTCCCAAAATTCCCATGGATCTGAAAGCAAAGCCCGAATCCAACGGAATTTTTTTTTTTGGTTGTGATTCCTGAAAAAACAGGGTCTTGAAAAATTTGGATTGGGACTGAAATCCCAAATAAATCCAGTCTGTGTCCATATTCCCACCTGTGAATAAACAGAGCCGTGAAAAAAATTGGATTTGGATTGAAATTCCAAGGAAATCCAATCTTTGTATCCATATTCTCACTTTTCCATCAGTGCCATTCCAAGGATGGAGATTTAGGGCTGCTCTGTGTCCAGGGGCAGAATTCCTGACCCTGGAATTCCAGATTTCCCTGGAGCACTGATCATTCTCTTCCCAAACATTCCCATGGTTCTGGAGATCATTCCCAATCTCTCTCCTTAAGTTTTCCACCTTTTCAGGAGCTCTGGAATTTTGGGACTTTTTGGAGTTGAGCAACCTCTTTCAGACAGGAAATTCCCCTCAGTTTTCCAGGCTTGTTTCCCACTGAGATGAGTCGTGTGGGAGAGAAGGGAAAGGAAAATCGGGACAAGGAAAAAATGGGAAATGCCTTGGCAGTGATAAATCCAGGTTGGAAAAACAGCAGGAAAATATTTGGAATAAAATCAATTAAATATAAAATAAATCCCATTCCTGGGGATAAAGGATTGCAGGGAATTCTCCTTATGGACCAGACAATTCCAGGATACCCTGAGTTTTAATTATCCCATGATTTTCCATGTTATCCCCCAAAAAATCTGGAGTTAAATCCCTCCAGCTGGAAATTTTAAGGCAGAAACTGTTGAAATATTCCCAAAACATCTTGAAAATGCTGCTCCTGATAAAACCACTCGGCAGGAATTCCCAGGAAGGGAGGGAAGCAGCCACATGGAAGCTATGTGGAATTCCCGGTCTCAGAATTGCCTTTCCTCAGCAAAAAATCAGGATAAATCTCCTGGAAAAGATGGAATTCCTGGTGTTTCCTGCAGCAATCCAGGGAAAGAGGCATTGGAGAAGGAAGGAAAAATTCCCATGTGTCCAAAAACCTCTTGGAATCCACAGGAGCCAGGCCTTGGAGAATTCCATCCTTTGGGATTTTCTGGGAATTTCCCATAATCCCTAAAATTCCCCATGAGGAGATGCTGAGTGCTGGGAAATCTTTATCCTGTTTCTCCAGGTCCTCCAGAAGAAGAAATTTGGGATGAATCCCATTCTCCTTCAGTTCGGATCCTGAGCATTCCCACGTTTATCCAAAGTCCTCATTCCCATTTCAGCTTCCACTTCGTTTCTATCCCATTCCCGCTGGATATTTTTCCTTATTATCCAACCAAATTCCAACCAAATTCCCAGTTTTCCTTTGGAGAGCCGAATCCCAGTGGCTCGATCTCCAAATGGGAATAAATCCATGCATCCAGCGGCATCCCACAGGAATATCTGGAAAAGCACATCCTGCTCCAAGTGCTCCTCCCATAGCAATTTGCTGGAGCATTCCCAAAAAATTCCAGCACTTTCCTTATGGGAATTCACTTCTTCTTTGCCGGAGTTTTGGAATTCCCACCGGCTTTTCCGTTGGTTTTGGCGCCTCCTGATTTTCCAGCTTCCCCTTCCTTTTCCCCCTTTTTCCCCTGTTTCTTGTCGTTTGTATCCTTTTCCTTTTCCCCCTTTTCCTTTTCCCCCTTTTCCTTTTCCCCCTTTTCTCCTTTCCCTCCTTTTTCCTCTTTCCCTCCTTTTTCCCCTTTTTCTCCATCTTTTTTTTTGCCTCCATCCTTCCCTTCCTTCTTGGATTCTTCCTTCTCCTTCTCCCCATCCTTTTTCTTGGAGTCTTTGGATCCATCCTTCTTTCCTTCAGCCTTGTCCACTTTTCCGGATACAGTGGGAACTTCTTCCTCTTTTTTTTCTTCTGTACCCTGACCTGTTTCCAAGGAAAGAAAAAACAAAACAGAAAAGGAATTGATGTGGATTGAACAACCCAGGAATTGTCCAAATTCCCACCCCCTGCTGGAAATCTGGGATAAAGGGAAAATATTCCTACTGGGGATTTTCCTGTCCAGCTGATTGTTCCCAGTGAGGATTTTTTGGGAGAGGAATTTGGGATAATCTTTATTTTAAAGGTGGGAAAACCCTGGCACAGATTCCCAAAGAAACTATGGATTCCCCTGGAAGTGTCCAAGGCCAGGCTGGAGCACCCTGGGATTGTGGAATTTCCCCCTGCCCATGGAATGGGATGATCCTTAAATTCCCTTCCCCATTTTTAAGAAGGAATTTCACAGAACCAAACTTTTCCTCATTTTCCCAATTTTTTCCCCCTAATTTTCCCAACTTTTCCTCATTTTCCCATTTTTGTTTTCCTGTGGGAAGTGGTTCCGTTTCTCCCAAGTGTCCCCAAAATCCGGGATTGCTGCCCTGAGCTCTCATTCCTGGACACAAACAGGGATCACATTCCTGGTGTTTCTCATGGAAAGTTTTCCCTTTGCTCCAGACCAGTGGGGGATAAAAATTTTACAAAATCCAAGGAAAACCAGGGAAATTTTCCATCTTTTTTTGCCTTCGCTGCAAAGGGAGAGTGATTTGGACAAAGGCCTGGAGTGACAGGAAAACTGGGAATGGCTGTGAACCAAAAGAGAGGAGGTTTTGATGGGATACTGTGAAGGAATTCCTGGCTGGGATGGAATTCCCAGAGAAGCTGTGGCCACCCCTGGAAGTGTCCAAGGAAAGCACCTTGGGATAGTGGGAGATCCCTGGACTATTCACATTTCCCGAAAATATTCCTTTGATGCAGCCGTGAAAATAAATTTCCACCTTTTTTCTTTGGGAATGGCTGTTTATTTCTCCATAAAAATGGTAATAGAATAACACCGAGCATTCCTTACAATCCCAGGGGAATTCCTGATATTCCATAACAAAAAAAAAGAGTGAGGGAAAAGTTAAAAAATCCCAACCCACCCCTTTGTCTGGAAAAATGTGGTTGGAACCAGAAGAATTCACAAAAAATCAGTTGGAGCAGCCTCTGAGTGGAAAAGATTTTTTGGGATCAGGATGCATTTCCAGAGGGAAAACCCGGGAATTTGGTCACATGGAACTTTTGTCAGCTCCAGGTATCCAGACAAAAATTCCAGCACGGAGATGGATCCCAAATGTTTCCACAATTCCCACTGGAATTCCTAAACCATTTTTGGGATCTGGATGCATTTCCAGAGGGGAAACCTGGGAATTTGGTCACACAAAGATTGCTGGGAGTACAGACAAAAATTCCAGCAAGGAGATGGATCCCAAAGGTTTCCACAATTCCTGTTGGAATTCTTAAATCACACATAGAAGATTTTTTGGGATCAAGATGGATCTCCAGAGGGGAAAATGCAGGAATTTGGTCACACAAAGTTTTCCAGGAGTACAGACAAAAATTCCAGCATGGAGATGGATCCCAAAGGTTTCCACAATTCCCACTGGAATTCCTAAACCATTTTTGGGATCTGGATGCATTTCCAGAGGGGGAAACTGGGGATTTGGTCCCACTGAGTTTTTGCCAGCTCCAGGTTCTCTCACTTGAGTGAATCCTTTGGAATTCCCAAGGTTGGAGACACTCAGGAATTTTTCAGGACCAATTTACCTTTTCCACTCCTGTACCTCCTCTCCCATGAGGACATGGAATGTTTTTTTCCCCTATGGATAAAGTCTGGAAAATCCGTGCTGACACATTCCTATCCATAAATATGGAGAACATATTTGGGAAGAGATGATTCCCATCCAAATATCGATTCCGTCTGGGAAATTTGGGAAGAGTTTGGGATTTGCCAAATCCAAGAGGAGTGGGAGCTTCTGGGAACAGCTTTTCCTGAGCCGACACCAAATATCAGCGCCAGAATTCCCGGAATTTTCCACAGGTGACCACCATTTAACTGGAAAAAGGTTTGGATATTCCTCATGGAGTATCCAAAGAAACGCCTCCAAATCAATAGATTTCTTATGGATAAATTGTGGAAATTTATTCCTGAATTCCCACTGCAAGAATTCCCAAAGGAATGATTCCAATGGATCCAATATCCTGCCTTTGGATATCTGTGGATGTAAAGGCTTTTTCCAGGAGATCCAAATTTTTTACGGGAGGAAACCAAATTCCCTTTCTGTGTTTTTGGGATATTCTTAGGAATGGATTTGGAATTCTGTTATCCACGGCCACAGTCCTTTAAATTCCCTGGATTACTGATCCCTAGGAGTCAGAATTTGGGTTTTTTTGGGAAGCAAATCAAAGGATACTTTGCTTTCCCACCAAAATGTCGGCATTTTCCAGGTGGGATTGCTCCGAGAGATGGGATTGGATCCTCAGGACCTTTGGATGACCTTGGAATTCCAAGTAGTTGGATATTAAGGATGGAAGAACAAAGATTCAGTGGAAGGACAAGGATTTATTCATGGAATTGGGTTCAGCTCCAGAACTGGGAATTCCCAGTTTCAGGTCGGGCACCCCTGAAATCCTGGGATTTGTGCAAATTCCCATTGTTCAGCTCGTAATTCTGCATTTTTGCTGGTGTAGGACTGAATTTCTCCAAGGAATTCCTAAATTCCTACAATGGTGGGATCTGCCTCTCTCCCCATGGATTACGGAATCGCTGTTTTTATGGAATTACGGAAAGGCTGTTCTAATGGAATTACAGCTCCCGGAGAGACACAGGAAAGAGGGAAAAATAAAAAGCCAACAAAAGGTGTTGAGGAAACAGGAAAAATCCAGGAATGGAGAAGCAGAAAATCCAAGGGTTGGTGGATGCCCTTGGAAAAGAGAAGCCACAGGAAGCCAGGAATCAAAATTCCCTAAATTCCTTGGAGAACCATCTCATCCTCTTCCTTCAGCACAGGCAGGGAGTGGAGAGGTCTGGACTGGCCATGGCCAGAGAGAGTGAGGAGATTTTCAGGAGAGCCTATGGAATCAGGAAAGGAAAGTGAGAGCAGCGGTGAAGAAACATTCCAGCAGGAAAAAACCGGGAATACGGAACTCCAACCACGCCATTTTCGCTCCTGGTATTCCCCAACCCAAGGGCAGGCCCTGAAATTAATTCCAGCTGGGAATTTTCAACATGGAATTCTCTTCCCAACTCCCTGACAGGAGGGTGAGGGTTGGAAATTGATGGGAAAATGGGATCTGGCCTCCAGTTTTCCCAGGAAAGGTTTGGATTGAATATTTGGGAAAGAATTCCGAATTGGAAGAGTGATTTAGGATTGGTAAAAGTGTTGGATTCGCCATCCCTAGAAGGGTTAAAAAAAAAATGGGAGGTGCGGAATTTCCTGGCTTTTTTTTTTGTGGGATTTGGTGAAAAATAGGATTTGATGAATTTGAGGAGCTTTTCCAACTTTAATTTGGGAATGAAGGAATGATTCCAACTCAAACCAACGGAAAACTTCCCTCTTATCTGAAGGATCTTATCCCAATGTCCCAAGTCCTCACTGGGAGGGTTGATCTTGGTGGTGGCACCATGGGAGGAACTTAGAGCTCCCAGAATCCCCCCCAAAAAAGTGGGAATTACCTCTGGAATGTGAGTTCATTGAGGGACTTTGCTCTGCCACAATCCAAAAAAAAGTGGGAATTACCTCAGGGAATATCAGTGAGCTCACTGAGGGACTTTGCGCTCCCAGAGTCCAAAAAAAAAAAAAAAGTGGGAATTACCTCTGGGAATGTTGGTGAGCTCATGGAGAGATTTTGCGCTCCTGGAAGCCCAAAAATAGTGGGAATTACCTCTGGGAATGTCAGTGAGTTCACTGAGGGACTTTGCGCTGCCACAATCCCCCAAAAAAGTGGGAATTACCTCTGGGAATGTCAGTGAGCTCACTGAGGGACTTTGTGCTGCCAAAATCCCAAAAAAACCTGGGAATTACCTCTGGGAATGTCAACGAAGTCACGGAGGGACTTTGAGCTGCCAGAATCCCCCAAAAAAGGTGGGAATCATCTCCAGGAATGTCAGTGAGCTCATTGAGGGACTTTGTGCTCCCACAGATCCCCCAAAAATATTGGGAATTAGCTCAAGGAATGTCAGCGAGCTCATGGAGGGATTCTGCGCTCCCAGAATGCCAAAAACAGTGGGAATTACCTCCGGGAATGTCGGTGAGCTCCTCCAGGGGCGGCACCGTGTCCAGTTTGTCCGCGTAGTTCTTGGCCGCCTTGCGCTGGGCGTAGCGAGCCTCGATCTCCTTCCGCGTGCGCGGGATGCGGCACTTGAAGATGCAGCAGAGGGTGATAACTGGGAATGGGAAACGTGGAATTCTGGGGGATTACTGGGAATGGGAAATGTGGAATTCTGGGGGATTACTGGGAGTGGGAAACGTGGAATTCTGGGTGAGTTATTTGGAATGGAAAATGTGGAATTCTGGGTGGGTTATTGGGAATGGAATGAGAAAAACAGTAATTTAACTGGGAATGGGAAACGTGGAATTCTGGGGGATTACTGGGAATGGGAAACGTGGAATTCTGGGGGATTACTGGGAATGGAAAATGTGGAATTCTGGGTGAGTTATTTGGAATGGAATGAGAAAAATGATAATTTAACTGGGAATGGGAAACGTGGAATTCTGGGGGATTTACTGGGAATGGGAAACGTGGAATTCTGGGGGATTACTGAGAATGGGAAATTTGGTATTCTGGGGGATTACTGGGAATGGGAAACGTGGAATTCTGGGGGATTACTAGGAATGGGAAACATGGAATTCTGGGTGAGTTATTTGGAATGGGAAATATGGAATTCTGGATGAATTTCTGGGAATGGGAAACATGGAATTCTGCGTGAGTTATTTGGAATAGGAGATGGAAATGAGGAATTTTGGGTGAGTTCCTGGATATGGGAAATGTGGAATTCTGGGTGAGTTATTGGGAATGGAGTGAGAGAAACGAGGATTTAACTGGGAATGGGAAACATGGAATTCTGGGTGAGTTACTGGGAATGGGAAACATGGAATTCTGGGGGAGTTCCTGGGAATGGGAAACATGGAATTCTGGGTGAGTTACTGGGAATGGGAGAGGGAGAAATGAGGATTTAACTGGAAATAGGAATGGGAAACATGGAATTCTGGGTGAATTACTGGGAATAGGAAATGTGGAATTCTGAGCGAGTTATTGGGAATGGGAAATATGGAATTCTGGAGGAGTTCCTGGGAATGGGAGAGAGAAACAAGGATTCCCTGACAATTCCCAGAGCAGCTGTGGCTGCCACTGCATCGCTGGAAGTGTCCAAGGCCAGGCTGGACAGGGTGAGGGCCCAATCCCAGAATGGAAATTAAGGGAAAAGCGATGGATGGATCTGCCAGGGAATTGTTTCCAGTGGGATCCTGAGGAATTTGGGTCCAGGTGCTTCAGGAGAGATGGAAAAAACCCCAGATTCCAGGGATAAACCCAAATTTTTCCTGTTTTTGCATTCCCCAAAATCCCAGTCAGGATTTCAATTGTTTTCCCAGGTAATAAGGACGAGGAAGAAAATTTGGGACTTGGATTTTCCGTCTTTTTTTATGGGATGGTGCCACCTTGTGGAATGTGCTGGAAGCAGGGGTTGGAAGCCACACTTGGATGGGATTTATGGATTTGATTGGATTATTTCTTTTTATGTCAAATTTTATACTTTTCTGCTTAATTTTATTTTTTCCAATTATGGAATGAATTGATGAAATTCCAGTTGGGAATGGCCATATCCAGATCCATCCCAGTGACTGGGTCCAAAAAAAATTTTTGGGGTCTTACCATTGGAATGTTTGGAATTCCAATATTTTCCACTTGGTTGTAGCAGGGATTTAAAATCACGGGGATTTTTTGGCCCCAGTCACTGGGATAGATCCAGATGGAAATTCCAGTTGGGAATGGCCCTATCTGGATCCAGTCCAGTGACCTGGGCCAGAAAAAAAGAGATTTTAAAATCCTTGCTAAAACCAAGTGGAAAATCTTGGAATTACAAACATTCCAGTGGTGAAACTCCAAAAATTCCTTCTGGAAGTTGTCCCTTCCCATGAAAAGTGGGAAAGAAATGGTCTTGAACACCCATTCCCAACCCAATGCATTCCAAGGGGTGTCCTGATGGAAATTTGGGAATTTTTTGGGTTCTACCACTGGAATGTTTGGAATTCCCAACCCAAAAATTCCATGATTCCCAACGCAAGGCATGCCATGAATCCCAAACCCAAGCATTCCACAATTCCCAACCCCAAGGCATTCCATGAATCCCAACCCAAAGCATTCCACGATTCCCAGGCCCATGGCTCCAACCCGGATTTGGGTGGGAATGTGGAGCTGGAGCTGATTCCCATCCCGGGGATGTCTCCTCCAGGATGATCCCGAGATGAATCTGTGGTGATTCCCACTGGAGAATCCCTCCTTACGCATTCCTGGGATTTTTTTTTAATTTTTTTTTTGTGCCTTCCTGGGGAGTTTTCCAGGAGTGAATCCCGCTGGGAATGGGGCAGGATGGAATTCCAGGACTCACTGATGGAGAGGACGAAGAGGGCGAAGATCCCGACCACCTGCCAGAGGCGCAGCCCCCAGATCACCACGGTCTCCGACGTCACCGGATCCGGCTTTTTCTTGGGAGGCGCCGTCGTGGCCTGGGAAAAAAAAAAAAAAAAAAAGAGGGAAAACCACCAGGAAAAGATGGGTTAGGATAGCAAAATTCCCAAAAATACTCCAGGAAGTGATGAAAGCATGGGAAATGGTGGAGTGGTTGGTGAGTGCTTGATAATTTGGGAATGTTGGAGGGATTTTTCAGGAATGGGAGTGGGAGTGATCCAGGAAAATCTTCTTTTTCCAGCCTTTCTTTGGCTCGCTCTGGAATTCCTTCCTCCGCTTTTCCAGTGGATTTTAAGGATGGGAGGATTACTTCCTCCGCTTTTCCAGTGGATTTTAAGGATGGGAGAATTCCTTCCTCTGCTTTTCCAGTGGATTTTAAGGATGGGAGAATTCCTTCCTCCACTTTTCTAATGGATTTTAAGGATCTGGGAATTCCTTCCTCTGCTTTTCCAGTGGATTTTAAGGATCAGAGAATTCCTTCCTCTGCTTTTCCAGTGGATTTTAAGGATCAGAGAATTCCTTCCTCTCCTTTTCCAGTGGATTTTAAGGATCTGGGAATTCCTTCCTCTGCTTTTCCAGTGGATTTTAAGGATCAGAGAATTCCCTTCTCCACTTTTCTAATGGATTTTAAGGATGGGAATCACAGTCAATGAGGGCCTGAAGGAGAAAATTCCTGGAAAAGTTCCTGGAAAAATTCCTCTCTTCACTTTCCCAATGAATTTTAGTGGAAACATCTTTGGGGTCATGGATACAGGGATGTGGGAAAGCTGCTGATCCAGGAGGAAGCAGAGTGGAATTCTGGCATTAAAAATTGTGGATTTTTTTGATGGAAAAATAAACTCAGCCTAAACCTAAAGGCTGGAAATCCTACAAAATATTCCATGGCATTTTTTGGGAAGATCTTGGGGCAGCAGCTGGAAAACAGCTGGAATAAACCCGGTGCTCGAAGTTGGATTTTTTGGGAAGCAGAATTCCTGAGCAATCCCTCTGGAATGAGGTGATTCCTCAAGGAATTTTATCCTCAGTCTTTAATAAAGGATTATTCCAAATTTATCCTCCTGGGATTGGCTCAGATTCAGCATCTGATTCCCAGGTCAATCCCTGCCCTTGATATCCTGGGATTGTTTTGTGATCTCCAGGATCAGGAGCAGGTAAGGGGATTTTTGGGATCAAGCAGGGATTTAGGGGCTCATCCTGGGATTTAGGGATTTCAAATCCCTCCCAGGATTTTCTATTTCTCTTCCCAAATTTTGGGATAACTGGGAATTTTTCAAAAAGCCTAGGAGCGAGCTGAGTTTTTTCCTCAATCAAATCCAAGATTTAAAGGGATTTTTGCCTCTTTCCCAAATATTCCCTTCCTTTTTTTTTCCTTTTATTTTTCCTTATCTTTGGGTTTTTTTGGGAATTTTTCCAGCCGCTGAAATTATTTTCCTCTCCTTCTTTTTCTCCCTCATCTGTTTGCTCCAGCCTGGCTGAGCTGGAATCGAATTATTCAGGATAACTCCATTATCCAATTATTTCCAGGAATAAACTCCTCACAGAGCTTTTGCTTTTCCAGGAAAAAAACAAAACAAAACCAAACCCTGGGAAAAACAAAGCAGATCCTGAAATTCTCCCTGGTTTATCCCGATTTTTGGGGCTTGGATGTTTTCTGGGAATTGTCTGGAAGAAAATGAATGGAAAATGTTCTGGTTGGCTGGATTGTCCCTGGGATTCAGGGAAGGATAATTTGGGAATTCTGCGCTGTCAGGGAAAGTTCTGCTTCATTTCTCCCCTTGGGAATGGTTGGACAGCTCAGAAAACCTGGAATTCATCCTGGAGCAGCAGCCTGGGCTTGGAAAGGATTCCTGGATCCATTGCTGGGGATTTATGGAATGCTCAGGTAGGAGGGGATGGGGGAAAATCAGGGATTTGGTTGGGAATGGGGAATGGAGATTAGAGGCTGGAAATCCTGGAAAAGGCAGGAGTGAGAGGCCTGAAATCCTGGGAAAAAAATGGAAAGGGAGGGATGAGACGCCGGAAATCTTGGAAAAATATATGGAAAGGGAAGTCCTGGGAGAAAAAAAAAAAACAAACAAAAAAAAACCAAACAAAAAAACCCAAAACATTGAAAATGGCAGGGATGAGACGCTGGAAATCCCGGAAAAAGTCTGGAAAAGGGATGAGACATTGGAAATCCTGGAAAAACATGGGAAGGGAGGGATGAGAGGTTGGAAATCCTGGGGGGGGGAAAATATGGAAAAGGGAAAGGGATGAGAGGCCGGAAATCCTGGGAAAAAAATGGGAAGGGAGGGATAAGAAACCAGAAATTCTGGGAAAAAACTCAGGATAAGGGCAGCAATGAGAAGTTTGAAATCCTGGAAAAAAATTGGAAAGGAGGGACACGAGACTGGAAATCCTGTGAAAAAATAAGGGAAAGGAATGAGAGGCTGGAAATCCTGGAAAAATATATGGAAAGGGAAATCCTGGAAAAAATCAGAAAAAAAGGTAGAGATGAGAGGCCTGAAATCCTGGAAAAAATCTGGAAAAGGGCAGGGGTGAGACGCTGGAAATCCTGGAAGAAAACATGGAAAAGGGAAGGATGAGAGGCTGGAAATCTTGGGAAATTCCTGGAATTTTCAAATCCCAGAAATCACAGCAAAATCTTGCTCCAAAAATTCCGAGCTGGAGCAGCAATTCCAGCAGGGAAAAGGATCCAGAGGGGTAAAAGTGAAAGTTTCTGGGAGTTGGGATTTTTTTTTCCAGGTAGGAATTTCCTCTGGAATTGCTGTCAGGGGTCAGGAGCTGCTTTTCCCTCCTGGATCATTCCTGGTTTTTCCATAGGAGTGGGAATGCAGAGTCATCCTCAGGGAAAAGCTCTTGTGGAGGGCGAGGAATTTCCTGGGAATTCTCTGGGAATTCCAGGTTTTTCCAGGATTACAGGGAATGAGGGAAGGCAGAAGAAGCGAAACACATCCCAAATATTTCCCTTGGGAACATCCATCAGGAATAGAATTTTCACGATCATTCCCACTTTTTTTTTTTTTTTCCTCCTGCTCCTCAAATTGTTGGAAAACTGGAAAAAAGCTGTGATTCCAACCAGAAATTCCCAATCCCAACCCTTTAGCAAACACCAAAAATTCCCCCAAAAACCCCCTCGAACTCCTTGGATCCACCTTAAATTCCCGGCTGGTTGTTCTCCAGGGAAAACGCTCATTCCCGGCTCATTCCCACTTTTCCAGCGGGATTTTCCAGCAGAAATTTTACCTCGATCAGCTGCGCCAGGGAAAGTCTGGAGCGGGCCAGGACGAGGCAGGAAAATCCCAGAGAATTCCAGGGTGGATCCCACGCCATCTTTTCTCTTCTCTTCCCGGGATTTTTTTTTTTTTTTTTTTTTTTTTTTTTTTTTTTTTTTTTT
>JAOTIY010001146.1:1338808-1355998 GCA_027123655.1 Muscicapa comitata
TGGAGCTCCAGGTTGTTTTTTTCCCAGTGAATTTCCTGGAGATCTCCTGGTGTTCCAGCATTTTTTTCCCAGTGACTCTGGAGTTCTCCTGGTGCTCCAGGATTTTTTTCCCAGTGACTCTGGAGATTTTCTGGTGTTCCAGGATTTTTTTTCCTAGTGAATTTCCTGGAGTTCTCCTGGTGCTCCAGGATTTTTTTTCCCAGTGACTTTGGAGTTCTCCTGGTGCTCCAGGATTTTTTTCCCAGTGAATTTCCTGGAGATTTCCTGGTGCTCCAGGATTTTTTTCCCAGTGACTCTGAAGATTTCCTGGAGCTCCAGATTTTTCCCAGTGAATTTCCTGGCAGTCTCAGGGATCAACTTGTAGCCTCCACAACCCAACCATGCCAAGCTCGGAAGAGCGAAAAACAAGGAGAACACCTCAGAAACGCGTCTTCCACGGGATGCTGGGTGGATTTGGGAATATCCACATGGATTTCCCTGGAAAATCCCATTTTTTCCCCCCTCTTTTCCAGTCTCCAGAAAGGCTCCAGCCTGGTCCTGCCGCTGATCCTGCCCGCCTTCTATCCCGAGCTCTCCATGCTCTACATGCTCCAGCACCAGCGTGAGGACGACCTCTACTGCCAGGGAATCGTGGAGCTCAGCCTCCTCTCGGATATCCAGCTCCTGGAATTCCTGGATGTGCAGAAGTAAGTGGGAATTTTCCATCCCCAGGGAAAATTCCGGAAAGGTTGAGCCGCCGTTGGATTCATCATTGGTTTTTCCCAGTTTTTCACTGGAGATTCTCCCAGGTTGCTGGAGGAATTCCTGCTCTGGAATGTTTGGTTGGAAGGAGAATTTTTAATTGAAAACTGTTTTAGTTGAAAGCAGTTTAATGGAAAAGTGCTGTTACCCCTACTAATCCTCATTTTTGGTGGAAAATTCCCAAATTCTTTGCTCCAAATCATCCTGATTTTACAAATATCTGTAAACTTACGAAAGTGGAAGATCCCCAAAATTCTTTGCTCCAAATCATCCCAAATTTAGAAATGTCTATGAATCTGTAAATGTGGAAAATTCCCAACTTTTTTGCTCCAAATCATCCCAAATTTAGAAATGTCTATAAATCTGTAAATGTGGAAAATTCTCAAATTCTTTGCTCCAAATCATCCCAAATTTAGAAATGTCTATAAATCTGTAAATGTGGAAAATTCCCAAATTCTTTGGTCCAAATCATCCCGAATTTAGAAATACCTTGGAAAAGGAATGTTTGTTGCCTGTTAAAATGTGGGAATAACGATGGAAAAGATGGAAGAGGTGGAGGCAGATGTTTCCCTCATCCATTCCTGCTCCTGGGTCCACTTCTGG
Organism: Muscicapa comitata; assembly: GCA_027123655.1. Lineage (NCBI taxonomy): Eukaryota > Metazoa > Chordata > Aves > Passeriformes > Muscicapidae > Muscicapa > Muscicapa comitata. Next base: position 1,340,153 of record JAOTIY010001146.1, read on the forward strand.
AGAGCGGACTGGGAATTTTCCTTCGGGATTTCAGGAGCACAGCAGATCCAGAGTCTCAATTGGATTTCATCCAAAAGAAATGAGAGGAATTGTATGGAAAAGTGACAAAATTTCTCATGGATTATCCCAGGATCATCCCTGAGGAATGCAAACTCTGATGGGAGTTCCCAGGGAAGTGGATCCATGGGATAGAGCTCTGAGTGAAATGGATCCATGGGATTGGAGGTCCCAGGGAAGTGGATCCATGGGATGGAGCTCCCATTGGGAGATGGAAGAACCACTGAGATTCCAGATGGAATCCATCCTAAATCCCAGTTTTCCCTTTCCAGGCACCTGTGGCCTCTCAAGGATCTCACCCTGACCTCCAACCAGGTGAGGAAAACCCTTGGAGCCAGCTGGGAGTGGGGCATGGAATTGGCCTTGGGTGAGGATGGAGCTTCTCTGAATTAATCCCAAGAATCCGAGCTCCATGATCAGCTCTGATCCAGAGCTGCTGCCTGTGGATTTCCTCGGATTTCCTTCCCTGTTTTTGTGGGATGGCTCCGGAATTTCTGTCACTGGTATTCCAAAGGTATCCCTGTCTCTTTTTCCAGAGGCGCTCCCTGGTCAAGGATAAATGTTTCCTGTCTGCCACCGAGTGTCTGCAGAAGCTCATGTGAGTCCCTGCCTGCCTCTTCCCACTGAAATCCAGGGTTTTTTTTGGAAAATGCCAGGAATTTGTGCCTCTTCCAAAAGCATTCCAGGGCCATTCCATTCATTTCTTAAGGAAAAGTTGTTTGGGATGTTTTTTCTGTTTCCAAGTGAATTCCATGGAATTTTTTCCTCCAAAACTCCACGAAGACAGCCATGATTAAATCTGGCAATTCCCTGCTCAGCACCTTCCACTTCCCACAGATATTCCCTAGGACGGAATTCCTGGCTGGGAATGTGGGGAGGGGCTGTGATGAAATTCCCAAAGATTTCTGGCTGCCCCTGGATCCCTGGAAGTGTCCAAGGCCAGGTTGGATCACCTTGGGATAGTGGGAAGTGTTCTTGGCCATGGAATGGGATGATCCTTTAATCCCTTCCCACCCAAACCATTCCATGTTTTCTCCCTATGGAAAATGGGACTGGAACACCTCCTGCAGTCAAACCTAAATTGGGATTGGAATTGGGATTATCCCATAGTTATGTTGGATTAGGGATACTTTCGTATCCTTTGGTTTTTCTGGGAACATTCCCACTCCTTCAAGTTCCCTTCCCCCAGCTCTGCCTGGGACACACCAGGAATGTCCCATTCCATGTTGGGGATCCCAGGAATATCCCATTCCATGTTGGAAACCCCAGGAATGTCCCATTCCACCCTGGAATATCTCCTGGCCCAACCTCGCTGCCTCCTCTTTCCTCCACCCTTTGGAGCCAATCCATGAACTCCAAATCTCCTGAAATCCCTAATTTATTATCATTTTTTTTAATCCCACTTTTCCGTGGCTCTTTTATCCCAACAGCACCACAGTGGATCCAAGGGAAAAGCTGGAAATCCTCCGGAAAACCTACGAGGAGCTGGAGCACACGGTGTCCCGGCTGCTGGAGAAGGAATTCCGGCTGCCCATGGATGATCTCCTGCCTCTCCTCATGTTCGTCGTATCCCGAGCCAAGTGAGTGGAATTTTTTCCCTCTGAAATATTTCCAGATGGGAAAATTCCAATGAAAACCTTTGGGATTTGGAGTTGGACGTGGCTTTTTATCCAGAGGTGTGGTTGGGTTTTTGGGATATAAAATGCCAATGGAATTCCGGAGTGTGCGTGTCTTATCCTAAAGGATATTTCATGGAAATGAGATTCCTTTTATCCCAGAATTCCCGAGTGTCTGTGTCTTATCCCAGAGGGTATTTCATGGAAAATGGGGTTCCTTTTATCCCAGAATTCTGGAGTGTCCATGTCTTATCCTAAAGGATGTTTCATGGAAATGAGGTTATTTTTATTCAAGAATTCCAGAGTGTCTTATCCCATAGGAAATTCCAGGGTTTTCATGGAAATGAGATTCCTTTTATCCTGGAATTCCAGAGTGCCCGTGTCTTATCCCAAAGGATGTTTCATGGAAAATCAGATTCCTTTCATCCCAGAATTCCAGAGTGTCCATCTCTTATCCCAGAGAAATTTGGGATAATGGGAAGTCCCTGCCCATGGATCATCTTGAAGGACCTTTCCAACCCCAAACACTCTGGAATTCCAGCATTCTGGAATTCCAGGATTCTAGAATTCCAGCATTCCTACAGGAATTTCCCATCCTCAGCAGGGACTGGGATTCAGCTGGGAGATGAGAAATCCAAAATTCCATCCAGCAACTGGAATTTTCTGTGGATGGATCCGGAATTTCCTGAAAGCATTCCCGGTTGGAAGCGCTTGGAGAAAATTGGGATAATGGGAGATCCCTGCCCATGAGTCATCTTGAAGGAGTTTTCCAGCCTCCAACTCTCTGGAATTCTGGGATTCTGGAACTCTGGGATTCTGGAATTCTGAGATCCCAGATCCACCTCCAGCAGATCAGGATACACCAGGAATCAGCTCTGGAATTCCAGAGTTCCCCTCCTCTCCAAAATTCCAACCCCTCCACATGCCCAGAGATTTTTCCCAGATTTTGGGATTGGTTTTTCCCTAGGATCCAACACCTGGGAGCTGAAATCCATCTGATCCGGGATTTGATGGATCCCACCAACCAGGGCGGAATGTTGGACTTCCTGCTGACAGCACTGGAGGTAAGGGAATCTTTTCCAGGAATCTTTTCCAGGAATTCCAGTGCAGCCTGAGCAGCAAAATTCCAGTTTTCCAGAGTGGAATTTTTGGGAATTTATTCCCTTGCCAGGCTGGGAAAAAATCTTTATCCTTAATTTCGGACAGATTGAATTCTGTTGGAATTATCCTCGGGATTCTCTGGCTGCAGGAGTTTGGATTTGATCCCAGAATTCCCAATTTTTTTCCATAATTTTTGCTCTGTTTCCTCCCCAGTCGTGCTATGAACACATCCAGAGGATCCGGCTGCATCCAAAGGAAAGCTCCCACAGCTCCTGATCCATAGGGAAAATCCTCTTTTTCCCCAACTTTCCGGACCAAATCCCGCTGGAAAAAACGGGAACTGTATCCCTGGCTGCCTTTAAAGGGAAGAATTCCTCCCCAGCCGAGGTTTTCCTGATCCCAGACACACTGGAAAGGCTGGAATTTCCATCTCCAATCTTTGGGAATTTTTATTCCAAGCAGAGAAGGTTTTTGGGTTTTTTTAAATTTCTTTAAGGTTTTATCTCCTTTTACCACAAAAATTCCCAGGGAAAAAAAAATCTCCTTTTCCTGCTCTGGGTGAGTTTTTTTTGCACTAGAGAATTCCCAGAAAAAGAAAGAATTTTTTGGGAAACACCAATTATTGATGGGATTTCTTGGAATGGGACGCAGAGCTCATCTCAAAGCTCCTCAAAATTCCTGGAATGAGAGGAGATTTTCCCCACCCCTCCTTTTCCTACTTTTTCCAACTCAGGACTTTTCCCATGGCATTTGGAAGCTGCTATTACCGAATTTCCTGATTTTTCCCATGCTCCAATGTTTTTATTTCTCCTTGGGAGACCTCAGGGATGATCCTGCGCTACTTTGGATTTCTGGGGGCTTGGAAGAAGCTCAGATTTATCCTGAATTTTGGGAAATTCCAGGAAAACAAACAGAAAACAGGGAATAGAAACTCCAATCCCAGCTGGATTTGGGCCCTGAGCTGGAATTTTCCTTTGGAATAAGAACCTTTGGGATATTCCCAATGGATATTTGGGATGCTGTTCCCAGCATTCAAAAATGTTTTAGTAATAGCCCAAAAAAATCTAATTTTTGACAGTTTTAATCCCATTTTTTAATTTTTTCTTGGGATTTTTTTCCTTATCCAGGAAAACAAAACTTCTCAGGCTTTTTCCCCGCTGCTTTTTTCCAAGTTTTCCTAATTTTCTGAATTAAGGGAAGTGAATCCTTGATATTTTTAAGGATGAAAAATTGGAAGTCCAAAGCTTTCAAAAAATGGGATTTTTGTCATTTTTTCCTTGGGATTTTTTCATTTTTCTCAGGAATTGTTTTTCCCAGGAATTTTTTTCCTTATCCAGGTGACTCCAGGGAAACAAAATGGGTTTTCTCCTCCCATTTCCCCCAAATTTTATCCTTTAATAAATAACAGATTAATTACAACAATTAATATATTAACAAGAGAATTCCATGGGAAGTTTGCCAGGAATTTTTATTTAAATAAAACTCTTGGAATTTTGAAGATTCCAGGCTCCACGTGCTCCTTATTCCAATCTTTGCTGTCTTCAGGAATCTGGGAATTTTCTAAATACAGGAAAAGCAGCTCCTCGATATTTTTAAGAATGAAGAAAAAATGCAAATTTCCTCCTGGAAAAGGACATGCAAAGTGCAGGGAGGGGTAAAAATTCCAAGGAATTCTCTGGAAAACAAGGTGGATTTTCAGTTTCCTAAAACTTCCTGAAATTCCAAGTTTTTCTTGGCTCTTATTTCAGGAAGAATTCAAGTGAAGCCTGAAGGTAACAGTGTGCAGCCATTTGTGCTTCCAGGTTTTTTTTGTTTTTTTTTTCCAAGGAAAAGCAGGAGGGGGATGTTCCACTGGGAATATTCGGTGGCATTCCAGGTGGGAATTGTGCTGTGGAACCATGCAGGGAGTGCTGGATCCCATTTTTCCTGGAGGGAATGCTGGGCCTTGGGATGGAGCATGGAATTGTGGGAGCATATTCCCATTCCTGCTTTTTATTGGGATGAGTCAAGGCTTGGAGTTTAATTAAATGAAATTAATCCTGAGCTTCTCAGCTTTGGAAATCCTGCTTTGGAAGACATGGAATCAACATTCCCAAATCCAGGCTCCAGCTCCAGGAATTCCATGGAATTCACCAACTGGAATTCTCTAAAAAAGGATGGAAAAACTGAGCTGCACCTGGAAGAGGTTTTAACAGAGCTGAGCTTAAACACAGGGAATTTGCTTCATTCCACTTCCAGACTTAATCCATAGGGAATTCTTTCCCTGAGTGATGCTCAGAATCCTAAGGAAGTTTGGGATTTTCCTTTGGCTGGGATTGCTTTTTCTCTAATTCCTCCAAACCGCTCAGAACTTTGGGAATGTTCTCCCTCCTTCCCAAATATTCTCCCTCCTCCTCCTGGAGTAAAGCTCTTGTCCAAGTCCGTTTTCCTCTAAACCCTTTGGAAAACAGCTTGGAAAAGCAGGAATTCTGAGCAAGGCCATGTCGATGGCCAATTCCAGTTGCTGGCTCCAGCTCAGGCTTCCATGGAAGTGTCACCAGCTGGAATTCCCTAAAACGAGGATGGAAAAGCTGAGCTGCACCTGGAAGAGGTTTAACAGAGCTGAGCTTAAGCACAGGGAATTTGCTTCATTCCACTTCCAAACTTAATTTATAGGGAATTCTTTCCCTGAGTGATGATCAGAATCCTAAGGAAGTTTGGGATTTTCCCTTGGCTGGGATTGTTTTTTCTCTTAATTCCTCCAAACCGCTCAGAACTTTGGGAATGTTCTCCCTCCTTCCCAAATGTTTTCCCTCCTCCTCCTGGAGTAAAACTCTTGGCCAAGTTCCTTTCCTCCAAAGCCTTTGGAAAAAAGCTTGGAAAAGCAGGAATTCTGAGCAAGGCCATGTCGACGGCCAATTCCAGTTGCTGGCTCCAGCTCAGGCTTCCATGGAAGTGTCACCAGCTGGAATTCTCTAAAAAAGGATGGAAAAGCTGAGCTGTACCTGGGAGAGGTTTAACAGAGCTGAGCTTAAGCACAGGGAATTTGCTTCATTCCACTTCCACACTTAATCCATAGGGAATTCTTTCCCTGAGTGATGATCAGAATCCTAAGGAAGTTTGGGATTTTCCTTTGGCTGGGATTGTTTTAATTCTTCCAAACTGCTCAGAACTTTGGGAATGCTCTCCCTCCTTCCCAAACGTTCTCCCTCCTCCTGCTGGAGTAAAGCTCTTGGCCAAGTTCCTTTCCTCCAAAGCCTTTGGAAAAAAGCTTGGAAAAGCAGGAATTCAGAGCAGGGCTGTGTCAATGGCTGACTCCAGGTGTTGGAGCAGAGCCTCTGGAGAAGGAGAGAGGGAACTCAGATCCAGCTTCCGGAAATCCTCGTTAGCGCTTAACGAGCTCAGCACCTTCACCGTCCTCTTGAGGTCAAAGACAGCGTGCAGCATTCCCAAGGTGGAAATGGCGGCTTTGGAATTGTTCTGGGATGAGGATTCCTCATCCAGGCCCTTCTCCAAGATGGAAATCCGGTTTTCCGCGATGACTTTGAGGAAGTTGTAGAATTCCTTGTAGTCGATGCCCGTGCAGGATTTCATGATCAGCTAAAGGGGGAAAATGGAATTTGAATGGGAATGACAGCAGGAAAAATCCCCCCAAATTGATTTTATGAAGTTATGAATTCCCTGGGATCATAAATAATTCTGTTTAATAATTTTTTTTACTTGGAATTGCCTCTGGATCCAAAGGTCTAAGGTTGTTTTTCCCAAATCTTAATTGTGGGAATTTTGCCAAATAGTAATTAATTTTTGGAAGGAAATCAACCCAAGGAAAAGGAACAGCTTCCAGAAATAAACTGGGAATTTACCTCATCCAGGAGATTCTGGAAGGAATCCCACCCATCCTCTTCCTCATGGAATTTTGGTTGGATTATGGAGTTTTGGGTTCTTTCCCAGCTCCAGGCATAGGGCAGGCATAGCTTTTCTGGGAATTTCATCCCAGCCAGGAATTCCTTCCCAATATCCCATTGAAATTAAGTGGGAAGCCATTCCCTGTGTCCTGTCATTCCATGCCTTATCCTAAATCCCTCTCCAGCTTTTCTGGAGTTTCTTTAGGCTCTGGAAGCGGCTCTGAGGTCTCTCCCTGGAATTTTCCCTTCTCCAGGTGAACATTCCCAGCTCTCTTGATCCCGAAGTTTTCCACCTTTCCAACCAACATTCCAACCTGGACACAGCCAACAAACCGAAGCAATTCCCAGACTTTTATTGGGAACATTCCCCAACTTTTATTGGGAATATTTCCCAACAAAACAAAGCTGTCCCCAACTCCTTCTTCGTTATAAACCACGGCAATTCCGCCATGAAAATCTTCAACTCCAACAATCCCGGAATTCCTGGATAATCTGGGATTGGGGTGTACCTGGCATTGGAGGTGCCAATCATCCATGGGATCTTTCCATTGGCTGATTTCCCGCTGGACGGCCGCCAGCTCATCCTGCAGGAAGCACCACATGACGGCCACGTTGCAGCCGTTGACCCAGTTGTGGTTGATGGAAATGGTGTCTTCCTGAGGGAAAAACGTGGGATAACCCATGGATAATCAATGATTAGTCTCGAATGAATTTATTCAGGATAGTATTATGGAATTTGCTGCTCCAAAATTCCCATTCTAAAGGCTTCCCAAGCATCAAAATCCTGGAAAATGCCTTCTTTAGAAATCCAAAAATGTCCCCAATTCCCAAAATGCAGCCATTGACCCAACTGTGGTTGATGGAAATGGTGTCTTCCTGAGGGAAAAATCTAGGATAACCCACAGTTAATTAACAGTCACTAATTAAGATTCTAGGAATATTAATATGGAATTTGTAGCTCCAAAAATCCGATTCCTGAGCAACCCAGAATGTCCCTAATTCCCAAAATGTAGTCGTTGACCCAACTGTGGTTGATGGAAATGGTGTCTTCCTGAGGGAAAAATTTGGGATAACCCATGGATAATTAATGATTAGTCACTAATTAATTTTTAGGAATAATATTATGGAATTTGCTGTTCTGAAATTCCCATTCTTGAGAAGGGAAAGGCTTCCCAGGCATCAAAATCCTGGAAATTTCCTTCTTTAGAAACTCAAAATGTCCCTAATTCCCAAAATGCTGCCGTTGACCCAGTTGTGGTTGATGGAAATGGTGCCTTCCTGAGGGAAAAAATTGGGATAACCCATGGATAATTAATGATTAGTCACTAATTAATTTTTTAGGAATAATATTATGGAATTTTCCACACCAAAATTCCCATTCCTGAGAAGGAAAAGCCTTCTCTGGCATCAAAATCCTGGAAAATTCTTTTCCATGTCTGAACAACCCCAAATACCTCTCATTCCTGAAATCCAGAAGGTGGGAGAAGGTGGCAGGAATTTTGGAATGGAATCCTATGGAATCATTGTTAATTGGCTGTGATTAAATTAAAATTCCCAGGATTAACAACCCCACCCTGGCTCTGGCTCATCCAGGATCCCATTCCTGACAAAAGGGCGGGAAAAGGGGATGCTTTTTCCATGGAATACTCTCTGAAATTCCAGTGCCCCAAGGAGCTTTTGATGGTTTTAGCATCCCAGAATTCCAAAATGGTTTGGGATAGAAGGAATCTTAGGGATCATCCCATTCCATGGGCAGGAACACTTCCCACTGTCCCAGGTTGCTCCAAGCTGGAATTCCTCCTTCCTGGGAAGGATTTCCATCTTTTCCTTTTTCCTGGGATCTTCCTCCTCTTCACCCTAATTCTATGCCATGGAATTCCTAGAAAGGACTTTAAGGATCATCCCATTCCCACTATCCCAGGGTGCTCCAAGCCTCATCCTTGGACACTTCCAGGGTCTCCGCAAAAACCACTCCAAGGCCTCCATTCCTTCCCAACATCACCCAGGAGAACGGCTCAAATCCCAATCCCCAAAATCCCGATTTCCATCCCAACAAAACCTTTGGGATCCCCCTTTGGTGATCCAAGAGCGATTCCCAGCGGGATCCATTCCCTCACCAGGTTATAAACCTGGTGGTGCCACCCGCTGGGAATGAAGACGATCTCTCCGGCTTCCTGGATAATTTCCAGAGGGGGTTGGCTCTGGCTGTAGCGCGGATAAATCCTCTTATCCCGAAGATCCGGAGCCGTCACGTCAAAGGGGAGATTCCCGTGGCAATCCTTGAGGAATTCCTCCTGTCCAGCGGGATACAGGAGCCATTTCTTCCTGCCGCAGACGTTGGCCGACCAGCTGTAAGAGCGGAAGACGTCGGCGTGGAACGGAGTCCTGGGAAAAATCAGGGATGGGCAGGAATCAATCCCAAAAAATTCCAGTAGGGATTTGAGTTGTTGAAGAGCCGAGGTGCCGATCCCAGAATTTCTCATGGAATTTTGGTTGGATGTTGGATTTTTGGCTATTTAAAGCCACTGTATCCATACCAATCCCAAAATTCCTCATGGAATTTTGGTTGGATTATGAAGTTTTGGCTATTAACTGGATACAGATTCCAAAATTCCTCATGGAATTTTAGTTGGATTATGAAGTTTTGGCTATTAACTGGATACAGATTCCAAAATTCCTCATGGAATTTTGGCTGGATTATCGACTTTTGGCTATTAAAAAGCCATTATATGACACCAGTCCCAAAATTCCTCATGGAATTTCGGTTGGATTATGAAGTTTTGGCTATTAACTGGATAGAGATCCCAAAATTCCTCATGGAATTTTAGTTGGATTAAGGACTTTTGGCTATTAAAAGGCCATTATATGGATACTGACCCCAAAATTTCTGATGGAATTTCGGTTGGATTATGAAGTTTTGGCTATTAACTGGATACAGATCCCATGGAATTTTGGCTGGATTATCGGCTTTTGGGTATTAAAAAGCCATTGTATGACACCAATCCCAAAATTCCTCATGGAATTTCAATTGGATTATGAAGTTTTGGCTATTAAAAAATAATTATATGGATACTGATCTCAAAATTTGTCATGGAATTTTGGTTGGATGATGGACTCTTGGCTATAAAAAGCCACTGTATCCATACCAATCCTGAAATTCCTCATGGAATTTTGGTTGGATTATGGAATTTTGGCTATTAAAAAGCCATTATATGATACCAGTCATTCCCAAAATTCCTCATGGAATTTTGATTGAATGATGGAGTTTTGGCTATTAAAAGGCCATTGTATGGATACTGATTCCAAAATTCCTCATGGAATTTTGGTTGGATTATGGAGTGTGATTCATTAAAAAGCCATGATATCCATCCTGATCCCACCCATCCTTTTCCTCATGGAATTTTGCTTGGATTATGGAGTTTGATTCATTAAAAAGCCACTGTATCCCAAAATTCCTCATGGAATTCTGTCTGGACAATGGAGTGGTTTTATATCCTCTGTGCTTTTCCTCTTTAATTTATTCCAAAATATCCCTCAAGGGCAGGGAATTCTGATAGAAAAACCCCAAGTGCAACTTCAGAACCAACACTGGGCTGGAATTTTTCCCTGGAATTTTCCCATGGAACACACTGGAGTTATCCCTGCCATTCCAGGCTCCTGCACATTCCCAAGAGGATTTCTCATCTCCCAGATAATTTTTTTTTCATGGACACAATTTGGGGTTTTCCCTTTTCCCTCCCATCCGGAGCCAACCAGGACACAGGGAGACTTGCCTACTTATCCTGAGGGATAATGGGATCATTTCCTGGGATATTCAGCTGGAAAAGAAGGAATTTTTTGGGATGAGAACCTTACCAGGATCCCTTGGGTCCCATGTAGACAAACCGAAAATCATCCACGGCCACGGCATCCCAATATTCATTGAGCCAATCCGAGGAAAAATACACGGGAGTGGTGTAAACATCCTGCTCTGGGAAAGCTCTGGAAAACAAAAACACTTGGAAAAGCAGCTCGGGAAAATGGGATGTCCCCCCAAATCCAGTGGGAACAGCAAGGTGGATCCTTTAGGATGGAATTCCAGTGGTTTGGGAACTGCTCATCCCAACTTTTCGCTATCCCAGGTTGTTCCAAGATGGGCTTGGACACTTCCAAGGATTCAGGGGCAGCCACGGCTTCTCTGGGAATTCCATCCCAGCTCCTCCCCATTCCCACAGGGAAAATTCCTTCCCAAGGTTCTTTTCCCGCTGGAGAAGGAGAGGCAGAGCTGGAAAGGATCCCTAATCCAACATATCCATGGAATAATCCCAATTCCAATCCCAATTTAGGTTTGCCCGCAGGAGGTGTTCCACTCCCACTTTCCATTGGGAGAAAACATGGAATGGTTTGGGTGGGAAGGGATTTAAGGATCATCCCATTCCATGGCCAAGGACACTTCCCACTATCCCAGGGTGATTCAACCTGGCCTTGGGACACTTTCAGGGATCCAGGGGCAGCCACAGCTGCTCTGGGAATTCCATCCCAGCCCTTCTCCACCCTCCCAGCCAGGAATTCCTTCCCACATTGAGTTTAAATGGATCTTGAGCCTGGAATAAAAGCTGGGAATTAGGCTGAGGGAATGACAGCAGCCTGGAATATCAGGGATTTGAGGAATTCTGAGCTCTTTTTGGAGCTGGAGGCCAAAGCTTTGGAATCCCTCCAGGACCCCTCAGGGAATGTTGGAATATTTTTCCTCTGTGCTGATGTTGAGCTCGTCTGCTTTGCCTCAAAACCCCAGTTGGAACCATTCAAAATCCTGGAATCCTGGAATTTTTGGGGTTGGACGGGATCCTAAAGAACATCCAGTTCCAATCCCTTGCCAAGGACACCTCCCACTATCCCAGGCTGCTCCAAGCTGACCTTGGGCACTTCCAGGGATGAAGCAGCTTCTTTGGGAATTCCATCCCAGCCAGGAATTCCTTGAATTAAGTGCAAAGCCATTCCCTGTGTCCTATCATTCCATGCCTTATCCCAAATCCCTCTCCAGATCTCCCTTTAGACCCTGGAAAGGGCTCTGAGGATTCCTTGGATCCTTCCCTTCTCCAGGGGAACATTCCCAGTGCTGGAGCTTTGGGATGAGCCCTGACCTGCTCAGGTGCCAGTCCTTGAGGTAGAGGCAGCCGCGGGAGGAGCGATAGCCGTTCCTGATGTATTCCCGCCAATATTCCACAAATTCCTTGAAGGGCAGCTGCTCCTTGGGGTTGGAATTGTATTCCTTGACATCACAGTTGGCAACGGGCACCACGGCTTCTCCTGGAATCACAAATCCCTCGGGAATTCTCCTCAGGAATGAGGACTCATCAAATCACCTCCCTCAAGCTCATCCCCACGGAATTCCAGATTTTAAATATTCCAAAGGATCCATCCCAAAACCATCATTTCTGGGAAACACAATTCAAGAATTTCAAATTCCTTGGGAATTCTCCTTAGGAATGAAGAGGACTCATGGAATCCCCTCCCCCTCAAGCTCATCCCTCTGGAATTCTGGGTTTCAAATATTCCAAAGGAACCATCCCAATCCCAAAACCATCATTGCTGGGAAACACAATCCAGGAATTTCAAATTCTTTGGGAGTTCTCAGGAATGAGGAAAACTCATGAAATCACCTTCTTCTCAAGCTCATCCCCACAGAATTGGAATTTTGGGGTTTTTTTTGCATTTTTATCCTGAAAATTCAATCCTAAAAAGCTGCATCCTTTATGATTTGGAATAATTAAAGTATCCAGCATTTTTAATTGACTTATAAATAATATTTCTTTAATGATAATATAATAATACTTATTAATTTAAGAATATTTAGTTGATTTAGGATTCCAAATCTTTAGGACTTGGAATAATCAAATTATCCAAGATTTTTAATTGATTTAAATATAAATAAAAAACAAAATTTGGGAATAAATTTCAGCTTGGAATCTGCAAACCAGACTGTAAATAAATGGAAAAAACATCCATATATTAATTCAGGGAAAAAAGCTTGGAATTTTGGTTTTTTAATGCTTTTATCCTGAAAATTCAATCCTAAAAAACTGCATCCTTTAGGATTTGGAATAATTAAACTATCTAAGCTTTAAATATAAACAAGAAATAAAATTTGGGAATAAATTTCTGCTTCATATCTGCAAACCAGACCGTGAATAAATGAGAAAAAAATCCATGTATTAATTTAGGCAAAAATCTTGGAATTTCAGTTTTTTTAGTGATTTTATCCTGAAAATTCAATCCTAAAAAACTGCATCCTTTAGGATTTGGAATGAGGCAGGAAAAAAATTCCAGGACTTACCAAACTTCTGCAGGAGATGCTCAAAGTTGGGTTTCCCATCTCTTGTCACCCAAGTTTTCCTGCTGCCCCAATCCTCGGTGAACTTGGCTGAGAAAATGCAGGGATGGTTGGGAATGAGATAATCCCGAAAAAAATCCGAATAAGTGAAGGAATCAACTTTGTCAATAAAATCCACGTGGCCCCCGGGAAGAGCACCTGGAGCAGAATTCCCAAAATCCCGGAAAAAAGCGGTGGAACAGGCAAAGGTTGCTCTGTCCATGCAGGCTGGAAAAAAATTCCTGGCTGAGCCAAGAAAGTTTGGAGCAAGTGTTATTCCAAAATAATAAAAAACCCAAAAAACCAAACCTACTAAAAAATGGGATTTGAGGTTTTAAAGCTGTGGAAAATCACAGGAAAATTGATGGAAAAGGAGTGGTGCAGGATAATTGGGATTTTCCATGGTTTCTACAGCTGGGAAATCACCCTCTGGGTGCTTTTGTGTCTTGCCAGAGCTGGTTCCATCCTAAAAGAGCAAGAAAAGAAAATGTCAGTGGGATACTCCCAAAAAATTAATCAATTGCAGGGGTGGAAGGAAGGAAATTCCTGGAATATTTGGGAAAGTGGGGACTGCTCTGGGATCATCCCTTTGTTCCCAGGTCTGGCACCTCCCACCTTCCCGCAGAGCTTTTCCCAAGGATTTGGAGCAATCGCAGGATAAAAATAGGCAAAAAAAAAAAAAAAAAAAAAAAAAAAAAAAAAAAAAAAAAAAAAAAAAAAAAAAAAAAAAAAAAAAAAAGGGAAAGCAAAAAAGGAGGTAAAGGAAAAACTGAGCAGAGAGGGGAAAAAAAGAAATTGCGGGGATGGGATTTGCGAGACACTGAAGGAAAAGGGGATTTAGGGAATTTCAGGAGGGAATTCCCCCCCTCACAGAGCTCTGAGGGAATATTGGAATTATGGGATATCCATGAGGGAATTCCTTCCTCAGAGATCTCCAAGGGAATGGCAGGGTTAAGGGATTTTCATAAGGGAATTCCTTCCTTAGAGATCTCTAAAGGAATACTGGAATGAAGGGATTTCCATGAGGAAATTCCTTAGAAATCGCCGAGGGAATACTGGAATTAAGGGACATCCATGAGGGAATTCCTCCCTCAGAGATCTCCAAGGGAACGACAGGATTAAGGGATTTTCATAAGGGAATTCCTCCCTTACGGAGCTCCAAGGGAATATTATAATTAAGGGATATCCGCGAGGGAATTCCTCCCTTAGAGATGTCCAAGGGAATACTGGAATTAAGGGACATCCATGAGGGAATTCCCGTCAGGGAGGTCCCCGGGGTGGGGGAGAGGACCCGGACCCCACAGCGCGTCGCACACGCCATCCCCGCCTCGTTCTCAGTCCCACCCGCTCTTCCCGCAGGAACCGGGAGCACCCCGAGAGAACCACACTCACCCCCGTGCCCCGCGGGGCAGCCCCTGGTGCGAATGGCAGCGGTGGCGGCGACAGTGAGGGGCTATGGCGGGAGCCACCGGACCCTCTGCATCGGGCGGGTGGGGCCGGGGGGGAGCGAAAAGCGGAGCGCAGCGGCTCGGCCTCAGCCAATAGAAACGCGCAGCTGCGCGGGGCTCAGCCAATGGGAGCACGCGGAGAGCGCAGGCGCGGAGCGGGGCCGGTGCCGCACTGAGGGAGGTGCGTGAGGGGCCGGGGGGGGGGCTCGACCTGGAGCTTGGGGGTTGGAAATGGGGTTGAGGGGGATCCAGGCAGGGAATGGGGGAGCTCCGGTGCGTGGCTGGGGTGGTCTCGGGCTGGGGTCGGTGGGGTTTCGAACAGGGGACTGGTGGGTCCCACTGGGGGTAGGATGGGCTCGAGCTGGGGCTGGGGTAGGTTTGGTGTTGGGGCCTGAGGTGGGCTCGAACCGGGGACTGGGGTGGTTCCGAACCGGGAACCGAGCACCGATGTCGGGTCTGGGCCAGGTCTTCCAACCGGGCCTTGGGAGGACTTGGACCGCGGGCCGCGCCGGGCTCCAGGCCGAGAATGGGGGGCTCCGATCCGTGGCCGCGGTGCTCTCAGACCGGGACTGGGAGAGTTTTGAACCGCGGTCTCGGACCGGGGTCTGGGGAGGTTCCGAACCGGGCACCGGGCATTGACGTCGGCTCCGAGCTGGGTCCGGGCCGGGGTTTGGGAGGACTTGGGCGGGGGCCGGGCTGGGCTCCGGGAATGGGGTTTGGGGGGCTCCGAAATGGAGCCCGAGGGTGAGAATTCGGTCCTGGGCTGAGTTGGCTCCGCAGCGAACCCGAGCCAAGGCTTGACCCAAGGGCTGGGTTGGGCTCGGAAGCGGAGCAGGGAATTTATGGATAGGGAAGGGATGATGTTGGTGAAGGGATTGGGGAGAGCTCCAATAAATTCCTGGATTACACCGAGCTGTGTGGAAGTGTGGCCATTGAGCGGTTGGAAAATTCCTGGGGGAGCTGGGAATGTTCATCCCTGAGAAAAGGGGGATCAGGAGGGACCTTGTGGCTCTGCACAACTCCCTGACAAGATGGGGTGGGGAATTTGGGATCTGCTCCCAGGAAACAGGAGGAGAGGGAGGGTTAGGTTGGATTTTGGGAAGATTCCTTCCTGGAAAGGCATCAAAAAGAGCTGCCCAGGGAGGTTTGGAGTCCCCATCCCTGGAGGTGCCCAAGGAATTCCTGGATGTGGCACTCAGGGATCAGGCACAGCTTGGGCTCGGTGATCCCAGAGATCTTTCCCAGCCTCAGGGATTTTAGGATTCCCTGGATGCAAAATCCACTTTTCCCAGCTCCATTCCTCCTGCCCGGCCTCCAGCCCCTCCCTCAGCCCTGCCCAAACTCTCCAGGTGAATTTAGAAACTCCAGAAGAGGATTTTCCTTGGGGT
>JAOTIY010001146.1:1369580-1381007 GCA_027123655.1 Muscicapa comitata
TTTTTTATTTTTTATTTTATTTTTTATTTTTTATTTTATTTTCTATTTTATTTATTTTATTTTTAATTTTATTTTTTTTATAATGGGTAAAATATCCTGCCCGAGGGCAGGGCTGGATGGGATATTGGGAAGGAATTCCTGGCTGGGCTGCAATTCCCAGAGCAGCTGTGGCTGCCCCTGGATCCCTGGAATGTCCAAGGCCAGGCTGGACCTTGGAGCAGCCTGGGATGGCGGGAGATGTCCCTGCCATGGAATGGGATCATCCCTAAGATCCTTCCAACCCCAATTCAGGATTATGGGATACAAACCCATGAAACATCCCCTCGCTCCGAGCTCTCCGTGCTTCCCCCGGCAGATCCTGCAGAAGCTGAAGGGGCTGGCGCTGGAGACGGAGGCGGAGCTGGAGCGGCAGGACGAGGCCCTGGACTCCATCGGCAGCTCGGTGGATCGCGCCACGCTCACCATCGAGCGGCACAACCGGCGCATGAGGAGGCTGACGTAACCCCCGGGCAGAGCGGCGGGAGGGGAGCCGGGACGGTCAGGACTGGCTGCTCCAGAGACACTTGGGGAGGGGTTTGGGATGAGATTTGGAAAATGGTAATGCTGGGGGTGAGTTCCTGAGAGGGGTGAAGCGATTCCTGGACTTGGATGGTGGTTGGATCTTGGATCATGGTTGGATCTTGGATGATGGTTGGACCTTGAATGAGGTTTGATCTTGGATGGTTGATCTTGGTTCGTGCTTGTATCTTGGATGGTTGGATCTTGGATGATGGTTGGATCTTGGATGGTTGGATCTTGGATGATGGTTGGATCTTGGATGATGGTTGGATCTTGGATGATGGTTGGATCTTGGGTGATGGTTGGATCTTGGGTGATGGTTGGATCTTGGGTGATGGTTGGATCTTGGGTGATGGTTGGATCTTGGATGATGGTTGGATCTTGGGTGATGGTTGGATCTTGGGTGATGGTTGGATCTTGGATGATGGTTGGATCTTGGATGATGGTTGGGTCTTAGTTCATGGTTGGATCTTAGTTCATGGTTGGATCTTTGATGAGGTTTGGACCTTGAATGGTGGTTGGATCTTGGAACAGGGTTGGATCTTGGTTGGTTGGATCTTGGTTCATGCTTGGATCTTGGATGAAGTTTGGATCTTGGATGGTTGGATCTTGAATCAGAATTGGATCTTGGATGAGATTTGGATCCAGTTGGACCTTCGATGGGGTTTGGATCTTGGATGGGGTTTGGATCTTGGATGAGGTTTGGATCTTGGATGGGGTTTGGACCTTGGAAGAAGTTTGGACCTTGGATGAAGTTTGGATTTTGGATGGTTGGATCTTGGTTCATGGTTGGATCTTGGATGAGATTTGAATCTTGGATCACAGTTGGACCTTGAATGAGGTTTGGATCTTGGAAGAGGTTTGGGTCTTGAATGGTTGGATCTTGGTTGATGGTTGGATCTTGGTTGATGGTTGGATCTTGGTTGATGGTTGGATCTTGGTTGGATCTTGGACTGTTGAATTTTGGATGAGCTTTGGATCTTGGATAATGTTTGGATCTTAGATCATGGCTGGACCTTGGATGAGCTTTGGAACCTTTTTTTGATGGAAAGATCCAAATTTCCAGTCAGGACAGAACTCGTGGATTCTCCACTGTAAAACCCTGTAAATAGGAAGGGATGTGACAAAACCTGACTTAATTTAATCAATTAACTCATTCATTAATTAATGTGCTTTTTCATGTTGCTGCTTTCCAGCCCATGAATTCCCTCTCCAGCTCTTTGCCTAAAATCCTTCAGAGCTGATCCTGATTTTTTTATTTATTTGCACTTTGTGGTGATGAAACATTTCAAGGCTTTTCCAGAATTCTTAAAAAAAAGGGAATATTTCAATTAAAGTCTGAAGTTTACACTTGGCTCTTTTGAGAGCAGATTCCCCCTCCTAAATTATTGCTATTCCATAGGAAAAATTCCCATTTCATCAATCCTGACCTTTTCCAGCTGTTTTACCTCCAAGGAGCTGTTATAAAACATCTTTTTTTTTTTTTTTTTAAATTTTAATTTAAATATTTTTAGTGTCGCTTTCAAATCCGACACTTCCAGTGCAATATTTTTCAACAGTGAAGCTTCAAATCCTTGGAATCAGTGGGAATTTTTCCCACTTTTTTTGGAATCCAGCTGAATTTTGGGAGAAAAAGACACCAAACCATATCAAGGGTGTTGCTTGCAAGGTTTGTATTCCTTCATCTTAGGACTGGAATAAAAATTATTCCAGGTTTTTCCTGGCATGCACTTTATTGGAAAATCCAGTGATAATTCCATATCCATGAATTTTTTTCTGGGAATAAAATCCTCTTGGAGCTTCTCATGTTGTTTCCCACCCCCAAATCGCTGCTGCTTTACTCAGAGGGGAAAAGAGACTTCCCACACCTCATTTTTCCATGGATTTCCAAGTGGATTTTGCACCAAATCCATGTTTGTTGAGGCTGGGATGGGATCTGGGAGTGGGATGAGTCCCACCCAGAATTCCCAAAAGGAAATCTTTTGGATTGGAGTGGTTTTTTGGGTGTTCTTTGTGCCATATTTTTTTTATTGTCGTGGGGTTTTAGCACTGACTCATTATTTTGTGGGTTGTGTTCAGTCCAACATATCCCAAAAAACTTGGAATATTCCTTGGAAAACCCATCCTGGAGCTGTACATTGGCTGAATTCCATGTGCCAGAAGGATTTTCCACCTGTAATTCCTTCTTATTAAATCTCTTGGAATTGTGATTTTCTCTCCTGTCTTCACTTGGCTGAGAATTTGTGGGAAAAAGCCATCCCTGTTTTCCTGTGGAATGGGATTTCATGGATCCTCTGGGGGGTTGGGCTTTAGGATGGGTTTATTTGGGATGAAAAATATGGAAAATATTCCCTGCTGGAGGGTGGCCCTGGATGAGCTTTAAGCTTCCAACCCAAACCATTCCAGAATTCTGTGATCTTCAGTGAGGCTGGGAAGAGTGGCTGATATTCCTCAAAATCCTGGAAAAATGGGATTCTCCTGGATTTAACAAGAAGAAATCCTGGGGGGGAGCAGTTCTGGGAATTGGGAACAGCCAGCTGGAAAACAGGAGCTGGATGGAATTTCCAAATGGATTGGGCTGGAAGGGATTTTTTTAGGATCATCCAGTCCCATCTCCAGGGACACTTTCCAATATCCCAGCTTGTTCCAGGCCCTTTTTTCCATGAGAGGTGGATTGGAATGGGATGATCCTTAAAATCCCTTCCATCCCAAACCATTCTGGGACTTTCTGGGATTCTTTGTGCCATATTCCTGACTCTTTTTGTTGGCTGGAAAACCCAAACTCTGTTGGAATCCCACACAGGCATAGAAATTCCACAGGGGAATCCCAAAAATTTCCATGTGCTGCTGGATTTGAGGGATTCCAAATGGGAATTCCGTGTCCCAAGTGACAAATGTGGAAATAGAGCCCAAAATTGAGATTCTGGAGACCTCAGGGATGGCTCCCTCTGGATCATCAAAGGAACCTGGAGATTCCTGGATTTGGGAATTCTCCCTTTTCCAATCCTCTCCAGAGCCTTTCCAGCTCCTGGAGTTGAGTCAAGCTTGGAAAACTCATCCCAAAAAAGAGAGGAAACACCTTGGGAGCTGCTGCTGTTGTATCCCAGAGAGTGAAATTCCACAATCCTGGTGCCAGCTGTGCTCTGTGTCCTTGGGGCTGCTGCTTTTTCCACACTTTTTATGGATTGCTGCTTCCAAGCACAGCAAATTCCCAGAGTGAGAAAAATCCTGGGCTGGGTTTGGCTCCTTTGGCCTCTTTTTTGTGCTTTATTACAGCAAATGCCCACGGGGTGTTTTTTGGGAGAGCCATTAGGGAAAGGAGGTGGAATGGAGGGATGAAGAGGGGCCAGGAAATAAAAAAAAGGAAAAAAAGGGGAAAAACTCCTGAAATGTATTGTTTTCCACCTTTCCATTAAAAAAAAAAAAATTTAAAAAAAAAAAAAAGTTGGGAAAACTTGAGCTCATAAACACCCCTGGAGAATGGGGTGAGGTTTTCCTCCCCTCTCTCCTTGGCTGTAACCACAGTTGGGGATTTTTATTTTTTTTTAAATCCATGGAAATAATGGGAAAAAAAAAATCCTGTTCCAATTTACAAGGAAATACCTTGGGCCAAATTCCTTAAAAGAAATTCAAGAAGAGAAGGAAAGGAAGGCTGCTGGGAATTGTGTATGGGCAAGGCTGGATCAGCTGGAGGGGGGATGGGAGCGTGGATTTGGAATTCAGATTCTGCTGTTCATCCTGTTTGTGGGAGAACAGAATTCCAGGATGGATTGGGTGGGAATGGACCTTAAGGATGATCCCATTCCATGGGCTGGGACACCTCCCACTATCCCAGAGTGCTCCAAGTGTCCAGCCTGGCCTTGGGCACTTCCAGGGATCCAGGGGCAGCCACAGCTTCTTTGGGAATTCCATCCCAGTCCCTCCCACTCTCCCAGCCAGGAATTCCTTCCCAATATCCCATCTCAACTTCCCCTCTGGCAGTGGGAATCCATTCCCTGTGTCCTGTCCCTCCATCCCTTGTCCAAAGTCTCTCTCCGTGTTTCCTGCAGCTCCTTCCAGGTCCTGGAAGGTCACACTGAGGTCACTCCAGAATTCTCCTCTCCAGGGGAACATTCCCAGCTCTCCCAGCCTTTCCTGCTCCATCCCTGGGATCATCCTGGAGCCTCCTCTGGATCTCTCCAGCAGCTCCAGCTCCTCCCTGTGCTGGATCCAGGCTGGATCTGCAGGTGGGGGCTCACCTGAGCAGGGCCCAGGGGCAGAATTCCCCCTTGCCACTTTTCTTTTGGATCCTCATTTTCCCAACAAAACTGTTGCCTTAAACCCTCCTAGGATCATGTTTAGTATCAAGTTTGATTTTTTTTTTTTAAATTTTCTCTCTGGTTTAGGATTTTTAGACTTTGTGCTTTCTGGTGTTTCTCCATGGAGAGCATCATGGGCACCTTTAATTTTTTTCCACCAGGATCTGGGATCCACATCTTTGTGGGATTTCAAGAATTGCATCCCTGTAGCACTGATATCCTCCAATTCCTTCAGGCTCTTCCCATCTTGGAATTACCCAGAGCAAGTTTTGTCACACCCTGAGCACAGGACCATGTTCCAGGTGCTGCCTAAACTCCCCCCTCCCCCACTTTTTGGGCTCCCAGGAAAATGCATATTCCAACAGAAAACAGGAGGAAAACTCAGCCAATTCCCAGCTTCTCCAGTGCCAAGGAGTTTGGCACTAAGCAGCTTTTTGCTGCCTGGTGTCTGGCAGTGCTGGGTCTTATTTTCAACAAACCCTGTTAAAGGATTACGAGGGCCTTGTTAAAATAATGCCCTTGGAGCTTATTCCTTATTGGAAGGAAAACAAGGATAAACAGAAAGGCTTCTCTCATCCCCAGGGTTATTGCTTGGAGTGCTTTGAAAGGAGAAAAAAGGAGGAAAACTGGCAGGAATTAGGGAATATATAAACACACACACACTTGTCTGGGAATATAAAGTGAGTTTTGTTTCATTTCTGCTTTACAGCCCTCGAAAAAAGAAATAATTAACAGCTCCCCCCGCTACTTAATCTAATTAATGCTGATGTTTGGCCATTGCATGAAAAGTTTTACCTTGGAGAAATAATCAATTAAAAGGGAAAAGGGAAAGGAAGCCATTCCAAAGGGGAGTTGCTATATTTGCCTTTTTAATGGAGTTTAATAAATGGGAATTAGAAATCCGGGGAGTTTTGCATGGGCCGGAACAATGACAACAAAATGGGAAATTTTAAACAGTGTTTGCCACAAAGTGCTCACATTTTCCAAATAAAAGGTGGAAAGGCTGGGTGGCTCCATGGGGAGCTCTGGGGGCACAGGGCCTTCCCTCAAGGCTTCAACTTCATCCAGGGGGGGGCAAACAGGGAAGATCCCAATTGTGCTGATCCCTGAAATTCCCTGTGCTTCCAGGGGATCAGATCCACCCTGTCCTGCTGCAGGGGGAGGAATTTGGGATCTGGAGCCAGTGGGAGCTGAGCAGGGATCTCTGGATGTCACCCCACAGCAGATCAGATTGGATGGCTGAGTGGGAAATGTCATTCCTGGTGGGATGGGGGATATCCCAGAATCCCAAAATTCCAGGTTTGTGTTGGAAGGGCCCTTAGAGATCATCCTGCTCCAAGCAGGGACACCTTCCCCTGTCCTGGGGTGCTCCAAGCCCTGTCCAGCCTGGCCTTGGACACTGCCAGGGATCCAGGGGCAGCCACAGCTGCTCTGGGAATTCCATCCCAGTCCCTCCCCACATTCCCAGCCAGGAATTCCTTCCCAATATCCCATTTTACCTTCACGGAAGTGAATCCAGACTCATTTCTTGACTAAAGGCTGAAACTTTTTCCAGCTCTTCCACAAATCAGAGCAAATGGGAGGTGGGGACTGTGAAGAAAGAAAGGAAGAGGGAAATTCCCATCCATGGGAACAAGGAGAAGATGGATTCTTTCCCTGGAACATGCTGAGGAACAAAATCAGCAGATCTTCAAAGGAAATGAGCCCTAATTCAGGATAAAGAAAAACAAGCAGCCACTCTTCTCAAATTCCTCTCTCATCCTTTTTTTTTTTTTCTTTTTTTTTTTTTAAATTCCTGCTGCTTCCTAAAATTCCCTCATAGTCAGAGAAATCACAGTGGCCAAATCCAGGGGGGTTTGGTCCTTTAGTTTTATTCAATCATTCCTTCTGGGATGGAAATCCCTGGGTTTTAGAAAGGTGAGCAGGAGATTCATGTGGGGCTTCTTTTGACACAGAGGGGGAAGAAATGAGGGCAGTTCCACCAGAAATTCAACAAGTTTTTGCCTGGAAGAGCCCGTGCAGCAAGGCTGGAAGATGGATCAGGGGAATAAGGATGAGGAAACTCCAATTTCAATTTTTGCTCAGCTCAGAAGCACGTGAGAGAAGGGAATATTTGGAAGGCAGAAATCTGAGTGTACTAAAAGAAGCTGGTGGGACAAAAATATATAGTAAATTTATAGAAATAACAAATTTTGGGTCAGAAAACAGCAGATTTACAGAGAGAAAAGCAAAGTTTTGGGAAGATTCCCAAAAGGTAACAGAGGGAGAAAGGGTCCTTAATGGTTTTAAATGGATGTGGATAAATGCAGAGAAGAAGATAAAGATTAATTTGAAGAATCTCCAACAAGCATCTGTGAAAATCAGGTCCATGGACAGAATTCCTGGGGATTTTCTTCCCTGTTTTGTCTATTGGTTGTTGTTATATTCCATCAGCTGTATCTAACAATTCATCACTTTGCATTTTGAAGTGGCTGCATGAAGGGGAGATGAGGACTCTCCTTACAGGACCATAGAATTAAAATGGGAATTCTTGGACCACAGCATCATCCTCATTGTCCCCATTCATCCTGCTTTTCCTCATTATTATGACAGGATGTTCTTCCAGAAACTCATTCCTGTTACCAGGAAGCATTCCTTAATTTACAGATGAGTTTAGGCTGATTTATTATAATCATTTCCCCTTCAGTGTCTTAATTGTCTTGTGAACAAACTCCAAACTGCTCTCACTTGATTACTCAAGACAAAAATTCCTGGATCATTCCAGACACTCTCCTTTCCATTTCCAGGGGGTTCAATTAGTCCTTGCTGAGCTCCAGTGCCACTAGGAATTCACTTTTCCTTCCAGGAAGCCCTTGGGCTCCCAGCACAACCCAACAGGAAGGTTTTTCCCCGAAATTAAAGTGCAAGGAATTGAGGGTTTGTATTTCTGGCCTTGAGTTGGGAATGTGTGTAGTGGATCTGTATGGAAAGGGAGATCCAAAAGTTGCCTTTTCCCACAGGAGAAGTTTCCCAGCATTAAATAAAAGTGGAATAATGATCCCACTGTTCAGACACACCTTGGAAATTGGATGAATGGAGCTGACAGGAATGATTTGGGACTCTAGAAATAATTTGTCATCAAGGGATTAAAAATGGAAAAGGCTTGGATTACAAGCACCAGCAGCAAATCCCTTTCCCATCATGTGCTGCTGCCGAGGCCAGGATGTGTTCTACCTCTGTGAGCAGCACAGAATTCCTGCCTGGAGCCCTCCCCATGTCCCAAACAATCCCTGCCACGCTCTTTGAACCCACAGAGCAAGGTTGCTGCTGGAGATTAGCTTTGCTTAACATTCCCTCCCTTCCCCACCCAAAAAATCTGACGTCGTTTCCCCGGTGCAGGAAAGGAGAGGTCGGAGGAGGATGATCCGGTTGGGATGGGAGAGGAGCTGTATCCTGATATCCAGGGGCACTGCTGGGATGCTGCTGGCAAAATCCTGCCAGCCACAAGTCATGTACCTGACTTTGAAACCAGCAGACAGGTGCTGGGCATTTGCAATAGTCCTGGTAAGAGGCTGCATATTCCTGCAAAAAAAAAAAAAATATTTTGCAGTGACCTCATCCCTTATCCTGAAGCTCCCTCTTTGTAATCTCTGAGTGTCAAAGGGGAGCTGGGAAAGACTGAGCTGCTCTTCCTCAGATCACAGTGCAAGTGCTGACTGCCCAGTTTGTTGTGTGCTGGGATATTTCCTGGAAGAGGGAATCTTGTGTTTCATAACTCCGTGGCTCTGATCCATCTCTCCGAGCTTTCCAGTAGCTCTGGAGTGACACAGCCCATCCACATCAGGGGATTCTGCATCCTACAGAGATTCTCCACGTGGAGCTGCCAGGCTGAAAAATCACCAGAGAGGGTTTGGCTCAAGTCTGGGCACCTTGCAGTGAGGTTATTGATTATTAGAGGTGGAAATTAATTAGTGCTGATTGCGTTTGTGGGTGTTTTTTTTGAGAGGAAGCAGGTCCAAGAATTCCATATGGAGAGGGAGCGAGGGAGTGATTAAAGCTGTAATAAAAATGTTCCTCTCTTTACATCCTAGACAGGAAAATCATCACACCCTCCATCCCAGAGCTCTTCCACACACAGCCCCAGCGGGAATTTTGGGCTCTCACGAGATCCCAGGTAATTCCAGATAATCCCAGAGGGATCCTTCTGCTGCTGGAAGAGTGGGAAACATGAAGATTAATTTCCTGGAAAGGATGTGGGGTTTCCAGCAGAGAAAGTGAGATGAACATCTGTCAGCATTAACACGGGCAAACTTGAGTCTGACTTCAGAGGAGCACTCTGGGCTTGGAGGGGATCAGTCACAGGATTGAGGGGAGTCTGGGAGTGCCTCAGGTTTGAGGAGAGAGAATTCCTGATCACTCAGTGATCAGATCATGACCTGTCCTGGCATTGTGATCTCAGCTGGGCTGGAAACACCTGGAGGTCATGGAAAGGCCAAGGATGTGTCCCAGCCTGGTTTTTATTCACCCGGACCAGGTCCCAGAGGATGGAAACAGATAAAACCCCAAAAATATCTCAATTTGTGATCTGCAGGGCACCTTAGGCTAGAATGTTTGAGCCACTTCTTTCCTACTGTTTATTCCATTAATCCTGTTCAAACCTCCCTTTTCCTTGTCAGAGTGAAATCCTGATGCTGCCTCTCATCTCTCACCTTCAACTTTGCAAGAATTTGAAGACAGAGGAATAGAAATTGGGGTTTTTCAGTGCTGTTGCTTCCCTGATATAGTGGGAATTGTTATTTCTTTATTTAAGGAAAATACAAGGAGCTCCATAAAGGATCTCCACGTTTTTATAATTATTTCAGTGGTGATGTTTCCTGTGTCCCAGATTTAATCATGAAGCAAACCTGGCTTTTAACCTTCAGCTTCTGATCTGCATCTTCCATCCCAGCTCCTTTTATCCAAGTTATTTTTTTGGAAGACAACTCAATTCTCACCATCAGCTGCACAATGTTTTCCGCACTACCTTCTCCAAAAAGCCTCTGTGGAACTTGGAAAAAATCCCACCCAAATGAATTGCTGATAGAATATTAAGATTTTTGGTGAAGGAATTTTGTCCTCCTTCCAGAAGTGTTTGCTCTCCGTGGCAAAATTTAATATTTGCAGGAGAAGGAAATACCTGAATGTCACAAAGTTTCCCAAGGACAAAGCACAGCAGGACTTTGTGGGAATTGTGGGTTTTGGGATCTCTGTTCTCTGGTCTGGATCCTATTTTTTTGGTTGGACTACATTTCCCATGATGCTGCAATTCCAAGGAATCTCAGGATCTTCCCAGGGAGGTGAAGCTTTGAGGTATTTGCTGAAGTGAGCAGGAGCAGAAAGTATTGGAATTATATCCCAATGAGAAACTGCCACACATTTTCCAAACTTGTCTTTTCAGGCTTTAGCCAAAAGAGCTCATTCATTCAGCAGAAAGGATTTTTACCAAAAATCAATGTTTTCTATGGAAAAATGAACATTGCATTCGAACCTGGTTGGTTTTGAGCTCAGAATGAATCCCAGAGGAGCCATTCCCAAAGGATTTCTACTGGTGTCAATTAGGAACACTTGTTAGGAGGGGATGTTGTCTTAAAAGAGTTAAAGATTAAGCCAGGGATTTTTAAACCCCTTATGTTCTCCTGACTAAAGTAATGCATTTCCTCTTTAAATCCTCAAAAATGTGGAAGAATCCCACAAATAAAGAAGTGTTCTTCTTAAAAGGGTCTATCCAATAATCTGGTTGTTTCAGCATTCCCATTTCCCTGTGGACTTGATCTGATTTTTCATGGGAGCAGCTTTAATTGATCTGATTTTTGATGTGATCAGCTTTAACTGATCTGATTTTTCAGAGTTTTTTAGTTACCACCAATGTCACCTATTTTTTGTCCAGAGCAGAGGAGCTTCAGCCCTGGGAGCAGGAAAAAAAAAAAAAATGGGAAGAATCCACCAACTGATAGCAAATTCAGGCTCTGGTTACCATAGTTTTAGTCAATAAAATATGCCCCTCTGATTTCACAGTGCATTTCTCTGGGATGACTGGAATTGGATTTGGTTTTTTCCCCTGAAATTTGTAGTTAGAGAAATGCCAGATATCCATGGATATGAATTTCCATGGATATAAATTTCCATGGATATAAAGGGAGCCAGGGATGACCAGGTCCAATGGAAGTGCTGGATGAGGAGCATGAATCCAAGGAAAGGCTGCCCTAACTTTTTACAGACATCCCTGTCCTTCCATGCAGCTGGAAAGATGGAAAAATGTCCCTTCAGGTGAAAGAATTGCCAGAGGTGGAAAATGTGATTTTGGTGATGCCAGTACATTTGTGCCATGTCCATGGATACGTGTGGGAGCAGCCTCTTCCTTGTCCTGGAGCTGGGAATGCAAACCTTCAGATCCTGTTTGGAGCAGCTGTGGCTGCCCAACCCCTGGAATTGTTCCAGGTGGGATTTGGTTTGGAGCACCCTGGGGTAGCAGGAGGTGTCCCTGCCCATCCCTGATCACCCCTGGATGATCCTGAAGGCTCCTTCCAACCCAAACCTTCCTGGGATTCTGGGG
>JAOTIY010001146.1:1389530-1417876 GCA_027123655.1 Muscicapa comitata
GGGGACAAGGGATGGAGGGACAGGACACAGGGAATGGCTTCCACTGCCAGAGGGCAGGGATGGATGGGATATTGGGATGGGATTCCTGGTTGGGATGGAATTCCCAAAGATTTGTGGCTGCCCCTGGATCCCTGGGAATGTCCATGGCCAGGCTGGACAGTGGGAGGTGTCCCTGCCATGGCAGGGGTGGAACAGGATGAGCTTTAAGATCTTTTCCAACCCAAACCATTCCATGATTCCTTGGCAATTCTCTCTCTTAAAGTGTCTCGCTGGGACACATCTCCAAACCAGGAATGAGAAGCTCTGAAATTCCAGATTTCCATGGAAATATCTGTAAGAAAAATGGTGAACCAAACTTGGGGAGCTGCTGGGGCTTTCCTGGGAAGATTCTCCCAGTTTGTCATATCCAGGCTTGGAATCCAGCCCAGGAAAGTTCTCCATCACCGCCAATATTTGGGATTTAGGAATTCAGGATTTAGGAATTATATCCATCTCACCACTTCTGGTGCTCAAGGAGTGGAAGGATCCCGAGGGCAACATGGGGATCTCAATCCTGCTTTATGGACAGCACCTGGAATTCCAGTTTTCCCACTTGGCTCCTCTTATAGCCACACAATGAAGGCCTCCCTTAAGTGTTTAAGGGTAAGGACATAAAATTTTTCAATTTTTTTCCCTCTAGGAAATTCCAAGAATTCTCTTTTCTCCTGTGGAGGAATGGTCAATAAACAAAACTTGGCCACTTTCTCCCAGTTTTCATGGAACTTACATTCTTATTCCAACATTATCGCGCTCTCTCATCCTAATAATGTAAAAAAATCCCAACTTTTAATTAAAATTGCTTAATTAAAGTCACCTCTTCCCCACAGATAAGAAAATGAGGTGCTTTGGCATTTATTAATGTGTTTTGTTCCCAGGAAATGCAGAGAGAGGGAACCCTTCACCTTCCCACAAGGAATCCTGGATATTAATGAAAATATCTCTTATCCCATCACTCCCTTTTGGACTGTGAAGGCAACTTGGAAATTATTGGGAATTCTCTGAGCTTTTTCCCAAATGGATTTCCCTGCTTCCCGTGGTGCTTCCATCCTCATCCCTGTCCTCCAGCCCCCTGATTCCTTTCAGGGTTTAAACAATGATCCATCCCTGCTTTTCCCAAAATTTCAGTGGGTGTTTGAGGGATCCCAAGGAATGGGATAGGGAGGATCCAGGGATGGGAAGATGGGGGGATCCAGGGAAGGGAAGATGGGGGGAATTCAGGAAAGGGAGGATGCAGGGATCCAGGGAAGGGAAGACAGAGAGAATCCAGGAATGGGAAGATAGGTGGGATTCGGGGAAGATGGGGGAAATTCAGGGATGGGAATTCAGGGGAAATTCAAGGAGGAGAAGATGGGGGAATTCAAGGAAGGGAAGACGAGGGAATTCAGGGATGGGAAGATCAGGGGGATTTGGGGAAGGAAAGATGGGGGGATTTGAGGAAGATGGGGAAAATTCAGGGATTGGAATTCAGAGGGAATTCAGGGGAGGGAATCCACGGAAGGGAGGACAGGAGGGATTCAGGAAAGAGAATTCAGAGGGAATTCAGGGAAAGGAATTCAGGGAAGGGAAGATGGGGAAAATTCAGGGAAGGGAAAATGGGGAAAATTCAGGGAAGAGCAGGGGCTGATCCCTCTGTTTCACACTTCCATTTCCCATCCCGAGGGCTTTATCCCGAGTCTGTTGATTATCAGGAGCCAATCCCAGGAACACCCATCAGCTTCTCCCCTTGAGGCGAGGCAGGGCTGAGCTTTGTTCCTTGAAAGCTCAGCCTGGATTAAGGAGCCGTTAATCCTGAGTTGGGGATTTGTGAGCAGAGCCCCAGGACGTGATCCCTTGTAAACAGCTCATTAAGGACTTTACATCTCCCAGGATTTTTCCCTCTGGCTTTTCCCTCCCACACTCCCAGCCCGGGTAATTCTCTCCATCCCAGGCGTTGTAAGAGGATCCATCCCCAGGATATTTTTAAGCCTCCACAGCTGCCAGCCCATTTTAAAGTCTCGTTTTAAGGCTGGTTCATCCTTGGCCTTCATAACTTTGCGTAACCTGTGGCTGGAATTCTCTGCTATCCCCTCTGGGATATGAGAGAGGCATGGAGCTGATCCAAAGGATGGAGCCAGGCTGGGAAAATTGGGAATGTTCACCTGGAGAAGGGAAGGATCCAGGGAGAGCTCAGAGCCCCTTCCAGAGCCTGAAAGGGCTCCAGGAGAGCTGGAGAGGGACTGGGGACAAGGGATGGAGGGACAGGGCACAGGGAATGGCTTCAAAGTGAAAGAGTGAATGTTTAGATGGAATATTGGGAAGGAATTCCTGGCTGGGATGGAATTCCCAGAGCAGCTGTGGCTGCCCCTGGATCCCTGGAAGTGCCCAAGGCCAGGATGAATCACCCTGGGACAGTGGGATGTGCCCCTCTTTTTCTGATCCATGATTGGAACCAGTTGTCTTTTAACCTTCCAAGCCAAAGCATTCCCTGATTCCACAATAAAATGGATAATCCAGCAATTTTCACTCATTCCCGAATCACTCTGGTGTCACATCAAGGCTGGGAATTTTGTCCTTGCCCTGCTGGAGCTGCCTGGACTTTTCCATCCTTGGATTTTCCTCTCTCGGAAGGAGCTGCTGAGCTTTTCTAGGCACAACCAGGCTGCCTGCAGTGGGAATAATGTGTTTTATGGAAGTTAACTGCCTTAAATAAACACTCCCTGGGATCCAGGAGCTCCCAGCAGGGCCTCATTCCCAAAATCTGCTAAAACAACACCGAGGAAAAAAGAGAGCAGGAAACACTCTAGAAAAATGGAATAAACACTGTGGAAGTTGATTTTTCTCCTGTTTTAAGGAGGGAAGAGGTGGGGATATTGCCCAGCTCAAACTGCTTCCCATCCCACCCTTCCATTTTTCGTCCACTAGGATTTCCTTCCATTGGATTCTGGGGAATCCCTGCTATGCTGAGTGCTCTCCTGGCATGGAAAAGAGGAATCCCAGGGGATTTTTGTTTGCAAACATTCCCTGGCTGTTGGAATAACGTTACAGTGATGGATTTCTGCCAGGTGTGAAAAACGCCTGGCACAGCTGGAATTCCATTGCAATTCCATGTGTTTCCCTGTGCTTTGGACTATTCCAGGACAAACTGAAAGGATGATTTTTTATTTATTTTTTTTTATTTTCCAGGAATATCTTATGGAATAACAACCCAGGCCTTTACCAGGAAATTGAATGGCTTTGCCTGGAGTAAGGAATGCCAACATTATCCCACTGGGATGCAGGAACATGAACTTCAAACTGGGAATTGAAACAGCTGGATGCACTTGTATCCAGAAGAACAAGGCTGGGAAGGAATTCCAGTTCCACTGAAAGTCAAACTCTCCCAGAATGTGGTGAGTCTCCAGAGTTTCCTCTCGATTTACAGGGATATTTTCCAGCTTTTTGAGTGATGGGATACAAGAGCTGAGTTGTGGGATGAACAATTCTCAGCATAGGAGGGGTCATGGGGAAATGGGATCTGCCAGAACCCTTGGAATATGGACATATCCCAAATCCCAGCTGGAAAAACTCTGACACCTGATTTAACATCAATCCATGATCTGTGCTTGATTTCCAGAGAAAATTCCGACTTCACCAGGTCTGGGCCATTTGGGATCACAAGGAAAACCACACCCAGTTCAAGCTGGGGAAAAAACCATGGATGAATCAAATCAACCTCCAGGTGGAGCTGGGATGGCTCCCAGGCATTCCAAGATGGACCAGAGGAGGTTGTGGAAGATCATTCCCTCCCTCTCATCTCTCCCTGGAGGTGGAAGAAGTTGTGCTGGAATATTCCTAATGCTGGGAATAAAAATAGATCCTGATCTGCCTGGATGGGCCTGATTTGGTCTCCTTTCCTTTCTCCTTGGCTTTTCCAAACGATCAGGGAAAAATCCCTACTCTGGGCTCACCTGGCTCATTCAGTCCTCTCTGAGTTATCCCGGTCTGGAATGCTGTTCCATGAGAAAACCCGGATCCCACGGATGGAAACTTCCCAGGGAACCTGGACCTACCTGGCTGCACAGCTGGTGCCAGTCCCTGCCCCTCTGCACCACGACTTGGGTGGCCGGGAAATGGAAAATCTTGGAATAACCTCAGGATTGGTTCCATGGAGCTCATGGAAAACTCCTTCCATGAGGATCAGCTCGATTCCCGAGCCCAGCTCAGTTTCAGGATCACTGATCCTTAGGATCAGATGTCAGGAATTTCTCCCACTGCATCCCAAACTCTGTCTCTCATGGGATAAAAATGCCTGGAATGTTCCATCCGTGTGTTCCACAGGGATTGGGCTGCAGGGATCCAACAAACCCGGACAGATTTTGGCAGCTCCACGGCTCCTGCCAGAAATCCCTGCCCTGATTGCTTTTGGGATGGCTGCCTTGGGACAATCCTAATTAAACCCAGCTGGCCCTGACTATATTTAGGGATATTTATTTGGGGTTTGATGCTTTTTGGGGTTTTTTTCTCCTTCTGTTTCATCCATATGGCTGGAAGGGATTTCCAACCAAGCAGCAACAGGGATCAGGGAATGGGAACAAGGGCTGGACAAAGGGATGGAAAATCAATGGAAAGGCCTGAAATCCCAAAAAACTGGCCAGGGGCAGTGGAGCTGTGGGGATTTATTTGTTGTAGGGCTGTGACTGGAAAGGAAAACCCCAGATTTTCACAGCTGTGGGAATGATGGGTGGGATTAGTTCTGATTCCTAGTGGGAATTTTAACATCCTGAGTGACCATCCAATCCCAAGGCAGGAATAATGACATGCCTGCTTTTCCTGACAGAACTTTATGTAAACTCAGCTTAAAGCTCTCCAGCAGGCCCAAGTTTTCCATCAGACAGATTCCAGCACCCGGGATTCATCCGAACACAGAGTTTTTCCAAACATTTCAGCAGGAAGATGAAATGCAGGTTAAGCTTTTCTCACAAGCACTGGGAACGGGGTTTTTGAGTGTTTTGAGCCATGGGGAGGGAATTTTTATAAGGATAGGGCGTGATGGGATCAATGGAAATGGCTTTAAACAGAAGGAGAGTGGGTTTGGTGGATACTGGGAAGGAATTCCTTACTCTGAGGGTGGTGAGGCTCCAGCACAGTTTTCCAGAGAAGCTCTGATGCTCTTTCCCAGCCATCCACACTCTGCCAAAGGATGGCATTTCAGTTTCCTTGGCATAGCCAGAGGGGCAGGATTGGAGGATCCATTGGAAAAGAGCCCAAGGGATCACTGATTCCAGGTAAAACAACAAATTCCATCTGGGAATAACAAGGATTGTGGGGATGAGGGAAGAGTCCTGGAGCTGAAGGGTATCCATCATTATCCCTGCTGTCCTTGGGCCAAAGGAAAAGATTGAAATCATCCCTGGAATGGGCAGTGATCCTCACTGGCTTCCCTGGGGAAAAAAAACACATTAAGAATGGAGTCAGAGAATTCCAGGATGGTTTGGGTTGGAAAGACTTTAAGGATCATCCAATCCCATTTCTGCCATAGCAGGGACACCTTCCACCATCCCAGGCTGCTCCAAGTTCCATCCAACCTGCCCTTGGTCACTTCCAGGGATCCAGGGGCAGCCACAGCTTCTCTGGGAATTTTATTCCAGGGCCTTACCACCCTCCCAGCCAGGAATTCCATGCCAATATCCCATCTAACCAGTGGGAGCCATTCCCTGTGTCCTGTCCCTCCATCCCTTGTCCCCTGTCCCTCTCCAGCTCTCCTGGAGCCCCTTCAGGCCCTGCAAGGGGCTCTGAGCTCTCCCTGGAGTCTTCTCCAGGTTGGACAATCCCAAATTTCCCAGCCTTTCACAGGTGTTCCCATTCCCTTTCCATTCTCCTTTCCAGGGTTTGTGCTCTACCCCTCCCACAGGAGCTGGTGTCTCTCCCCTTTGGATGCAGCTTGGAGAGAGGATTTTTAGCTCCTTTTTTCCTTTTTCCCCCTCATCCCCAATTTGCAATTTTCACTTCCCAACACCAAGACCAAGTCACTCTTTCCTTCTTCTCCTCCTTCCTCAAGAAAAGAATTAATTAGGAATTTAAACACCATCAGCCACTCCCCTTTTCCTCTTCCCCCCTCCCTCTCTCCCTTTCCCCCCCATCCCAACTCCTGGAATATAAATCATTCTCTGTGGTCTGCAGCTCAGCTGGAAAAACCAACAACCCGGGTCTATAATGTCACCAGCATCTCATTTAGGGGATTTATGGGGTCTGGCCTTAAGCACTTGCTGCTTTACAGCCTGTGAGTTCACTCCTGCAGGAATTCCCTCAGGATTCCAGCTCCTTGTCCTTGACTCGGGCTGATCTCAGGAGCTTTTCCAAAGATAGATCCCTATCCCTTGGGAAATGGGATCTCGGCTTTGTTTCCATCTGTGACTGGTCCTAAAGGGGATCACAGCCCATTCCTGCAGTCGGGAAGGGCTTGGGATTGGGATGTGCTGGATGCAGGAACCAAATGGAATCATTATCCAAGGTGGACTTGTCGAGGTTCACACACTGAGTGGGAAGAATGTGGCTGCCTCTTCCTTTGGGTTCCCCCTGAGTTTTGTGATTTTCCTTCAGTTTTCTTCTTTTCCTTTGAGTCTTTCCCAGTGCCTGGAATTGTCAGGAAGAAGGGAATCACTGAGTTGTCACTCCCTGCACAATTTTCCCTGGACAAAGGAAGGATGAGGGGAATTTCCTTCACCAGGTGGTGGCAAACATCCCTCAGCTGGCCCCAGTGGCCTGGTGACAACATTCCAGGAGCCACCTGTCCCTGGGAGAGCCAACCCTGGGGAGCAGCAGCTCCAACCCTCCATTACCAGCCTGGCACACATCCCAGAGGAATGGGATCAAAACTCCTTGGAGCCAATCCATGCATTTGAGCCAGATGTTGTTCAAGGACCAGCTAAAATCTAGGTCCCACATTTTGTTATCAAACTGTGCCGGATTTAGGTTGGATTTTTGGGAAAGGTTCTTCCCCCAGAGGGTGCTGGGCACTGCCCAGGCTCCCCAGGGAATGGGAACATTCCCAAGGCTCCTCCAGGAGCATTTGGAAATGCTCCCAAGGATGCCCAGGGTGGGATTTTTGGGGTGCTCTGGATGATCTTGTGGGTCCCTTCCCACTCAAGATATTCCATGATTCTCCAACAGGCCCCAAGCACATGGGAATGAGATCACTGACAGGAATTTCAGGATTATCTTTCCCAAGGACAGCAGACACTTCCCTTTAGCTCCAGGTAGATCCACAGCCAGCTGGGACCTGGCCGAGCTCCTGGGATAGCACCTTCCCAATCCAGTGAAGAGCAGGGACCCCAGAGTGACTTTTCCTGGAGCCAGTGTCCGAATTCCTCTGACATTTGGGATAGAGACACCTGGGTGCCTTTGGAGGAGCTCACTCAAACTGGCAGTGCTGGGAGTTAAATTTCCTGGTTGGAAACTAGTCCTGCCTGGGGGAATGTTTTGGAAAGGTGTCTCCATGATCTTGAGGTGTGGGAATGACACCAAGATTGGGTTTGGCAGCACAATAACCAATTTTTCCATGTTCTCAACCACCTTCTCCATGTTCTCAGTTACCTTCTCCATGTTCCCATCCATCTTTGGTCACAGGTTGGACTCCATGGTCTTGGATGTCTTTTCCAAATGAAGTGATCACGTGATTCTTTGATCTCCTCAAAGTTCTCAGCCACCTTCTCCATGTTCTCACCCACCTTTTTTGTGTTCTCAGCCATCTTTGGTCATAGGTTGGGCTCCATGATCCTGGAACTCTTTACCAGCTGAAATGATCCTGTGATCCTGTGATTCTGTGATCTCCTCCATGTTCTCATCCACCTTTTCCATGTTCTCATCCACCTTCTCCATGTTCTCATCCACCTTTTCCATGTTCTCATCCATCTTCGGTCACAGGTTGGGATTCCATAATCCTGGAAGTCTTTCCCAACTGAAATGATCCCATAAATCCACTTTTTTTCCTGAGGATTTTTACATTTTCCTTTGTCTTGTTCCTGTTTTAGGGAGGGGGGTTATGAACGAATTGTGGAATCATGGAATGGGTTGGGTTAAGAAGGGATTTAGGGATCATTTAGTTCCTGGAATCCCTGGACGTGTCCAAAGCCAGGTTGGAGCAACTTGGGATAGCGAAATCCCTGTTCATGGAATGGGATAAGATGATCCTTAAGGTCCCTTCCAACCCAAACCATTTTGGAATTCTGGGATTCTAGGATAAATTGTTGATCCTTCCTTGTGCTTAATGGAGAGAGACATCTCCAGGAGATGAATATTCCCAAATTTGCCTCAGAAGATCACGGGATCATGGGATGAACCAGCTGTCACTATCAGACCTTGCAGCATTCCTGGGATTGATTTTCTTAAGGAAAATCGCTTTGCTCATGGATCTCTGGGATTGTATCCATTCCCTGGGATTGTCCTGGGAGCTCACTGGGAGTACTCACCCCTGCTCTGGGACTGGAGACCCCATTCTAGTGAACTCTTCTGGGATTTCTGCTCAGAATTTTGGGATTCTGGTTCTCATCCGCTGCACATCCCAAATCGGATCCCACATCGTTGGCTTCCTTTTAAAAACATCCCCGAAATTTGGAGCTTAATTACGCAGCTGTAAATTACACTCTGAGAGTTCTGCTCCTGAAAAACAGAGCAATTCCATCTCCTGACACCACCACCTCCACTCTTGGAATGAATCCTGTGGAATATAAACAGCGGGAAGCCAAGGAACCAGGGGGATGTGAAACAGTGGGATTTTTGTTGTTTTTGAGGTGTGGGGAGGGTGAATCAGGAGCTGATCCAGCTCCACTTCCAGACCCTTCCTTCATCTCATTCCTTTCAAATGTTTCCCCTGCACACAATCCAGCAAGGGAGGAATTCCACGCTTTGGGGTTTTCCATGGGAAAAGGGAAATCAAAGAAACTGAGAACCTGGAGGGTGGGTTTTAATTAAAACTGGTTTTCGTGGAATCTGTCCCTGCCTATGGAATGGGATAATCCTAAAGTTCTTCCAGCCCAAAGCATCCTGGAATTCTGTCCAGACTAATTTATTCATAAGCTTAATTTAAAAATAATTAAAAATTAGGCTTAGTTTAATTTAAAATGAAGCAGAAATTAGCTTTTTGTGCACAGGAAATGCTTCAGCTCACTTCTAACTTCACTTCCAATGGCATGGAAAAGCAACTGGAATATCAGATAGAACTCCTGGATCTTTGTCTTCACAAATACTCGGGGTGATTCAGCTACAAAAGTTCACCAAGTTATTGAAAATATTAATTGTAAGATTCATATTCCAAATTTCTTCCACTAAAATGTCCATGTTTGGAAGAACCTTTATTTTTAACCTCCTTTCCTATTTTTAAAGCAATCTGCAGATCCTGATTTGTCCCACCAGTGATGATTTATACAAAAAAATTGAAGCATTTTGAAGCATTTTTGTTGTATGTTTTTTGTTTTGTTTTCTTTTTTCTTTTTCTTTTTGTTTGTTTGTTTTTGAGAGTGTTTTTGGTGCTTTTTTTCATTTTTGTGGATCTGGTTTGGAAAAGAGGAGCAGGGATCAGAGAGAGAGAAGAAAAGCAAAAATCAGGAAGGGATATTTCTGATGGATTTTGCCTTGATAAAATATTAAGTGATTAAACAGAAACTCAATGATTTAAAATAACTGAACATAAGGAATGGAGATTTATCCTGATGTCTCCCAAGTTTCCTCTACAGCTGATAAACACCAGAGCTAAAGGAATATGGATGTGCTGGCTGGAATTTTTCCTGGGAAATCTCTAATCCAACCTTCCACTTGGAGCAGGGAGAGGTAAAGGAATGTTGGAATTTTCACTGGGTCAATCAAGATCCAGAACAAAAGCCAAGTTGGATGAGGCTTGGAGCTTCCACTGGGATAGTGGAAGGTGGCCCTTCCCATGGAATTAGATGATCTTGAAGATCCCTTCCACCCCAAAGCATTCCATGGTCCTATAAAAATATTCCCATTATGTATTTCTCTTATTATTTGTTTAAAAATCCATATTTTTAATTATTATTTTCCCTCTCATAGGAAGCAGGTACATTCCCAACTCAAAACCCCAAAATCCCAATCCTGAATTTCCTATTGGGAGCCAGTTGTGATGGAACATTTCCCCAAAACTCCAGGGCAGGATGGAATTTGTTAACCAAGAAATAAATAACAAAGATGAGCAAAACTGACCGGCAGCAGCCAAAGAGAGGCAACATCCACACATCCCTGATTCCCTGCTCCCAAATTATGTATTTCTCTTAATATTAGTTTAAAAATAGATATTTTTAATTATTATTTTTTCTGTCACAGGAAGCAGGTACATTCCCACCTCAAAACCCCAGAATCCCAATCCTGAATTTCCTATTGGGAGCCAGTTGTGATGGAACATTTCCCCAAAACTCTGGGGCAGGATGGAATTTGTTAACCAAGAAATAAATAACAAAGATGAGCAAAACTGACTGGCAGCAGCCAAAGAGAGGCAACATCCACACATCCCTGATTCCCTGCTCCCAAATTCCTGTGCCCACCTTTCCCAGGCTTTTTGTCTTCCCCTTTCATGTGGCTGGGAAGGGCAGGGCAGGATTAGGGATCCCTCTGTCTGTGTTTGATGCCTGGCTGAAGGCTGATAACATTCCCTGCTGACAGCAGAGGGATGATTAGCACGGATATAAATGAGGGAAGTGTCCGGGATGGAATTTTTTCCATGCCTTGGTCACCGATGGCCTCAAAGCCTCCATTGTTGCTCGGAGCCAGGTGAACAATTTGTGCCTCTGAAGGAGGGAGATAGGGATCTCTCCATCCCTTTGGAGAGCCATCCCAGCCTCTGGGACTCCTCCAATCTGCTGGAATGGCTTCAGAGGGCGTCGGATGTCAAAAGGGATGTGGAGCCTCCCGGAATTTCCTCAGCTCCGGCTCCACACAGCGCTCAGCTGTGCAGGTGTTGGATAAAGACACCGAGCTCTAACTTGCAGGGATATTCCCAAAAATCCCTCCAGGTGGAAGTTTCTTTGGGGAATTCCTCACTGTGAGGATTTTTTCTTTATTCATCCACGGCAGGTCAGAGTTTTAGGGATGTAATTCCCTGGATAATTATCCAGGTTTGTCCTGACTTGGGCAGAATGAATCCAAGGCCAAACTGGACAACCAGAATAATCCTTGTGCTGCTCCAGAAAAATTCCCATCTTGGACAGGTTCCACCTTCCATCAGAATGAAAATCTCCTTGGGGGTCTTACAGGCTTGGAATGATTTAATAAAAGACTCCCTGAAATTTATGGAGCTGTTCCAGGGGAGGTTTAGGTTGGATTTAGGAAAAGATGGCACTGCCCAGGCTCCCCAGGGAACTGGCACATTCCCAAGGCTGCCAGAGCTCCAGGAGTGTTTGGAGATCTCTCCCAGGATGCCCAGGGTGGGATTTTGGGGTGTCTGTACAGGCTCTGCCTGATTCCAGTCACTCAGGATATTCCATAATTCCATGATTATTTCTAATGCAGAACATGAGATTCAAGTCTAATTCCCAACTCTCTTGGTTCCAGTTGCATTCCTGTCCTGGGGCTTGGAATGAACTGATCTTTGAGATCTCTTCCAACCCAAACCATTCCAGGATTCCGTATTTCTCTCCCCAAATCCTACCGGAGCTGGGAGATGCTGCTCCCTGTGTGTTTGGAGGCTTTGGGAACACAGCTCAGCAGAGCTTCTGCTGGGCTCAGTTTATTTTGACCCGTTGAGATCGGATCCTTGATATTTTAAAAATAAATTAATGGAATTTCTGGGCACCAGGAGTGGTACCTTTATGGGATGTTGGGGGAGTTGCCATCTCTCTTCCAAGGCAAGCAACTTTAAAAAAAAAAGGGGGTGGGGAAAAAAGAGGGAGAAAAGGGAAAAGGCCCCATTAAAGTGAGTTTTAAACCCATAACAAACAGATTAAATGTCAGACTTCACCCCACTTCAGAAAGTGGAGGAGGATGTGGTTCGTCTTGGTTTTATCCAGCTGTAGCTTTACCCCAGCATGGAAAAGCAGGATATTAATTCCAGTGGGACACCACGGAGGGATCAGCAAACCCTCCCAAACCCTTCTGCTGCTGCGTGGAGGCTCCCTGAGTTGTGGGAGTTGTTTTCTTCCCCCGGTGAGGATTTATGGCCGGTGATTCACGGAGCGAAGCCGTGTTTGTTTTCCTTTTCCGATGATATTCCGCGCTGCCCGTGTTCCAGGAAACATGACATAGCTGTTATTGCTAGGAATGAGCTGCTGCCGGTGCTTTACATCCACAACTGCCCTCGGGAGGAAGGAATTCCTGGCACTGCTCCTCATGCTGCAGAGTTTTGTCCTTTCTGATACTCCTTGTTTGGTTTTTTATTTTTTTTTTTCCAGATTTGTAAATCCGACCAGGAGATAATGAGGAATTTCCACTTGGGAAAAGTGGTTGGGGCTGTGTGTGTCTTGTCTCCTCTGGAATGGTTTAGCACATTCCCAGTGTTTGCATTCTGCAGGATCCAGAAGGATTTGCATCCATTTATGGCCACGTGCTCCATCCTCAGGGGGGAAAAAAATGGGATCACCTCATCTACAACCATGGGAAAATCCTGCCTGGGCATGGGGGTCCAGCTCCAAGGTCATGGAATCATGGAATGAGTTGGGATGGAAGGAACTTTAATCATCCCATTCCATGGGCAGGAACAGCTTCCACTATCCCAGGTTGCTCCATGGACAATTCCAGGGATGGAGCAGCCACAGCTTCTCTGGGAATTCCATCCCAGGGCCTCATCACCCTCCCAGCCAGGAATTCCTTCTCAAAATCCCATCCAAACCTCCTCTTTGACAGTTTGAATCCATTCCCCTTTGTCCTGTTCCTCCATGCCTTGGAAGTATTCCCTCTCCATCTTTCCTCTCGCCTCCTTCAGCTCTTGGAAAACCACACTGAGGTCACCCCAAAGCTTCTCTTCTCCAGGCTGGAAGAAATCCACAGGAAGTCCAAGTTTTTCAACATTGCTATCCAGAATCCAATGGTTTTATGGAAAACTTGGCCTGAGGAGGGGAATTACAATCCTTGCACTCGGAATGACCAATTTTCCAATGGGTAACGAGTGGAATTCTATTTGTGAGTTGGTAGGACAGCACTGGGAAGAGGTTGGGTGGGCTTGGAGCAACCTG
Organism: Muscicapa comitata; assembly: GCA_027123655.1. NCBI lineage: Eukaryota > Metazoa > Chordata > Aves > Passeriformes > Muscicapidae > Muscicapa > Muscicapa comitata. Next base: position 1,402,703 of record JAOTIY010001146.1, read on the forward strand.
ATCTCCATGGAGATGTTCCTGCCCATGACCCTTCAGGTCTGTTCTGATCCAAACCATTCCAGGGCTCCATGCAGATCAAAAGCCAGGTTGTGACATCATAGTTCCACCAAAACTCTGGAGATGAAAATCGTGGAATTTGGTGGAGTATTGAACATGAACCACGACCAAAGAGAGGCAGTGGGAAGCAGGATCATTCCACCTTCCAACAGGCATGGAGGATGTTTTCCCGAGGTTTTTTCCCCCCCTCCCAGTTCTCATCCAAACCTGGCGTTTTCTGGAGACCAGGAATTCGTGGAGCACCCTCTGATTTTGCTGGTTTGGGGTGGCATCGAGCTGCCCCCATCGGGTCTATCAGCATCTCAAGGAAATTACAAATGCTTAACAAAGAAAATCTGAATTGTGCCAAATGTGGGATATTTTGGGCAGCCTTTGAATCCTAAAAATCTAATTCCAACTCCTTCATTCCTTCGTTTTAGGGAACAAACCCTTGTAACAAAGTTTCCTTGGAAACACCACCAAAACTGATGCTTTTAATTTAAAAAAAATAGAAACAAAAACAAATTAAAAGACCAATTGCAATTGAGGAGGTTTTTTTTGGGTTCAGTTTTCCTACTGGAAAATTGGAAAAGGTTATGGAAATAAGCAATTCTTTTTGCCTGTGCCTAAACATTTTTATTCCAAGGAGTAAATGTATTCCCTGGATTAGGGAAACAAAAATACAAGGGCAAAGCAGCTTTGCTTTCAAAGGTGGAATTAGAACCAGTTCAAGCAGATCCACCTGGATCCCTGGAATATTTGGAGGAAGGTCCTGGATCTTGGAGTGGGAGTTCAGCCTTTAAATGGGAAATATTTTGTGTCCCCCCAGGCAGAGATTTATTCCCATGGCTTTTAAATCCTCCCAGGGGTGGGGACTCCATCACTGCCCTGGCCTGGAAAACCCTTTCCATGAAGGAATCATTCCCAATATCCAACCTAAATTTCCTCTGGAAGAACTTGAGGCTGATTCCTCTCATTCTGTCCCTTTTTCCTTGGGAAAAGATCCCAATTCCCACCTGGATCCAGGCTCCTGTCAGGGAATTTTGGAGAGTGAGAAGGTCCCCCCTGATCCATTGCTACAACTGGAAGTCCTACACTGAGCAGGATTGCTGGAGATGAAATTCCTGCCAGCTCAGGTGGGAAAAACTGGGATTTAAGGAAAAAAATCCCCCTCTCATGGATGACAAAATGAATCCACAAAGTGAGTCCTAAATCTCTGCGCTCTCTTCTTCAGGAATATTTTTCTGCTTCCCAGATTTTTCTTATTCCCTTGAAATATTTCCTATCATAAATTCCTTATCATAAATTCCTTATCCACTTCCAACCTGACCCATCCTGGCTCACCCTGTGTGAGATGGGAATCCCAGTTTCTGCCCAAATTAAGTGAAAATGGGGATTAACCCAAGTTTTCTGCAGCTCATGGAATATTTTAAGCCTCGATTTTCCAACTGGCAATAACAGAGTTCCTGCTACTCAATCCATTCCACAACTGAAAGTCTTGTATTGACCAGGATTGCTGGAGATGAAATTCCTGCCAGCTCCAGTGGGAAAACCCGGGATTTAAGGAAAAATCCCCTCTCATGGATGAGAAAATGAAGCCACAAAGTGAGTCCTTAATCTCTGCACTCTCTTCTTCAGGAATATTTTTCTGCTTCCCAGATTTTTCTCATTCCATTCAAATATTTCTTATCATAAATTCCTTATCATAAATTCCTTATCCACTTCCAACCTGACCCATTCTGGGTCTCTCTGTGTGAGATGGGAATCCCAATTTCTGCCCAAAATATGCAAAAATGGGGATTAACCCCAAGTTTTCTGCAGTTAATGGAATATTTTAAACCCGTTTTCCAGTTTGAAACCTGTTTTTAAACCAGTTGGATTATCTAGCTGGCAATGTCAGAGCTCCTGCTAGTGCTGCTCTGGGAGAAATTCAGAGTTAATTGCAATTAAAAGATGAGACTGTGCTAAATTGTTGCATCCTGCTTTTCCTCGTGGCTCAATTCCAGACAGAATTCCCTTCTTGGAAAAGGAAACCTTGGTGTGAAAGCCTCAAAGTCCTTCAGTTTCCAGGACATTTCCAGCCTTGGAGTATGGATTGACAGCTGGAATCACGTTCCTCACATTCCAAGTGTTTCATTAATTATTCGTGGTATTAATTATCACCAGCTCAGGTTGGACTTCCAAAGGCTCTACAGCACAGCAGATCCATCATTCCAGCATGGAGCAATCCTGCTGGATTGGCTGGAATTCCTTCCAGGGGCTGTAAAGCTCCACGTGTGAGTTATTTTAATGAGGATTCCCCTCAGGGCTGTCCAGACAGCAAATCCCATCAGCCGTGGAAATTCAACTCCTGACCTGAGGCTCCAAATCCATTCCCAGCCTTATAAAATCCACCTGGAGGCTCTGGATGAGGTGGGAATGGCTGGAAATTGTGGAATGCACAGGTAGAAAAGTCCCTTTTTTATTTCCCAGCTCTGATTTGTCTCTGATTTCTCCTCACGAGTCCCAGGGTGGAGTTAAACCCACTCTCATTCCCTGAGCCACCGGGGCTTTGTGCCCTATAAATTTCCAGACAAACCACTCATTTTTTCCTTTTTTTTTGGTCGTTCCTTCAGTTCTCTTGGAGTTGCTGCAGGGCAGATGTGGGGTTGGTGAATAAATAAAAATTCAGTGGGGATATGGGAAAGCTGGGCTTCCACACAAAGCCTAAAAACCTGGGAATAAGCAAATAAATCCAAATTGATTTGGAGGGCAGGTGATTTCGGAGCCAGAATCCCAGGATGGATTGGGCTGGAAGGGATTTAGGGATCATCAAATTCCACCCCTGCCAAGGGCTGGGGCACCTCCCACCATCCCAGGGTGATCCAGCCTGGCCTTGGGCACTTCCAGGGATCCAGGGGCAGCCACAGCTGCTCTGGGAATTCCATCCCAGCCAGGAATCCCTTCCCAAAATCCCATCTATTCCTACCCTCAGGCATTTTCAAGCCATTCCCCACCATGACAAATTATTCTGCTGTTGTCTATCCCCCCACAACCTCAAAGACATGAAGATAATTCCAGTGGCTCCCGATTTTTTGTGGGATAAGGAGCGCAGAAGTGGCTGGATCCAGTGAATATTTTTCAATCAGATTTCCATAAAATCCACATGCAGAGAAAATAATCCTAATACTGGAGTAGAGCTAAGGGTGAAACTTCCTTTGGGCTGGGGAGAACTGGTTTTGTAAATTTGCCTGTCAGAACTTGACTATTTTTTAGCAAAATTCAGGATGGGAGAGTGATTTTGGGCTTTTAAGGCTCTAAAAATAATAATAATAAAAAAGAAATCGAGGATAAGGAATGTTAAAGGAAGAGGCATTTAAATTTTAATCAAAATCTTTAATTAAAGCTGTTTTGCCTTTTCTGTAGGGCAGGAGGAATAGGAATGTTTAAGGAAGAGGCATTTAAATTTTAATTAAAATCTTTAATTAAAGGTGTTTTGCCTTTTCTGTAGGGCAGGAGCCTCAGAGAGCTCATCCTGATTCGAGATTTAGCCTGGAATTTGGCAAAACCTGGGAGCTGTTGGGATGAGGGAAACTGGAATCTCGCTGTCAGATTCTCTCATTTTCGTTTTCCCAAGGTTTCCCCGAAGGCTGTGGAACAAATTCCTTCTGTCAAAAAACGCTGGAGCTGCAAAGGAAAGTGCTAATCCAGGAGTTCAGAGCCTGCAGGAGGAAATCCAATCCTTCCTCCAGGGAATTTTCAGGGAAGAGAGCGGTTGACCACAAGAAAATAAAAGCTCTGGTGGCTGATGGGGAGCTGAGTGAGGGGGGTGGTGAGGAGGAGCCTTGGAGTGATGAAATTCCAGCAGCTTTTGGGACATTCCCAGGCTCTGTGCTGCCTCTCAAACCATGGGAATTCTGCAGGGAAGGAAAGGGGAGAGGGATAATCTGAGGATTTGGGGAATTCAAAGGTAAATAACTTTGATTTTTCTCCCTCTTCTTGGACTTTGGGGACAAAAATCTTGTAAGAATGAATTCCCTTGGTTTATCTTTGGATAATATCAAGTTCTGGGAATCTGAATTTCCTCTGGATTTTCCCACATGAGTGGGAAGTCAGCTTCAAACTTACAGCTCATCCCATCAGGAGAATTTCAGGATTCACTGACAATTCCAAGAGGTTCTGATGGATTTCCTCTAAGCATTTCCCAGCACGGACAGAGCTCAGCACTGGGAATTCAAATGGAACAGAATTTCCCTAAAACCAAATTATTTGAGCTCTCCTGGATGTGCTTTCCTTGATTTTCCACCTCCCAGGATAGGACCAACCCTACCTGCACATGGATTCTGTCAGCTTTTTTGTGCTGTATTGAGGTTAAAAAAAAATTTATTTGGGAAAGAGAAGTGAATTCCTCTTATGTTCAATCCATGTTGAGTTAAACCGAGAAAAGCTAAACCAGAAGAAACTAAAAACAACCCAGAATTGACCAAAAAGGCAACAGGGCAAAGAAAACCTCGAGCCAAGTCACAAGAGGTTGAATTTTGAGGAATTCTCCTGGATTTGGCAGAGGAAGGGCCTGGGCAGGGATGGAAAATGCCTGGAATCCCTGACAGGCAGGAAAAGGGGGAATTCTTGTACTTCCAGTGTGCTCAGAAACTCAGCTGGAAAATCCTGTGAGGAAAAGCTCCATCAGGATCTCTACATTCCCAAGGAAATGTTCTGTTTTAACACATCCACCTCTCCCAAAATAGTGAAGCCAAAAGATTCCTAAACGACATTCCCAAATTCTCCAGCAGCCAAGGGCTGCATTCATCCATGCAAATGTTTTGGGATCCTTCTATGACCAGAAGGATTTAGCTGGGTGGATCCAAGTTCCATCCCAGAGTAATCCAGCACTCTGTGATCCAGTAGGGGAGTGCAAAAACCAAGGATCCAACAGCAGCCTTGGGATATTTGGGAATTCCAACATCCTGCAGATTATGGGACGTTATTTTAATGTCCCATTCCCTGCATTTGGGACAGTTTTTGGTGCTAAAGATAAGGAAATCCCACCTGGTTGCAGGGACAAGTTCACTTTTAAAATAATAACAATAACAACAACAACAACAATAATAATTTATTTTAATAATAATTATAATAATTATATTTAGCATTTCCTCCTTACTCTAACAAACAATAAATATGAAAATGTCCACAAAGCCATAAAGATAAAAAGCTCTGGGAATGAGAACCTGGAAAGGAGGAAGTGGTGTCTCAGTTTTAGGATCTGGATAATCAAGGAAATTATCCTTGGAAATATTTGTGTCTTTGGTGTTGTCAGGACACCTCCAGGTCTGTTAATTCCTGATTCTCTACTCTTGATTAAATCCATCAATCAATCAATCAATCAATCAGAAATGTTAATTATATCCACATAATTATTTGTGGGTATATATATGGATATGATTAATGTCCCTATTAATTGTGCTAATTCTCTTCCCCCATAATTGAAGGGGAAGGTGGCCCTGCCCAAGCAGGGGTTTGGATCCTTGAAGAATATTCCTTTAAATCCCTTCCAACCCAGACCATCCCTGGATTCTATAATTCCATAGGTTTAATCTCACTTTTATCTCTATAAAGACATCCAAGTCTTGATATCTGATGCGAATTTTTAAACTTTACATAAATTCTTTCTTTTCCAACTTTGTATTTCCGTAATGCTAAATTGTTGTTTGAACTCTCCAGGGAAATAACCAGCGTGAAATTTCCTATTTAAATCACTTTCTCCCACTCCATATTTTGAATTTAATGCGTTTTTTTGTAGCTTCTTCGAGCCACCCCCCGCCAGTACAAACCACTTGAATTGGGGTGGGATTCCAGCCCAGCCCAGCAAAACTTTTAGCACCTTCCCCTTCCCAATGAATTTTAATCCCAGTTATCCACAGGGGGAAAATCAAGCTTCAAAACCGTTGTTGTTTCATACCTCCCCCGAATTTTTATCCCGAGAGGGTGGGAAATGCAGAATTTTATCCCAGCTCTGAGCAAACCAGACCCACAGAGCCCAGAGTATTTAATCCTGCCAAATTAAATCCCACTTTACTTAATTAGGTGCTGCTCCAGGTGTTTGGTGACCAGGTTTTTTTTAAGGTTACCCCTCCGAGCTGAGGGGGAAAAAAAAAATAAAAATAGGGAGACTCCTCCCCTCCCTGATCCCATCTCCAGGTTTATGAGCTCCACTCCACCAGGAGCAGCCCAGCCCAGGCTGAGGAGATGAATGAGCTCCCAGTCCCCTCGGCATCCTAAATTTTATGGGGTAAAACGTGACCTAATTCCCTGAACTTGTCGTGCTTTGCTCCCCTCAGAGGAAAACTCGGTGGTTTTAGGAGCAAATAATTGGGGAGGTTTGGTGTCCAACTGGGAAAAATAACTGAGGTTGAAGGGAAAGTTGGTCAGGAAGAGCTGAGAAATTGGAGAAGATCTGCCTGGCTGTGGTGGAGGAAAGGAGCAGATTAATCTGATGGTTTTATCTTATCATCTGATTATTCTATTTATTTTCTTAGTTCCCAAATCAGATCAATTATTTGTTGTTGATAAATGTCTTGATGAATTTGTGTGGCTCTGTCCATGCAATGGGGTTGGAACAAGATGATTTTTCCTACCCCAAACCCCTCTGTGATTCTGCAATTTTTTTTTTTATATTTCTTTATTAATTCATACAATTTTGGACCTTCTGCTTGAGGAATTTGGTGTAAATAAACTTTTGTGGGGTTACACCGAATCATGGCACTTTCTGAAATGTCTCCTTCTGGTGGCATTTTGGTTCACAATCAGAAATATCAAGGAAATGTCCGGATGAAAGTGTTGCCTTCTTGATCAAGAAGATGGGAATGCTCAAAGCTGTAATTTGGTTTATCAGGTTTGGAGACAGGGATTGAGCTCCTCAGAGGATTTTGCCGTTCTCATTTTCCCATATTTTCAAGGAATTAAAAAAAAAAAATATTTATTTTTCCAATTTTCAAGATCCCAGTCATAACCTGTCTCAGGTGAGGCCCCACCTGCAGAGCTGCCCCAGCCCTGGATCCAGCACAGGGAGGAGCTGGAGCTGCTGGAGAGATCCAGAGGAGGCTCCAGGATGATCCCAGGGATGGAGCAGGAAAGGCTGGGAGAGCTGGGAATGTTCCCCTGGAGAGGAGAATCTCTGGAGTGACCTCAGTGTGACCTTCCAGGACCTGGAAGGAGCTGCAGGAAACATGGAGAGAGACTTTGGACGAGGGATGGAGGGACAGGACACAGGGAATGGATTCCCACTGCCAGAGGGGAAGTTTAGATGGGATATTGGGAAGGAATTCCTGGCTGGAAGGGTGGGGAAGGGCTGGGATGGAATCACACAATCACTGGGTTGGAAGAGACCTTCAAGATCATCAATGGAACTGGAATGGAATTCCCAGAGAAGCTGTGGCTGCCCCTGGACCCCTGGCTGTCCCTCCATGCCCCCAGTCCCTCTCCAGCTCTCTGGAGCCCCTTTAATCCCTGGCAGGGGTTTAAGTTCTCCTGGAGGAACCAGCTTCTTCATGAGGGCAAAATGTGCTCTGGGGCATTTTTTGGGAGCTGCTTTTCCAGGTGTGCTGGGTGGCTCATGGAAAATGAAGGATGGGACAAGGACATGGAATGAAAACTCATTTCAGGGAGCTTGAATTGTGGAGGTGAAGTAGGTGATTATTATCTGCAATTATCACTTTTGGATTATTCTGATTCAGATGCTTTTTGGGCTGCTCCAAATTGAGCGATTTGGGGGAGAATCATCCAAACCAGCGTCAGCAAAGCTTTCCCTGGAATTGAATTTATTTTGGGGCTTAACTCTTGGCTGTGCTAAAGCCAAAGAGGAGTTTTGCTGCTGGATTTGGAGTGGTTGAGCCATGGGATCGTCCCTGCTTGAGGAAGTTTCCAAGCTGGAACACAAACCAGAGCAGGAATGCAAAGGAGCTGCTGTTTTCCCTCATTGCCTATTTTATTTTTCTGCAGTCAATCAACTCCTGCCTTAATTACACTTCAGAGAGCCCACGGCCACCAGGATTTGCAGGGCTGATTCCCAGGAGAATTCCCAAAGCTGCCTCGTTTTGAAAGGGGCTGGATTGTGTCGCCTGTTAAATAAATGCACAAAATCCTCTTTTTTCAGCAGCCTCGCCTCACACCTCGCCCTGACACAGGAATAATGGCTGGGAAAACAACTCAAGGGCAACCTCCTGCATCCAGGCACTCCTCAATCCTCAAAGGAATGGGAAAAAAGGGGTGAGGGTGTTGGAAACCTGGAGCCTGGGAGTTTTGAACTTTCTGTGCTTTCTGGTGCTGACCCCCAAAAGAGCACTTTTGACTTGAGGTCTTCGTGAAGGCTTCCAAAATTGAATAATAGATTTAGAATCACTGGTGTGTAATTAGAATAGAAATGTGTAATTTCACACGGTGAAGGGTTTGGAATTTGGGGTTTGGAATACAAACCCCAAATAGGTATGATAGGTATGGGACAAGATGGAGGTTCTGGGGCGTTGGCTCTTCTTCCTTCTTGTTCCTTCTTCATGATTTCAGGTAGTTTTTGGTTGGATAGAAAATCCCCCAGTGTGGGTCACAGGTGTTTGGTCATTGGGTCAATGTATATAAATAATATACATGTTAGTTTTTAATTGGACAGTTAGGCCTTAAAAGAGCTTGTAATGAGTGAGACCCAGCTCCATTTTGTAATTTTTAGCTACAAGTGCTGCAGCACTCTCTGTAATAGATAAGAATTAATAAACAACTGAGCCTGAACACAAAAATCCATCTCTTGTGCTTCAATCCTGACTCTGACTGAAGGCAGAGAGAAAAGAAGATAAACACAAATATGAGGGAAGGGGAAATACTGAACCTGCCCTTTAGAGTAATATCCCAGGGTTCAGCCCCTCTGGCATCACTCCCAGAGGTTGGTGAGGCTGCAGGAGTTGGATGCTCTGGAGGGAAAGGAAGCTGGGAGGAATTGCTGGAATATTCCACCAGAGGATGGATTATTAAGGGAAGGATTGCAACCTGCTCTGCTGCTGTCCTGGGATTGGAGGCTTTGGGATGAAGGGGCTGTTTGGCACCTGAGGGATGTGCCCTGAAGTGTGAAGTTTCTGGCTGCTCCACAATCTCAGGAAACACTGGAATTTCAGTGTTGGGAAGAGAGGATGGGACCAGGCAGCTCCTGGCATGGAGTAGGAGAGCTGGAAAATGGAGGTTGGAATCCAAGCTTCCCATCCTTTCTGCTCCTGCAGAAATGGGTCCATGGGATGCCCTAATCCCCCTTTCCACTCATTCCATCCATGGAATCAATGACCTGGGGCCTTCCAGGGAGGCAAAGGTGGGAGTGGAGCACAGGGACCTTCCTGTCCCCCTGGCACTGCAACAATAACCTCACTCCCCACGCCAGGAAATTATGGATGCTGTAGGATCTTGGATTATCCTGTGGGCAGGACCAGCCAGAAATCAGCTGGAATGTGGTTATCCCAAACAGAAAAGATCAAATCCTGCAGAGATAGAGGAGCCATCCCTTGGGCTGCTGTTACAAACTCATTTTCCCAGAATTTTGGGACTTTTCCAGGTTGGTGATGCTGCTTCTCCATCCTGCTGCCTGGAATTAATGCCTTTAATGCCTCTAAATGCCTTTATGATCCCCTCCCAAAGTTTGAGTCCCACTGGGACTTTGTGCCAGGATTCACATTTTTTGGGATGGGATTCTCCAATCCCTGGATCACGGAAACACCAAAATGCCACAGAGAATGAGAGGAGGAGGGATTGGAGTCTTCATGTGGAGAGATTTAATCCAGGAGGAAAAGAATGGCACCTACCCAGAGCAGAGTGAGGGAATTACTTAATTTCCAGGTTTTGGGACATTTCTGGCAAATTCAGATTTTGAACTTGAATTCCTTTCAGTGGAAAAAAAAACTGCTTTAAGAGCAAGGCTTGCAACAGGGAATTCAGGAGGTCAGAGTGCAAATTTTAGGGGGGAAGGTTATATTTAAAAAGAGGAAAAAAACTCTTCGTGGGAAGGTTCCTCAAACCCTGGCACAGCTGCCCAGGGAAGTGGAGGAATTCCCATTCCTGGAGGGATTTTAAAATGTGGATGTGGCATATGGGGGACATGGATTAGTGGTGGCCTTGGGAATTCTGGATTTACAGGCTTGATGCTCTTTTTTTTTTTCATAGCTTTCCCCATCAGTCAATCCCCAAAGACTTTATGGGTTGTCCCTGTCCAGGATGATCCTAAATGTTCCTTCCAACTCAAACCATTCCAGGATTCCCTGATTTACATGGCAGCACTGGGTCTTATCTTTGCAGCAGTGATAAGGAAACCACAGAACAGAGAAACCATGTGAGTGATCCAAAATAAATTATCAAGCTGATAACAAAGGCAGAAATTCTTATTTCTCCGTGCATCCCAGCTGGAGCTGGATACTTAAATCCTTAATTATCATCTGGAAAAATCCTGGATTTGAAGCCTTTTCTATGTTCAAGAAAGAATCCAAATAATTCCCATTGACCCCCACTTGGGTGCAGCCAAAGGGTTAAAGCCCTTCCCACTGGGACACAGGACCAACTTTTCCAATGCATCCGGAATTCAGGGACAACTTTATCAATCACACCTGGAGCAAACAAAAACCGTGCTCCAAACCATTCCTTATCTCCCAGTGTTTGCCTTGGGCTGTTTGGTTTCCAAAGGTCACTGGTGGAAGCAGAAGGAACTGTCCAAGGGTGATGTTTCCTTTGGAATTGGGTGACAAATTTGCTGGGAGGGTACTGGAAAATGATTGGAAAATGGGGTAGGGAAGGTGGAGGGTGAAGGGGCCAAAAAAAGGTTTAAGGCAAAAATTTCAAAGGAAATTTTTAAAGGAAATTTAAAGGGGAAAAGAAAAAACAAGAGGGATGTGTCTGCACAGCCTTCAAAAGTCGTGCAGCTGTTGAGGGAAAAAAGAAGGACAGATGAAAAATTAGGATTCATCCAGCTCCTGTTTTTTTTTTTTTTTTCCCTTTTGTTTTTTGTTTTGTTTTAATTGTTAATTTATAGTGAATTACTTCTTTCTTTATGGTCCCTTTTACTTGCCATGCTGCAGGTGTCACCTTCATCAGGTTTCAATGCTCACTGTGCACCTCATCAGGGGGCACCTGGTGAAAAAGCCAAATTTCCTCCTGAAATCACTGAACTTCCAGCCTGGAAAAAAGCTGGGAAGTGGGAGAGGAGCTATTGCAGCCATTGCAGTTATTAATGAGAAAATAAGAGAATTTGGAGAAGAGTATTTCCCTCAATATTCCCAAAACCCTTCAAAAACCCCTCTCTGGGGTCTGGGTCATCATTTTGAAAAGGCATTGGAAAATGGAGAAATTATTTTAGAGGCCAAGACCCCTGGATTGAAAAAATCAGGGATTTAATTAAAGCTGAATATGGAAAATTTTAATTTTGTGCCATTTGATTTTGGTGTTTTTCCTCCTGGTGAACTGCAGTGTCTGCCTGTAGTTGGACGACATGAATACAGGAGAAAATCTCAGGAATCTTAATTTGTCTGAAATAAAATGATAATATTTACAGTTTTTAGCAGGGATTTAGAAAAAAAAAAGATTATTTCATTAAAAAATTAAAATCTGTGGTAAATCAGTGAAAATTGGATTTTCTCGTGGTGCAAACCAACAGTTCCTGTCTGGATCTTAAAACCCAAACTCAGGGAGCACTTCAGTGATATGCAGGAAATGCTTAATACAGTATTATTTGAAATATTTTAAGGTCCATCCTTTCTGTGGCAAAATTTCTTTTCCATATTTAATGTAAAAGCACAACCCATTTACTGGAGATTCCCTGAAAATTCCTGATGTTGAAGGAATCAACTGAGCACAGGGAGGACTATTTTAATCTCCAACTGTGCATCCCAAAATTACTTCCCTGAGAAAATCTGAGCCAATTCTCCATTTCAGGAACTCAAAGCGCTTTGGAAATACAAAGGAATTAAACCATGATTGGCCTGAAGCAAATTAGAAAGTGTTTGTATCCCTTTTTTGGCTGGGAAAACTCAGGCAGGGAGATCTTCAGTGACTTGTTCCAGGTCACAGCCGGATGGGGAATGGGAAAAGTCACCCTGGAATTGTGTTTAAACCCGTTTGCTCTGGATTTCTCTCCCTAAAACCCCCAAAATTCCACTGGAAGCGGATTCGGAGTGCGGGAAGAAGGAATCAAGGTGAGGTCAAAGGGGAACACAAGGACAAGCTGGCACGGTTGGAGCTGGATAAAAGGATTAAGGAGCTGTTTGGCTTTGGGAACAGGAAACTCTGTCTCCTTCTGGAGGGGCTGGAAGGAGTTCAAAGTGCCCTGCATGGGATGGGAAAGCTCTGAGGAGAATGGGCAGGTCCAGAATCCTGGGATGTGACCCAGGAGAGCTCGGAACAGGACGGATCCACAGCCCAGGCCAAGAGCTGAAATTCCTCCCTCGCCGCTTTCGGTGCCTCCTTGGGTGACCTGAAAAAGGAATGGACAATGGGAATCGTCTGGGATGTGCTGGAAATCCAGCCCGGGCGGGAATCAGCTGCCAAAGGTCACTGGAGGTGCCAAAACCCAGGAGAGCTCCCAGGGAACGCATCCCTCTGGAGCTGGAGCTCCTCCAGAGCTCTCCATGGATGCACTTTGGCACCTGGATCGTTTTCCCAAATAAAGAACCCATGGATCTGTGTCTCCAGGGGGGTCAGAGCTGTCCATGGACAGTTTCAGGTGTCCTGGATCCCAGCTGCTGATCCGTGTGGGCACAGGACCTTTTCCTGTCCTCTCCATGTCCACCTGGGACAATTTCCCCACACTTGTTCCCTCTATCCATACAATGGAATTAAAACCCTAATTAGTACAGCCAATGTATCCCCAATAATTGTCCAGGTCACCCCAAATCCCTAAATTCCCTCTATCCATACAATAGAATTAAAACCCTAATTAGTACAGCCAGTGTATCCCCAATAATTGTCCAGGTCACCCCAAATCCCTAAATTCCCTCTATCCATACAATAGAATTAAACTCCTAATTATTACAGCCAGTATATCCCAAATAATTGTCCAGGTCACCCCAAATGCCTAAATTCCCTCTATCCATACAATAGAATTAAACTCCTAATTAGTACAGCCAATGTATCCCAAATAATTGTCCAGGTCACCCCAAATCCCTAAATTCCCTCTATCCATACAATAGAATTAAACTCCTAATTAGTACAGCCAATGTATCCTCAATAATTGTCCAGGTCACCCCAAATCCCTAAATTCCCTCTATCCATACAATAGAATTAAAACCTTAATTAGCACAGCCAATGTATCCCCAATAATTGTCCAGGTCACCCCAAATCCCTAAATTTGGTCTATATTTGGACTTTTGGACTAATTTGCCCTTTGCCTGACTCTTCACCAGAGGGACCCACCTTTATCTGTGTAAATTTACAAATTAATTAGCACAAAGGAAATTAAGGGAGTTCAGTCCCACGTTTACACATTCCAGTGCTCCATTCCCAAACTCGGGACAAATACAGCAAAAAATGGAGATGATTTGCATCCTGAGCCCCTGGGAAGCTGCATCTCCTTTGGGAAGGTGGATTAACTTGGAAAACAATTAAAATCAGGCAGCGGGATGGGATTTTTGTCTGGATTTGGGAAGGAATTAAAGATAGGATGACAATTGATGGATATCTCTGATTTTTCTGGAAATCTGCTCACGTTTTTCCTTACATAACTTATGGAAAACGTCTTCTATCCATGTCTTCCTGGACAATTCCTCCAATTCCAGTGGCATCCCTTCGATTTTGTGGTCTGGAAATTCCAAGTTTTATATCAAAAGCTGTGTTTTTATATTTGTATTTTTTGTACTGCTTTTTGAGGCTGATCGGCAAAGAATTTGCTTTCTATATATAAATAATTGTAAAATAGAAATAAATATAATTTTAAAAATACAATGTATGTAAAAATATAAATAAATATTTTTGTGATTTTTTTTCTAGAACCTCCAGGAAGTATCTTGGGTGTGCATTTAGATGAGGGAAAGGGAAAAATCTGAAGTAATTTCTGTGGTGTTTTAGATCTTGAGCATTCAAAGGTTTTGCTTTATTTAATATTTTAACACCTAATTAAAACCAACACCTCCCTAGCTTCCTTCCCTTGAAAATAAAATCCCTTCCTTAGTTTAGACTGAACCTGAGTTTCAGCTCTGAGATTAGTGATGATATTTAAGCCAAACTGAGATTTTTGAGATAAGGGAATTTGGTATGGAGAGAAACGGGTGCTTGGAAATCCTCTGAGCAATCCATTGAATATTCAAAATTATCTTGGATGTCCCTGGATCCCTGGAAGTGTCCAAGACCAGGTTGGACAAGGCTTGGAACAGCCTGGGACAGTGGGAGGTGTCCCTGCCATGGCAGGGTGGCACAGGATGGATTTAAAGGTCCTTTCCAACCCAATCCATCCTGCAGCTTTAGAATCCTGCCTGGAAAAAAAATGTGATATTTCAGATATCTTCTCTAACTCTTCCTTTAGATTTGTCTTTCTCAGCCAGACATCATTTCCCCAGAAATTCCCAGATGTCCCTTGTAATTCCCGTGACAGTCATGCAGCACAGGGACATCACTTGCCTGCTGATCCGTTGTTTTCACTCCTCTTTTCCCTCTGATCGCTTTTCCAAAGGAACCTGCAAATCCCCTTCCCGACTCCAGCCACCCTCCTCCCACTTTGCTGCCATGGGGACAGTGACATCATGGGGATGTGGGGCAGATGTGACATTCCAGGTGGTGACACAGTGGAGATCTTTGCAACACAGATCCTGTTTGATTTTCCATCCTTGCCCTGAACAGGAATTGTGCATTGTAGAAGAAATATCCCTCTTTGGATGGAGAATATTCCTGTTGAATTCCCAGCAGCTGCCTCTACCCACAGGAATATTCCTGAGGAAACCACCTGAGAGGTTTCAGAGATGATAATCCCATAATTCCATGATAATCCAAGTGCAGCATCAAATACAGAAATCTCCACTCAGGGGATTTTTATGGAATTTTAATCCCTAAAAACAAAGGCTCCAAACTTTTTCCAAAGTCATCCATCCATCCATCCATCCATCCATCCATCCATCCATCCATCCATCCATCCATCCATCCATCATCCATCCATCC
>JAOTIY010001146.1:1444080-1460116 GCA_027123655.1 Muscicapa comitata
TTTCCTTTCCTTTCCTTTCCTTTCCTTTCCTTTCCTTTCCTTTCCTTTCCTTTCCTTTCCTTTCCTTTCCTTTCCGTTCCTTTCCTTTCCTTTCCTTTCCTTTCCTTTCCTTTCCTTTCCTTTCCTTTCCTTTCCTTTCCTTTCCCTTTTTTTTTTTTTTTTTAAATTTTTTTTTTTCAGAGAAGAAAAGGCACCTGTGCCCAGCAGGACGTTAATGATGAGTTTCTATTTTTTCCAGGACATCCAGGCAAGGAGAAGTTCATTAATGCCATCTCCATCCTGTTCCCACCTCGGGGTAGCCAGGCAACCCTGGCCCCCTTTCCCTGGCTGTGTTTAGGGCAGGCAGGAGCACGGATGTTCTGGATGTGGTGCTGATAACTCTGTGTTTACTTACCTGCTCCTGCTCCATCCATCCACCCCCTCTCCCTCCCCTGCACGTCCCACGGTGATTAATGACTGTCCAGTGATTAATCTGCTCATTAAACAGGAGCAAATTTTGGCCTGCAGGCTCTAACTGGTGATGTTTGCATCGCACAGATCTTGGTTCTGGGGCTCCTTCGGGTCGTTTTTGCCTCTGAATTTAAATGGTTTTTCTCCTGCAAGTGTTTGGTTTGTTCCAAATGTCTGATGGAGAATGAAAGGTTTGGTACACAGGCTGGGAAAGCTGGGAGAGTTCAGTCTGGAGAAGGGAAGGCTCCAAGGAGAGCTCAGAGCCTCTTTCAGTGCCCAAAGGGGCTCCAGGAGAGCTGGAGAGGGACAAGGGATGGAGGGACAGGACACAGGGAATGGCTTTGAGCTAAAAGAAGGAAGATTTATGGGGTTTTGGGAAGGAATTGCTGGCTGGGATGGAATTTCCAGAGAAGCTGTGGCTGCCCTGGATCCTTGGAAGTGCCCAAGGTTGGATCACCCTGGGACAGTGGGAGGTGTCCCTGGAATAGGATGGGCTTTAATCCCTTTCCAGCCCAAACCATTCCATGATTCTGTGATTTGAAGTCAGCATTCCTTTAAAACCTTCTCCCTTTGGAAACCCCTTTTAGGCTCCAAACAGAGGAGACTCCTTCTCCCCTAAGCCCCTGGCTGGACCTGTCATAATCCATAAGTGTTAAAACCAAAATTCCCTCAAAACCCCTTTTATTTTTGCAGCACAAAACCCTCTTCATTCAGCAGCCAGAGGGAAATAAATCAGATTTTTTTTTTAGTCAGCACTGAAGATGTTGAGCTTTGACAGCTCTTGAATTTAAGTGGTTTTAGTGTCTCTAAGCCCCTCTCTCCTCCCTGTGATCTTCTGATCCCTCACAACCCTCTGGGAGCAAACGGTCTCAGGCAAATCCTGGAGCTTTTCCAGGTTTTTTGCTCCCAGTTTGAGCAGCAGCCAGGACAGCTGGATCCTGCTTCTCCCCTCAGAGCAGGAGTTGATTCTGCACTTTTAAAGCTGATTCTCAGCTCTGGATAAAGAGGAGTTTGTTTATTTGTTTTAGAAACTCATCCTTTTATCCTGGGATTGATCTTATTTATCTTTGGAGTTGGTGCAAGGAGTGCTTGAAGAGATCAGTGTTTAATCCAAGGTGGAATTGGCTCAGGACACAGGGAATTCCACATATCTGTCTGTGTCAGGTTTGTACACCATCTTCATTTAACACAGAGCAAAAATGTCCTTGGAAAATCCTTTTTTTTTTTTTTTTTTTTTAAATCTATTTTTATTTTTATTTTTTTTACCCAGAGTATGTTCCCAGTAGGAGAAATAAAGAAGGAAAATCCTCCTTCACAAGCTGAGCATCTGGAGGAGTTTCCAGCCCTTTCTATCCCACATGTGGGGAAGGGAGGGAAAAAAGGCCCTGGAGAAGAGGATGGATCCCTTTAAAATGATACTTTTACCCTTACCCACCTCATTCCTGAAAATCCTTGGCTGCAGCCAGATGAGAAATCAGGAGACAGGGAAGAAACTGATGGAATTTGCCTTCCTGGGATTCCACATAACACATCCCTCTAATTAGCAGAGATAGGAATTAAGGCATCGTTGAACGGGGTCAAACAGGCTTGGGTGGATTTTCTGCCTTATCTGCCATGGAATCTTATCCAGGTTGATTTTAGCAAGGATCAGGAATTAGGGAACATTATGGGATTATCTTGTCTAGACTAAACATGTCAGAGACCAGGGAGGATGCACGGGAGGGGCTGGGATAAAAAATGTTCAATATTCCATTATCCAAAGTGACTGCTGGGATTTGGGGTTTTGGGTCAAAATATCCCCTGGGACAACTCAGAGCCTGTCCCTGACTTTCCCATTGAGGAAAAATAATTCTCATTTTATGCCTTATCCTCTGCTTTTGATTTTTCTGGGAATTGATTCCCTGTTTTTATTCCTGTGCTGTCCCAGAGTTGTTCTCCTGGTTTTTCTGGCACCAGAAGGAATTAAAACAGGGTCTGGTTGTTGTGTTTCTCTCCCTATCCCTGCTCACCTATCCTACACCTTGGAGTAACATTCCCTTGGAGTAATTCCAGTGATGTCACAGCTCTGGGATAATCAAAGACCAGATGAGCTTTTTCCCATGGATTAGATAAGAATAAGATGGGAATAAAGTTCCCCTCAGGAGTTCCACACATGATCCAATCTCCAAAGCTGGAATGCTCTTGTCTATTTACCAAATATCCTTGGATTTTCCATCCTGTTCCTCTTATCAGCACCTCTTCCTCCTTTCCAACTCTTAGATTTTTCAATTAGATTTTTCCAGAATTAGTGTAGGACTTTGGTAATTCCTCTTGTTCCTTGGAGCTCAGCCACAACATTTTTCCCTGCTGCTTTTCCTTGGCCAGGCTCAATAAACCAAAACTCCATGATGATTTTTTTTTGGGGGGAGGGAGGAGAAAAATCTCCAAACCTTTTATTACAGCAGGAGATGTTGTCTCCCTGTAACTCATCATTCCTGACTCCAATCTTGTCCATTCTTAAATAATTTGGTTTTTTTTTTCCAGTTCCAAACTCATGATCAGCCATTGATCTGGACAGGAAAGGATTTTCCTGGAAACCACAAGGCTCCCAAAAAATAATGTTTTTTTTCCTGGGCCAAGACAGTGAAAGGACTCATTCCCAATGGATTCTCCTGGATTACAGATCAGATGAGCAGGCCAAGATCATCCTCGGACTCACTGACAAGGTGATGCTGGTTTTTTGGGACTTTTGAGGGAGTGGTTTGGGGTTTTCGGGTTTGGTTTTGTTTGGGTTTTTTTCCCTTCAGTGCCTTATTTATTTTTATGCCTCATCAACACCGTGCTTGGAGCTATCCAGAATTTCCAGAAGAAATCAAATTAACCCAACCCAGGGTATTTTCCCTGAGAACTAAAATTTTGTAGGAAAGAGGGAATATTCAGAACCCCACTTGCCCTTCCTTAAGTCTGCAAACCTGGTCCTAAAATTCCATAGGGAACAGGGAATTCTCAGACCCTCAGCTGCTTTTCCTTGAAGCTCTCAGCAAACCAGTCACTGGATAGAAAATAAAAAATAAAAAAAAAGGGGATTTCTTTTTTTTTCCATAACAGATTAAACTTGAGCCTGCCCTCAGAGCAAGGAGTCAAACACAGGTTCCTGTTTCCTTAATCTGACCCTTTAATAAGGAGAAAATTCCCCTTTTCCAGCTGATCCCGAGTTCCCAGCTGACCAGACCTCTCCCTCCTGTACATCTGCACGGAGGGAAATGACAAAATATTCCAAACTTCTCCCAAATGTCAACTTAAAAAAACACCCAAATAGGAAACAGCTGCCCTGGGGCAGCCTGGGAGATGTAAATTTAATTCTTGGAGCTGTCTCCACATCCCTCACTGCCACTTCCATGGTGCTGCTTTCACTGGAGAACACCTGGGAGCTGCTGGCAAGAGGCTGCTGGGGTGGGTGGGTGACTCCCAGTTGAAAACAAGCCATGAAAAAGCCTCTTCTATCCCAGGAAAGAAAGGTCAACATGGAAGGAGACACTCCCAGGAGTTGAATCAGATCCTGCCAACTTCATTCCGCTTCGTGTTCGCCCGTGGAAGGTCTGAGGCGTTATCTTTGGAAAGAGGAGGAGCTACAAAACATCTCCTGGTGGCTCTGCTGTTCCACCTTCCCACTCCAAAACAGGAAGAGCAGATTAGGTTTGGATAAATCCACATGTTCTCCTAAAAGAGACTCCCACTTTCCTTCCTGTTGTATTCCATCCTCAATTTATTTTCTTTCCATTCCTTCCCTTCCCCATTACACATTTCCTCATGGATCACAGGCAAAACTTGCTGGTGGAAAGAAACTTGAGTTCAGCTCCACTTCTCTGGGGTTTTCATTCCCAAGAATTCAGAGCTGGACACATTTTTCAATGATTAATGCCTCGGATCAAAATTGAGGACCCTGATAAAGTGTCCAAGGCCAGGTTGGATGGGAATTGGAGCAATCCCATTGGATAGTGGGAGGTGTCCCTACCCATGGCAGGGGTGGGAATGAGATGAGATTTAAGCTCCTTTCTAACCCAAACCATTCTGAGATTCTGGGATTCTAGGATATAAAACCTGCCCTAAAATTTCTTAAGTCATGGAATTGTTTTGTTTCAATCCTACTGACGATTTTCAAAGAAGGAAGTGGCACAGAATGATATTAAAGTCATAAAAAAAAATTAAGGTAAACAAAAGTAGGGATGGAAATGAAATATCAATAGGATTTGAGATACATAAACAGAGGAAGGGTGCCCAAATCATGGAATCCCAGAATGGTTTGGGTTGGAAGGGACTTGACAGTTCATTGATTCCATCCCATCCCATGGGCAGGGACACCTCCCACTGTCCCAGGCTGCTCCCAGCCCCAATGTCCAGCCTGGAATTGGACACTTCCAGGGATCCAGGGCAGCCACAGCTGCTCTGGGAATTCCATCCCAGCCAGAAATTCCTTCCCAATATCCATCCATCCCTGCCCTCTGTTAGGGGAAGCCATTCCCTGTATCCTGTCCCTCCATCCCTTGTCCCAAGTCCCTTTCCAGCTTTTTGAGGGCACTGGAGACAGATCCCATACGCCCAGAATCCCAACAATTCCATAAATCCTTATCTCTCCATCTCCTTCCCTCCCTAACACACATCACACATTAAACCAGAAAAGCTCCAGGACTTGGTCACCAATAATTCCCTCAGAAATCCCACCAGGAACCAGGAATCCTGTGAGGGATAACCCTGGAAATTTATTCCCCCAACCTACACTCCTTTCTGGAGAAGCATCTGAAAACCAGGACACCCCACAGTGTCCAAAATAAATCAAGACACCTTCATTTATTTTCCTAAATTACCAGAAACTGAAGGATAGGAAGGGTTTAAAAAGGAACTCTGAAAAACCTCACCTGAGAGCAGCACTCTTACTAATGTTTTGTAGAAAAAACCCAAGAAAATATTAATGTATCAAGAAATTCCAAGTGAGACAATAAATTCCTGGGATGTGAGGAAGCTGGAACTATTTACACCTGTAGGTTGTCTTAAATTCCAGCCCCCAAGGTGGAATTGGATCCCTCAGCCTCTCTCAGGTCTTCAGGTTTCACCTGGTCACCCTTTAACGAGCCCAGGGGGTTTTTCTGGAATACAGGATTTCAGTCCTCAGCAAACAAAGCCACATTTAAAGGGAGGGATGGAAAACTTCAGGCTTTGCAGGGAACCTGCAGGTGAAATATTTCATAATTCTAATTATTATTATAATTATTTCAGCAGGTAAAATAGGGCTCCTGCATCAGGAGAAGCTGAAATTGCTCTGAAAAGAGGGGAATTAATTCCAAGACATGGACCAGAGTGTGGTTGTGAGCACCAAAGCTGTGTCTGCTTCCAGGCCTTGGGAATTTTGATGCTTTGTCAAAAGGAAGAGATGGAAACTCAAACACCTTCCCTTGATTTCATAGAAACCTGGAATGGTTTGAGATTGAAGGGACCTTATAAAATTATTTAATTCCCATCTTCCACTACCCCAGGTGGCTCCAAGCCCCATCCAGGCTCGCCTAGGACACTTCCAGGGATGAGGCAGCCACAGCTTCTCTGGGAATTCCATCCCAGTCTCTCCCAGCCAGGAATTTCTTCCCAATATTCCATCTATCCCTGCCATCCTTCAGCTTAAAAACATTCCAGAAGTCTGTGCCATGTTATAACCACACAGTGCAGAACATTTTCTCGGCCTTCCGGAGGAAAAAAGGAGGAAAATTTTTAATTTATAGAGAAAAAAAGTTAAAATGTAACTTCAAGCTGATGAGGTTCACCAAATGTTGTAAGAGATGGAGTCAGGTGCCAGAATTGGGGGGGTGATTCTCGTGCCCAGGTTCTGTGGGAATGCAGAAAAGGACAATCCAATCTCCTTCTGATCTCCTCTTTGGTTCCAGCTGCACTTTCTCCATATTCCTGAAATATTTCTGTCCTTTTTCCAAAGTCTGAGCACATTCTTGGATTTTCTGGAGTGAAGTGTTTCCTCCTGTGCCATGTGACCCATGGGGCTTTTCCCAGGATGCTCCAGAAATCCTTTTAAAAATAAATATTATTTAATGACTTGGAATATTAATGGTTCTCATTGTTCTCCCCATCATTACATATTATTAATTATCCAACACGGGAGGTTGAGATTGGATATTAGGAAAAATTCCTGAGGGAAAGGGCAGCCAAGCACTGGAATGGGCTGCCTGGGGAAGTGGTGGTGTCACCATCCTTGGAAATGTGGGAAAAACGTGTGGATGTGGCATTTGAGGACACGGTGGTGGTTGAGGGTTGGACTTGATGATCTTAAATCTAGAAATCAACATGGAATTGAGGAATTATTACGGTTGGAAAAGATCTTCAAGATCATCAAGTCCAACCCTCAACCAGCACCTCCATGTTCTCCAACTCTGGCCTCAAGAGCCACATCCACACATTTTTTAACAATTCCAGGATGGGGAATCCAATCCTTCCCTGTACAAACTCTTCCAAGGCTTGGCCACCTTTTCCATGAGGAATTTTTTGCTGATCATCTAAGCTTCTCCTGGATGATGTTGTAATTTGAGGCCTATGAGATGCTTGAGGCCTACATGAAAACAAGGCACTAAATGTAACAAATATGTGTGAAAATCTTAGTCCAGGCCTAAAATCTTACAGCTCCAAGGAGGAATAAAACTTCCATACATTCCCCCAGCTCAATGCAAACTAAATTTGCATAATACTCCACCTAAAGACAATTTCTTCTTCCACCCACTAGATGGGAGCAAACATTAATTTATGGGATGGTGCCAGCTCTGGATATTGGATGACTGATGCCAACGTGTGTGGTCTTGTGGCTTGGAGTTCCCTTTTTAGGGCTGTTTAACGAGGGAAATGGAGAACTTGGAGCAAATGGATTCTCGGACATCATAAAAGGTGGGGATTGGCTGAGGGCCAAGGGATCACTTCAAAAATTCCCTACAAAAAAGGGAAAGAGTGGAAACCTGGAGTGTGTTTGCCTCCAGACCAAATCAAATATTCCTGTTTGCTCACGGGGTGGGTTATTTTTAAGCCTTGACTAAGCATCTGCAGGGAAAATATTTGGGATTTGGATCTCTCCATGTTCATTCCCTGCCTTCACCTTCTGACCAGCAGGCCAAGAATAAAATTATGTGTCATGGAAAGCTGAGCCGTGGAGGTTAAACAATTCCTGGAGTTTTATTTGGTGTAGGGATCAGCTTTCCAAGAATTGTCCATTAAGAGAAAGGAATTTTCTGTGGCAGCAAGGGAGAGAGATGGATATTCCTAATCACTGTTTTTAAGGAATAGATGATAAATAAAAATGTCAACATAGCAACTCCTGGGTATCCAGAAATTGCAAGAAATTCCAGCGAGCTCCTTGTGGGATGTGTATCCTGTGATGTTTGCACAAAGGTTTCTTCCCAAGCCAAATGCCCAATGTGTGGGGAGGGAATTGAGGGGCAGAGGGATCTCAAATCCTGGGATATTTTCCTTGAATGTGGCATCCCAGCCAGCCCAACCCTTTGAGAGGAGGGGATTCGTGGTGAATCTTGAAGGTTTGGCTCTGTAATGAACATTTTTAGGTCTCACACCCTCAGTTTTTTGGGAGTGCACAATAAGTTATGACTCTTCTGGCCTTGGATTTTCCTTTGGGAGTAATGGGAAAATCCCAATGGAATGTTTGTATTGTCCTGCTAGTTATAAGGCAGGGTAAAATGACTAAATTTAAATATAGACATTAAAATGTGTAAAATTAGGGGATATTTGTGGCCCAACTCTTCATGGAAGGAAGGAGGGAAGGAGGGAAGGAAGGAGGGAAGGAAGGAGGGAAGGAAGGAGGGAAGGAAGGAAGGAAGGAAGGAAGGAAGGAAGGAAGGAAGGAAGGAAGGAAGGAAGGAAGGAAGGAAGGAAGGAAGGAAAAGGTGTTTTTTGGACAGTATTTTCCAGCTCTCAGCACTGGAGATATGAAAGAGCTTTGTGGAGCAAATCATCATTTCATGATCCACATTTTCCAGGTGGTGGCATCTGGCAGGATGGAAGAACATCAAGGAATGATGGAAGAACATCAAGGAATGACACTTCAGACAATTTGATCCCTCTCAAGGACTTCATAAATTAAACTCCACAGTCCTGCTTTGTGCTCTCTGCACTGGAGCTCCTCATGTGTTGTTAGCACTCAACATTCCCAGCATCCAGCAGAGAATCCTGCAATGGTTTAGGTTGGAAAAGACCTTAAGGAAAATCCAGTCCCAGCCCCCTGCTGTGGGCAGAGACACCTTCCACTATTCCAGCCTGGCTTGAAAAGCTTTTCATCAAATACTGATCCAGCCCCATAATTCTCCCTGCTCATTCTCATGTCAGCCCCAAATAAATCCTAAAATTCAAGGAGTGGAAGAGAAATATTATTGACATATAAATAATAGTAAGGAATATTATTTTCTCCTTTTCCTGATATATAAATCCTCTGTGTTGGTAAAATCTTGTCAGTGACACTGAACTCCAGCTGAGTCATCCTCAAAAAAATTCCCAAAGAGAAACCCCAACTCCAGATTTCTTTCTTATTTTAATGAGAAGAGCAAAACAGAGGGCACCAAACATAAACCAAGGGAGTGAAACCACTTTGTTTTAATTAAATCTGCACAAAGCTTTGCCCAGGACAGGGAAGTGAGTGATCATTATTCCTAAGGGAAGAGCTGCCAGGAGCGCAGGGAAAACTGAGAGAGCTTCAATTTGTCATGGACAAAGCCTGTTAATTACAACTAACGAGCTTGGAGCAGGGTCTGTAAAACAGTGGTCCCTGACTGAAGAAGCCTCTTCCAGAATTAACCTTGTCATGAGCCCTGACAGAGGCCAGAGCAGCTCTGGGGACTCTCAGGAGGTTACAGGGCTTCCTTTAATTAGCCCTTGGATAACTCCAGAGAATTTCCTGCTGCAGTTCCTGGGGGGACGGGGCAAAGGCCTCTGGAGCAGCCCTGCAAAGAGGGGGGATGTTTGTGCAAAGAGCTGACCCCCAGAATTGCTGTGCTGGCCTCAGGATGGGGGTCAGGAGCCCAAAAGAGCTGTGTCATTCCTAAACTGGAGTGGGGATGGGAAAAGGGACAGGGAAGCAGTGCCAGGAGCGAGGAAATGGAGCCCAAAGGGAATTTTTCAGGTCTCTCCCAACACAAACCATTCTGTGGTTTGTGAATGTGCATTCACAATGCAGGACCCACATCTTTCCCATTTTCCCTTTCCAGGAATTCTCAGCTGCACCATGGAATATCCAGACATCCCTCAACACTTCCTGCTATTCCTGCCAAAGGGGAACAACCTCTCCGTGGGGTTTGGATTCGGGAGAACCACACAGAGACTTTGGTTTGTGTCTCTAAAAGCAGAGAACAACAAATTTAAACCTAAAGTTCTGATTTTTTTTTTTTCTTTCCCTCTCCATTAATGTTCTCCCCATACAAATGTTCACGGGAATCAGGAGTGGATCTGTCTAAATTCCAGAATCCTTGAATCCCAGAATGGTTTGGGTTGGAAGGGACATTAAAAAATCCCCAGATCCAAACCCTGGAGTGTGTTTAGGTTGGATATTGGGAAAAATTTCTTCATCCAAAGCATTGTCTGGCCTGAGGGCAGTGGTGGAGTCCCCATCCCTGGAAGGATTTAAAAGCCATGTGGTGGTTGTGGCATCTGGAGACATGGGATAGTGGTGGCCTTGGGAATGGTTGGACTCATTGATCTTGGAGATCTCCAACTTTAAAAAAAAATATCTGTGATTCTGTGATTCTATGAATATATTTTTTGATAATTTGGCAGAGCAGAGAGATATTGGTCAATCATCAACTTCCTTATGTCCATGGATCATCTGAAGTGCTCTCCTGCCAGGTCCACAGGATTCCACATCTAAGGAAAAGAGCTGACATTTGGTTTAAATGCACATTTTCCAATGAGGAGCCGTTGGATAAAGAATGTACACATTCCAAATTGATAAAAATACTGATAAAGTCACCTTTTGTGCAGAAAGATAACAGAAGGAGGGAAGATGGCTCTTGAACTCTGCTTTGAGAGGTTGCAGAGCACAGGTGGAGGTGCTCCTTATCCCTGGAAGTGTCCAAGACCAGGCTGGATGAGGCTTGGAACAACCTGGGATAGTGGAAGTTGTCCCAACCCTTGGAAACAAGGTCATCAAGGTCAATCCCTGTGAGTGGTATTATTTTATTAGTGGCATTATATATTAGTGGTTATATTTGTTTTTGTTTTTATTTAGAGTTAGGATTGAAAATGGAGAGATTGATTTCTTTGTTTGGATTTGATTGTTTATTAAATCTTATTTATAGTATAGAGAGTTTTGTAGCATTTTTAATTAATAAGCTAAAAGTGAGAAATGGAGATAGATTTAATTATAAGGTGCTTTAAAGGCAAACTATTTAATTAAAAACTAACATTTATATTATTTATATTTTTGACTTAATAACTAAACAGCTGTGACCCACATTGCAGTGCTTTTTTTTCAACTAAAAACCACTACTTGAAATCATGAAGAAGAAGGAGCAAGAAGGAACAAAGAGACAGCACCCAAGAATTTTTATTTTGTCCCATTACCTTTTACTATATTCTAAAACCTTAAATTCCAAACCTTTTACCATGTGACATTACACACTTCTATTCAAACCACACACCAGGGATTTTAACGTTATTACTCAAATTTGGAAGCTGCCTCCAAGGCTTCAGGTCACAAGCAGTGACCTGAATCAGTGTCAGAAAGCACAGAGAGTTCAAAACTCCCAGGCTTCAGGGTTTCAAAAATTTCCAACCCAACCATTCCAGGATTGCTGGAAGAGGAACTCCTCATCCTCTGGGAAGTGGAAACTACCTGGAGAAAGGATTTATATTAATTTGTTTCACATTCCATCTGCACTGTCCTGGGAATTCATCCCTTGTGGCATCCCTCACACTCTGAGTCTCTTACCCGTTTGTTGTGGATGAATTTTGGTGCCTGTCTCTCTCCATGCCCACTGCCCTACAGAGATTCAGAATTCTCCTTCCCCAGAAGCTGAGAAAAGGGACAAAACTGTCCTTGTCCTCTTCCAGGACAGGATGCTGGGCTAAAGTGACCTTTTCCCTGATCCAGGCCAGCTGTTCCCACATTCATTAGCAGATCCAGAGGTCTTTAACAGCTGTTTTAGCTCTGGATGATTCCAAGAATTCCTTCTGCACCTTGGGACAACACGGTGGTTGTGATCCCAGCATTTAAACCCAATGGCACAGACAAATCCATGGCTTTGCAGGAATTTTTGCCTCTGCTAAAAATTTAATTGGATAATACAAGTTTTGACGAAGATTCCCACGTGAACAGGGTCAGTTTTGGGTTTTTTTGGCAGGTCTTTACCCAAAACACCCCAGCTCTTAGAGCAATTATATCAGATAATCTGTGAAGAAAAATGCATTTAAAAAGTTATTCCTACGAGGATTTGATGATGTTCCTCTGCTGGAATGTGTATGTGCCTGGTCTGACTCCACCACCCTCATCCACAAAAAAATCTCCCCAGATCTGCTCCCTGGGATATCATTCCTGGCTTTGCTGAGCTAGGCTGAGCTGTGTGGTCCAACCTCAGCTCAAACCAGGACCTTGAGGGAGCAGAAACGACGCTGCTGACCTTGGAACACCAGCCCAGCCTGTGCTGGGATTTCTCCAGCCACATCCCTGTGATCCTGAGGAGAAAATCTGCGATAACACCTTGAGGTGACACCAAATGTGGGGCTGTGACACATTAAAAAAACCAGAAAATCCACTTCATTCACTCATCCGTTTAAAAGCTCAGCTCCCATTTTCATATCCTTGGGATTCTATGGGCATCCCATGGAGTTGGGAATTCCCAGGAGCCCTTTTAGACCCTTTCCTCTTCCCTTGCCTCCATAAACTCGCAGCTGTTTTGGCTGGAAGTTTCCTGCTCTTGGCATGGGATTCAATTCCCAACTTGCCACCTATGGAGTCTGAACATATCCAGCTTGGAGGTTCTTGCTCTGGAGAGAGAGATTGTTCTCCCAGCTGTTTTTTCATGGAGCAGCCCAGCATTCCCTTAACTCTTTTTCTGTTCCTTCTTCCCACAAAACCATGACCTCCCCAGTAGCTGATATCCCTGATCTCTTTAGGATTGTGCTGCTGTTGCTGTGTTGACAAATCCAGAATTCCCTCTCCCAGTTTATTCCAGCAGCTCCCATCATTCCCAACTGGTTTCAAGCTCCAAGTGCTGTGTTATGTTGCCAGTAAGGCCCACCAGTCATAAGGGAACAAATTAATTTTCTTATCCAGAGAATGCTGGGGGATCCAGGGACAATCCCTTCAATATTCCACAAGGATTCACAAATTCCAGGTGTTTTCTCTCTGTAATAATCACAGAGGGTGTTTTCCTATGAGTCTGAAGTTTTCCAGGTTTTTGGGGTGTCCAAGATCAATAAGTGAAAAATGAGGGGGTTTCACTAAAATCCGGGAATGACTCTGAGGAAGGAAGGGCTGGGAGATCTTCAGAATATCTAAAAAAAACCTTCCACACTTCAAATTGTCAGGAATCATGGAATAATTCAAGTTGGAAAAGAGCTCCAAGACCACTGAGCCCAACCATTCCCTCACCAAAAAACCATGGCCCCAAATGCCACATCCACACATTTTTTGGAATACTTCCAGGTATGGTGATCCCAACACTTCCCTATTCCAGTGCCTGACCACCCCTTCCATGAAAAACCTTTCCTGAAAATCCAACCTAAACCTGCCCTGGCACAACCTGAGCCCGTTCCTCTCCCCTTGGATAGGAGCAGCACGGTGAGGGTGTCGATTTTTGCCTTCTGAATTCCTCCCGCTGTCATTCCAGCAACAAAATTCCTCCTACCAGTGCCTGAGAACATCATTCCCAACGTGCATGCCCGATTTTTCTGAACATTTATGTACATGGTTGATTTTATAAACGTTTTCAAGTGCCTTAATTTTTGTGGAGCAGATTTTTTTCCCCACATGCTTAAATATTTCCTGATTCCTGGCTGATTATTTCATGGAATGTGCCAGTGATAAATTAGGAAAAATTCCCTAGTTCTAAATTAATTCTAAATTTCTTCCTTCTAAATTTCTTAGTTCTGAATCTTAATTCCTGAAAACTTTCTCTGGCTCACCTGAATCCTGATTGGAAAACATTTAAGTGGCTAATTCTAAGAGAAGTAATTGATGGGCATGTGTCTATAAACTTTGGAATTTTATTTGTTTGGGCACTCACATTCAATAAAAAAGGAAGTATTCTTTGATCCATGAATCTGTGGAGTTGGGGTTTTTGTTCTGGATGAATATAAAATGTTGTCAGCCACAAAATCCCACAGGGAATTCCAAAGTTCACCTCCAGGCTGTGTGGAGCACTTTGGAAACACCCATTCATTTCCTTACATTAGATATTTTATTGGAATAAACTCTCATTCCTTGCTCTCATTTCCCCCTTTTAACTCCTGATTTTATGTCCTTTGATATAAATAAAAATCCAGCATCAAATATTTCTCTTCCTTGCCGATTTCCTGGTGTGTCCCTTCTTTGGGAAACTATTCCATATGTTCAATCCTCATAGGAAAATTTTTATCCATTTGCTGCCACTAATTCTCACTGAAGAGGGAACCAGGATTGAAGAGAACTCAGGAACTGTCTGGAAAGAGCATCTCCATCCCTCAGGAGGCCAAAAATTTCTCTTCTCCTGTGGGAAATGGATTTGTAGAGAGCTCTTGGGGCTTGATAGAAGGTTTACACAGTATGCATTTGTATGTAAACTTGAAGGTAAAAAATGTGGACTTAAAAATGTTATGGAATAGGACAGATATTGTTAAGAGAGAAATGGAGATAGAAAAAAGTTTTAAAGGATGGCAAAACCCAACATTCTCCCACTTCTGTTCTGTATCAGGCAACATAAACTCCTTGTGGATCCCTTCCAGCTCAGGATATTCCATGATTCTATGATTCCCATCATAATATTCCCAGGCTGCCATGTGTTCACTGATTGGACTATCCCAGAATGCACTAATTAATGGATTTCTCTTCTGATCCTTCTTCCTTCCTCCCTTTGCTGTGTCCTGGGGATCCAGAGCACATGGGCAGGAGAGGGTTCCTGCAGGACCAAGGTTCTGAATTCCCAAGGGTTTGAGCCTGGAGAACAACAGGTGGAATTCAGGACGTGGTTTGGAGAGAAGGAGGAATATGGGAGAAATTCCAGGAGGGAAGAAGAGAGATTTATGGTGTTTGGGTAGAGAAAAAAGGGATCACAGCATGGATATCCAGCCTTGGGCGGGCTCAGCACCTCGGGATAAGGGCCCTGCTTTGGAAGGGGACGTGGAGAGGTGTGGGAAGATGGGATTTGGGAGACAGGGAATGAGCCCAGCAAGAGTTAACTCAGCCAGCCCCGGGTGCCTCCTCTCACCCAGTGTCTCCCACACTTCCCAAATCCCAGGCTGTGCCTTCCTTATCAGCCCCTGGTGCTGACAGTTTGCCCAGGGATGTTTTCCGAGGGATATCAGTGCTCCTGCTTCCCTTCCCAAGGGCTCCTATCTCTCCCTATTTCTCAGCAGCTCTTCACTAGGGCAAGGCCCAGGCAAGGAGGGTTTCACTTGGTTTGGAAAACAAAACTTCCATTACAGGGAAAACAGACCCACCTGTTTTTTTCTGAGCCTGGTTTTTGTAGAAATTGAAAAAGAAAAACAGAAAATCCTAGGAATATTGTTGTAATTCAAATGGAATAATGAGATAAAATGTTGATGTTTGCATATAAAACAATCAAAACTTGGGCAGGGATGAACGGCACATTCCTAATTTTGCTCACCTTTGAAATGAGTTGTGCTAAAACAGGGAAATAAAAGTCTGGGATTGCCAATTCTCCCTGGAATTGGAATGGTTGGAGAGAACCACCTCGCTCCACCTGCCTAGAGGTGACTTCAGGCCTGGCTGTGACATTTAATGACTTTTGTGACACCTCCCTGCCCTGCTCGAGGTGTCAGCGATGCCACGGAGCTGCAGGGAAGGGACAAGTGTGATCCTGACCCTTGGAACAGGAATATCCTTCCTGAAAGGATAAACAACAGCAAAAGCAACGTGGAAGAAATCCCAGACAATCCCACATTTGTGCTTTCCAGCTCTTTGCAATCCCAGGATTTTGGGAGCCTCAGGGTTTGGATGGTAAATAGAGATGAGTGGTGAATGAGGGCCTGAAAATTTTTCCCCACAGTTTCACCATCTGGAAAAGCTGCATCTTACCTTGGAGGAATTCTCAGGGAGAACCTGAAACATGGTAGGACACAAGGGAATGGTTGGGGCTGTGCCAGGGGAGGTTTCACTCGGATTTTAGGGAAAGGTTCCACTTGGATTTTAAGGAAAGGTTCCAGTTGGATTTTAGGGAAAGATTCCAGTTGGATTTTAGGGAGAGGTTCCACTTGGATTTTAGGGAAAGATTCCAGTTGGATTTTAGGAAAAGGTTCCAGTTGGATTTTAGGGAAAGATTCCAGTTGGATTTTAGGGAAAGGTTCCACTTGGATTTTAAGGAAAGGTTCCAGTTGGATTTTAGGGAAAGATTCCAGTTGGATT
>JAOTIY010001146.1:1480984-1497989 GCA_027123655.1 Muscicapa comitata
TTCTCTTCTCTTCTCTTCTCTTCTCTTCCCTTTCTTTTATTTTAGTTCACTTTATTTTCATTTTTTTCTGTTTTACCTCGTGTTTGTGTGAGCTAAAGTGGCAAACAAGACTTCAAACTTCCATGAAGTTCCCAGTATTCCAAAAAAAGAAAAACATTCTTGCCAAGCCTATGAATTCCCACGTTCTACACAACATGGTACCCCAAATTTTTGTGAGATTTCACATTTTCTTAACAACTCCTCAAGACACCAGGCAAAAATTATTTGGTTTCTGCAAGTTTGATTAATTTGCTCATCACAATGGGAGGTTCACTTGTCGGGCTGAGGACATCTGGTGAACCAAAGAGCTGCTTTTTGGTGCCTTCCTGGAATTATTCTCCAGCTCAGCACAGCATCAACAGCCACCATTCCTGCTGGAACTCTGGGAACTGGAGAAGTGACCTCTGGAATTAAAGCCAGGAACTGCATCAAGCTGAGCCTGTGCCCCCCAGGTAGGATTGGAAGGAGCACAAGTTCTCTGAGCATCAGAAGAAAGAGGTGTAGGACACAATTTCCAACCAGATTCCAGAAGAGAAAAATGGGGAAAGGCGACCAGGTTTTCTTTTGCCACGTTTCAGGGATTCAAGTGGAGGAGCACAAGAACTTTCTGTGTGTGCAGGAGATGAAGAACAGCCCCACTGTCATGAAAGAACCAGCAATTAATGGGCTCAGAGGGTTTTATGTAAGCATTAAAGTTTTAAGTGCTTCGTGTTTGTAGGGTTTGTTATTCCTGGATATTCCTCCCAAACCTGTTGAGAGACATGAAGCAAATTTCTGGAAAGTTTCCCTGGAGTTTCTTGAGGCAGAGCAAAGCTTGTTGTGTGTCTGCTTGGCTTGGGGATCCCGAGGATCCTGTGCTGCAGGAACAGGAGAGTGACTGCATTCCATGGGCTCCTGGTGTTTGTTTAAGGTTTGGGGCTCCCACACCCATCTGAGCTCGTTTTTATTCCTCCCTCCCTCCCTCCCTCCCTCCGTGTCACACCCACCTCGCATTACACTGCCCGTGCAGGCCAATATTCCTCTTGAAATGGAGGTTTTGTGAGGATCTATAGAATGTTTTCATTTTCCCCGTCCTCCAGTGACACTCATCAGACTGTCTGAGTCTCTGAGTTATGCAAGAAAACCCCAAAATGTGTCAGCCTAAGCCCACCCAAAAAGTGAGGGCTGATATTTCTCCCTCCCAGGCTGGAGGTGAAGCCAAAGCCACTCCACCAGAGTGAATTCCAGCTTAATTTGGTGGGACAGGACTGTGAAAAAAGCAGGGGGAAAGCTGGAGCTCCAAAATAAAGGCTGTAAACACAGCAAAGGGAACAAGAACTGCATTTTCCAGATGCAGTGGGTCAGTCAGGGCTGGAAAGGCAAAGCCCTCGATTCCATCTCCTGACAGAGGGATCTGCAATGGTCCCACAGAGCTCCAGCACTGAGATCTGTGCTGATTCCTGGGATGGAGCTCTGGAATGTTCCTGCCCTCATTTTTATCCGAGGGAGATGAGAACACCCAGCTCATGGAGCACAGCTCACACCTTGGGCTGGGCCAATCTCACATTTTTGTAAATTCCTCGGTAAATTCCAGAGAAATGCTGGTTGTTTACATTCCAAAGGTTAATAAATATGTTCCTTGGGGTTGGTTTGGGGGTTATGTTTATGTGTTATTAGTAATTTGTTTGTTATATGATCATTCCCTCCTTGCTCACAGGATTTCTGGCTCAATCAGGCAGCAAGGCTGAATCACATACAGAGTTGGTTAATGAAGGTTTCTCTTATTGAAACCATTATTTTGGGTGTCTTTTTTTAGCAGAATTAAAAATCAGACAGTCAAAAACATGGAAAGAAAGGAGAAAATAATTTAATATTGCAGCTGTGGAGAAGTTGGGTTTTACCCCCATTTATGCCCACAATTCTATGTTGATTTATGACTTCAAACCTTTATTTTTCCCCCAAAGCTGAACCCTTGCAGATCTTGGATTTACTCCAAGAACTCTTAGAGATGTTGAAGCTGGGTAGAGATTTGCTTGGAACAGTGCTGAAAAATGGCAAAACTTATAAAAAATTGGCCCCCCAAGAATCAGACCAGTCTCACCTAAATTCAAATTCCTCACATTGTATCAGAATTTCTCTGAAGTCAAAATAAAGAGACACAGATCTCTGGATGAATCAGAACGTGTATCCCCCAATGAATCTTTGGAGAAGGTACCAAATTCCTAATTTAGGCAAAATCATGAAATTTGGTAGGTTAATTCAGGTCCTGGGGCTTCAATCTAAACTCCAAACTCCATGGAAACTTAAGTGTCCTGTTTCCTTTTGCCTCTATGCCCCATTATATAATTGTGTCCTTGTTTGCCACAAGAAGTATAAAAATATAGCCTTAAAATCTTTGGATAAATGGGATATTATATTAAAATAACTGCAAGTGTGTTCAGAGCAGATTTGCACTGTGAAAGAAACTGGGAAATTGTGTTGCACGTGAATAAAATAATGGATATTATTTGATCTCGTGTTTATGAGGTTGGTGTTTATCCTCAAAAGCTCTCTGGCAGCAGCTGGGGTGAATGTTCATCTCATCCATACCCAGCACATGGAACCATGGAGCCTTTGAGGTTGGAAAAGACTTTTGGGATCATCAAATCCAACCATCAGCCACCACCACCGTGGTCACCACTAATCCATTTCCTCAAGTGCCACATCAACACGTTTTTGAGCATTTCCAGGGATGGAGACTCCACCATTTCACTGGGCAGCTGTGCCAGGGTTGGACAACGCTTTCCATGGAGGAATTTTCCTTCATGTCCAACCTCAAAGTCACCTGGTGCAGCTTAAGGCCATTCCCTCTCCTCCTGTCCCTGTTCCCTGGGAAAAGAGCCCAACCTGCAGCTCCACCCTTTGTCAGGGAGTTGTGCAGAGTCAGAATTTCCCTCTGAGCCTCCTTTTCTCCACCTGAGCTCCCTCAGGAATTCTCCAGACCCTTCCCTTTCCTGGACACGCTCCAGCCCCTCAATATCCTTCTGGTCATGACAGCCCCAAACTGACCCCAGGATTGGAGATGTGGCCTCAGCACTGCCCAGCACAGTGAAAATCACTTCCCTTTTCCTGCTTCTCACAGAAACCAGGGTGCCCTTGGCATTTTTGGCCACCTGGGCACACCTGGGCTCATGTTCAGTCTCCGTTGACCAAAATCCCCAACTCCTTTCCCACTGAGCACATTCCAGTCCCTTTCCCTCAGCCTGTAATGATGATGTGGCAAAAAATAAAAGGTTGGTTTTATTTATCCCTGACTCTGTGCTAACACATCCCTGGATCCCAGGCCTGCCCTAACATCTCTCATCTGCAGCAAAAAATAGATTTTCACCCAGACAGAGCCGTGAGCAGGTTTGTGGTGCTTGGCACTTGTCCTGACATGTCCCTTGCTGCCACAGCCACGGGGGATGAGTGACATAAAAGCCGTTTTTGCCAGGTTTTCACTCCTCCCATCCTCTGGAAGCTATTCTTGGATGGGTCAGCACAGCCAAGACTCGGCTCTTCTGCACCAGCAAACTCATGGAAAAAGGCTTGATTGTATCAGAGACTGCAGCTCTGGGAGCTTTACCTCCCAAAATGTCTGATGCCCTGCAAGAGGCAATGCAGGAATTCTGCTGTGTGCAGCAGGGAGTTTGGTTCAGCAGAAACTGACAGGGAAGAGGGGGCTGCTGGATTTACTGGATTTTCTTTGCTGTGAAAAGGATTCTGTTTGAAATGCTGAGTAATCCATTGCACAGCAGCTCCTGGGGGCTATTTGGGGAATAGAATCATTGGCTTCATGGAATTTTTTCCAGGCTGAAACCATCACCTGCTTTCAGCTCCACAGAAACAAAGTGCCTTTAACAGAGACATTTTCTTCTCAGAAAGAGCCAAGAGATAATGCCAGGGCAAAAATCCAGGGAGAAACAAACCTTTTTCAGAGGGACAAGGTGGGAATTTTTGGGAATTTCAATGGCCCTGCTTTGCCACGTCTGTGCTGATGTAAAGTGGTTTGTCCTCATTTAATTATCCTAATTTAATTATCTCAGCCTGGCAATCACTGCTGGTGCAAGGAATCGCTGAATTATGGAATCCTTTGGAAACAGATTCATAGAATGGTTTGGGTGGAAGAGACCTGTAAAGGTGTTTTAGTCTAAACACAATGAAATGGGCAGGGACATCATCAATGAAATCAGGTCAAGGTTAGTCAGGGCTTTATTCAGAGCCTGATGAAGTCTGAGCTGATGTGAGCATGAAAGTTAAAACTGAAAGAGACGTTTTTGTGCCCTGGAACACAACAATTTGAACTTTTAGAAAATATCTTGGTGTGATTTTAGCCCAACTTTCACTTCACAAACCAACTCCTGGCCATGGTTCAAGAGGGATCAAGATCCAGGGACCATTCCCAGTCGGTTTCAGGCACCCACAAGGATTTAGAGCTGGAGACAGGATCGTGTCAGGAGATGCAAGTCAAGATCACATCATGTCTTGAAGTGCTAATTAGAGTAGTGGAGATAAAAAATCAAAATGAAACCAAAACCCAAACAAAACCCCCCCCATGTTTTGCTGTTTTAAAGCTCCAGATCAGTTAAACTCAGTTCTGACCTACTGAGAAGGAAATTTGCAGATTTCAGTGAATAACAGATAAAATCAGGTTGCAATAATTTGCTTTTATCTTTTGAGCTTCTGCTCCCTCTGAACGCTCCTTTTCATACAGGTGGCCAAAAACCATTCCTGGTGAAACCTTTTCCCTACAGGAAATGTGGCTTTTGTCTAAACTGGCAAGGAAAATTGCATTAACAATGAAATATTTCAATTTTCCAGTGGGATTTTTTGGACTTCCCAAATGTTTCAATTCTGCCAGGGATTTAAATGTCCTGCTGGGGATGAGCTTTCTCTGGGGCAGAGATTACAGAACCCCAAATCACTGATGAGAAATTCCCATCCCCAGCACAAAGTGCAAACATTTCCCTGCAATGAGCCCCGAGGCCATCAAAGCTTTAAAGGTGGATTATTCAAAGAATAAGGTTTAGAACTGGGCCAAAAATCCAGGTTGAGGGCTTTTAAGGTGGGATAATTCTCATCCTAACCTGATATGTTTTGACTATTTTAACTGAGGTGATCACTAGAGAGAAGAACAAATCAGTGCCCAAGTTAGGCTTGAAAGTCTTAATTTTAAGTTCTTGCAATAAACAATGGTAAATGTCTGTCTCCAGCTCCTTTGAAGCCTCTCAAACTAAGACCACGTTTTAATTTAGTCATTCCTAATGACTAAAGCCTTAGAGCTGACCCCACAAAGAGCAGATTCCCAGATTTAGATCTCCATGAGCACCGGGATCTGGAGGTTTTTTTAATGGATCTGTGATTTCCAGGGTATTTTTTACACCACCACCAGGGAGATATCCCTGCTCATGGCAAGGGGTTGGAATAAGATAATTTTTAAGGTCCCTTCCAACCCAGCTCATTCTGGGATTCTACATTGTTTGTTCCCCCATGTTTTTGCAAAATTTAGGAGCTGCTTTCTGTGTTTTTAACTTGCAACTTCTCCACTTTGCTCCTGGATGCCTCAATCCAGATGGTCCCAGTCACAGGAGGACATTTTAAGCCTATTTCAGACAAATTGCTTGATTAATTCACTCTGGTTTAAAGTATCTAATCCTAGGCAGGGTTTTCCATTATCCCACCCATGTTGGAATATTCCTCCCACGGCGTTAAACAGGAGCAGTGTTTTCCTTAAATATCACCCATAATTATTTCGTGTGAGTTCTCTGCTCCTTGCAAAATCCCCTCTCGTTCTTCCATCATTTTTTTATGCTTTGTATGTGATGGATGCAGCCCAGACCAGAGCAGGAATCTTCGTTCTTGTGTCTCAGGAATCCCATGGGATTGCAGGAATTCGGATCTCCCACATGGGATGGGAATAAATTTTGGAAAGGAGAGTTCTCCATGGCTGTGACACACAGTGCAAAAGAACCTGGGCAACTCCAACACAGCTCCTGGTGTAGATCAGCCCCACAGCCCAGACAGGGATAGGCTGGAATTGTATCTGTGTTTGTCTGGCTGGAGCTTCAGGCACACAAAATATTTCATAGGGATGAAGTCAAAGCAAGTTTAGGACGAGCTCACCTCAATTTTTTTGTTATTTTCAAGGTTTGTTGCAGCCACTCTGCAGATCTTAAGGAAGGGATTTGCAGCTTCCAGCTAAAATTTTTGATTTATACACTCACAATTGTATAAAAATGAAGCTCAGAGTATTAAATATTTGCCATTCCATGAATTCCCCCTCTTCCCAAGGATTTCATGATTTCATGATTTCTTTAGTGACCATTAAAGACTTTTAAAAATAAACCTACAGCAACATACTCACATTAAAAAAACGTTTTAAAAGTGTTTTTTAACTTAAAGTTGGGACCTGGGATGGCTCTACCACTGTATAAAATTCATTGCACATTTTGGAGTGTTAGGGAATAAATTATGGGAATAACTCCCAGAATGGGAATAAGGCAAGGCAATCCTTTTTTCCAAGTCAGAGTAATACTGGGCTTTTTCAGAATAAAACTCATTGATAGAATTAATGTTTTTTGTTTATTTGTGTATTTTTATGCATAAAATGAATTTATCCACACACCAAATGTTACATCACCATCCATCCAACAAATCCCAAAGTTTTTCTGCTGCTGGCAGTGTTCAGATTTCCTGTTTGATTCCCAGACATCCTCATAATCAACATTTAGTTGGGAAAAACACCAGTGAGGAAGGAAAAATGAAAAAACAGCTTCTGATCACTCACCATGGCCTGGAAGAGTGTTGGAGCTTTAGAGATGTTTTCCAAAATCCGAGCTAAAATTACCCCTAAAAAATGGATTTTGGAGCTAAAGAATGGACTTTGACTTAAAAAGTTGGGTGGGAAAGAATATTTAATAGCAAAATATAATTTTAAGGAATATTTTCCTTTTATAATGAAACTTTCAAAAGAGGCAAATATTTGTAATTAGAGTAAAAAGTTCTGTTCAATTTCAGGATGTTGCCTGGAAAGGGAAATTTTCAAATTTCCCACCATAAATACTTGGTGAGGAGCCATTGCTTTTTCAGCTGAGGAGTCAAAGACTGGAGCCTCATTCCCATGAATTTTTAGTGGGATGATGTTATATTACATCACTGCACTGTCAGGATCCAGCAATTCCATGGATTTTAAGGACAGAACCCTACAGCTGCACCCTTTCAGCTGACCTGGACCACACACCATGGACCAGTGTCCATGAATTTGGGATTAGGTAATTCCAGCCCTCCTTGTCACCTCCTTATGTCCCTTTTAAAAGTGGTTTGGTTTTTTCTTCCACCTTCACTCAGAGTCAGGATTGAATGCTCAGAGATGGATTTCTTGTTCGGATTTGGTTGTTTATTAAATCTTATCTAAAGTACAGGGAGTTCTGCAACACTTCCAGCTACCAACTAAAAGTGAGCAAACTGGAGGTGAATCTAGCTAGTTACAAGGAATTTTAAAGCCTAGTAATCCAATTGAAAACTAACAGTTAAAATATTTGTATTTGACCCAATGACCAAACACCTGTGACCCGCAGTGCAGCACTAACTCTCCAATCCAAAAGCAACTGCCTGAAATCAAGAAGAAGAAACAAGAAGGAAGAGACAATTGGAAGTTCAAAATGTCAATGTAAGTTTTAAATATGGGATCCTTCCTCCCTGGCTTTTATTCCCTAACTCGCATCTTCTCCCCTTGCATCCATTCCCAGGTCTTTATCTGTAGATTTTAGATGAAGGGCTCCCAGCCCCTATTTTCAAGTGAGATCTTTGCCATCTGAAACTAATCCCAAAGAATTGCAAAGCAAAGATGTCCCAATCTCCAGGGCTTCTTTGCTGTGCATCCCTGGAAAACTGCCTGTGGAATCAACCCCTGGATTCTCCCTCTCTCCCTCCCTCTCCTGTTTCCCACAGAAGGATCATCTTCACCTCACTGAGGACTTTGCAAGGTCTGGAAAGGAACAGAGGAGCCCTGGGAAGGCAGGCAAGCATCAGCTCATGGTTCCTGTGTGTCAGTGTTTATCTTCTTTTTTCCTCTGCTTTCACTCAGAGTCAGGATTGAAGCACGAGAGACGGATTTTCGTGTTCAGACTCAGTTGTTTATTAATTTTTA
Source organism: Muscicapa comitata (assembly GCA_027123655.1). Taxonomy (NCBI): domain Eukaryota; kingdom Metazoa; phylum Chordata; class Aves; order Passeriformes; family Muscicapidae; genus Muscicapa; species Muscicapa comitata. The sequence goes on from JAOTIY010001146.1 coordinate 1,489,170, forward strand.
TCTACAGCACAGTGAATGCTACAGCACTCGTAGCTAACAACCTAAAAGCAAGAAAATGGAGATGTGTCTCATTCATTACAAGGTCTTTTAAGGCCTAACTATCCAATTAAAAACTAACATCTATAGTATTTATGCTTTTGACCCAATGACCAAACACCTGTGACCTGCACTGAGGGATTTTCTATCCAACCAAAAACTGATACCTAAAATCAAGAAGAAGGAACAAGAAGGAAGGAGACCCAATGCCCCAGAACCTCCATCTTGTCCTATACCTATCACTGTATTCTAAACTCCAATTCCAATTTCACCATGTGAAATTACACAATTCTATTCTAACTCCACACCAGTGATTCTAACTCATCAAATTTGATTCTAACATCATTCAAATTTGGAAGCCTTCTCCAAGGCCTCAAGTCAAAAGCAGTGCTCCTTTGAGGGTCAGTGCCAGAAAACACAGAAAGTTTAAAACTCTCAGGATTCAGGGTTCCAACACCTGTGGACAAAAAACAAAGTCCCAGAAATTCCCATGGCTGCCAACAAATGGGGTTTTACAACACACAGACCAGGATAAGGGCGGAAGGTCAGTCTGGGTCCAGGTGGCCAACTGGGCTAGTGAAGGCTTCTGTGCCAGTTCCTGTAGCCAACAGCTCAGGAGGGAATGATTTGGCCGGAATTCCAGCCTGGAACTGCCGAGCCCAAATGACCGGATACCCTTAGCAGCTGAGTCAACAGCTCAAGCACAGGCAAAGCTCAGCTTTGCAAGGCTGGGGCTGGACCACAAGGCTTCAAAAGTGCTGATTTGGGCTGGGAAGTCAAGGATGGATGGGCCAGATGTTGGGGAGATCCCTGGAATGCTCCAGAGATGGTTGATGTTCCCTGTGTGTCTCCCTCCCATCCTACTGGGAATAGTTTTTGGTGTTGATATTTGCATTCACATTAAAAAAAAAAAAAAAAAAATAAAAAAACCCCAAATCAAAATTCAATATGGGAAAAGTGGGATCTGAGCCCAAACCTGAAAAAAAATTTTAGGATGTTGCAGTGATTTAAGGCAGTGATGGAAGCTGTTTATTTTTGTGGAATATTCGTGCCTTACTTCAATTTGGTTTGATTTTATTTGGCCATTCTGGAAGACTCATCCATGTAATTAATCCCATTTTTCAGTAAAATATGGGATACAATCAGATTGGGAGGGATCTGAATGAAGACAGGGATACAAAGAGTTTTATCCCTGTGGAATAACCAGTCTTCTTTTCCTCCACGGTTTCTTAAGGCCACAGCATCATTTAGTGGAGGCCAGAGCCCATTAATTATTCCAAAATCAAATTTTTCTGCTTTTATGTTTGAAGATTGTGAAATGACCAAATTTTCCAGGGGCATTTATGCTCCTGAATTTAGAATTAGGAAAATTTAGAATTAGGAAAAAAATAAACAAACTACCTAAAAAAAGTTATCACACTTTTGGAAAGTAATTCCTAGAAAGGTGAGATAGATTGTTCAGAAATATTGTGGTTATTCATCAGATTCTTTTTAAATGTCAAATCTGGCCAAAATCATCTTAAATCAATTTATTCCAATAAAAATGAATGGGAAAACACAACAACTCAGACCTAAAAGCTCTTTAGGAGTAAACCCTTGGGAGATCCCTAAAAATAAACACAAAAAATGGGCATTTCCATCCCCATATTCCCCTTGATCTTCCATGGGAATTTCACAAAAACCAGAGCTGCTGATTTTGGCCATCTTTAATTTCAAATGTTCAAATATTTGTCCAGAGCTCCTTTTTCATGTTTTAAGAACTCACTTTCAATTCTCAAAATTTGTCAGAAGTAAGAGTGGAGAGGTGCTTTTTAGGGATTTCTGCCTTTTAGGAGGAAAAAATATTTGGATGCAGTTTCTGGGTCAGTTCTAGGAATTACCGGGGAAAATCTTTTCAGGACGCAGCAAAAATTTTCAGGTTTTTAAATGATATGGGGATGGTTTTAACAGATTTTAAATCCTGGATTAATAACAGGAGTGGTTGCCAGTATATCCCAGGAATTAATCCTGCTTGACAAATTATTTGCAGGATTGGCCGCCTCCAGTTTTGGGGTTATTTTTCACCAAAAATCGATAAAACGGGGATGAACTCAGGAAGTTACATGGCACTTGGAATTTGAGAGGGCCCCGTGGAGCAGAACCTGGCCCATGCTCTGCAGATGTTTCTAAATTTTGATAAGATCCTGTCTCAATTTTCTCTTCTCCTCGTGATGTTCCACTCCCCTCGTTATTTGTGTCACTCTTCACTTGACTCCATCCAGGAGCTCCACGCCTTTCTTTAGAGAAATTAAATTTTCAGGTGATTTCCATCTAAAAAATCCTTGGATAAAAGTCTCATTAAGCACTTTTGGAATCAGAACGGACAGCCCAGGAACAGGCATGGGGCGAGTGAGATTTTGGGATGGAATATCTTCTCCATTCTGGGAGTGGTGCCAGAAACCAGGACAATGCTGTTTTAAAATGTTATTTTAGGTGAAATGCCTACTCCTAACCAAATTAATTCCTGAAGAATTGTGAGTGAATAGAGTTCATAACTTAGATTATAAAATGAATGAAGCAAAGAGCTCTTCCAGGCTCTTCCTTGATTTTGTTCCTCAGAGGCAAAATGGAAATAAAAGACATTTTTATAGACTTAATCATTTGCTATAAGGAAATGGCTCCTTGCTGGAGTCACTTGGATTTTCCATCATAATTCCTGATGATGTTGGAGACAGGACATGATGAACCTCTCATTAGAATAATTTAATTACTCTGGGATAGTGGAAGTGTCCCTGCCCACAGCAGAGATTTGGGATGAGATGATCCTTAAGGCCCCTTCCAACCCAAACCATTCTGGAATTCCATGATAATTTCTGCTGGGATCCAAAGGCTGAAGGGAATTGCAGCACTTTATCAATTTTCTCATGTGAGGTCTGCACAGAAAACAAGTTAATCAGGGCTGTTCTGGGGGAAATTGGTTTTTCAGCGTCTTTGTTTTTGTGGTTTTCCCTCCAAGCTTTGAGCCTGGAGGGAGCAATTCCTGGCTCTATTTAAATTATCCACTTGTATATTTTATTCCACGAATGCTGATTTGATTTTTCGGAATTCCGTGCTTACATTGCCGCAAAATCCCATTAAAAAGGAGGAGTTTGATGATTTTTTTTTTTTTTTTTTTCTGTTTTCCTTTTATTTTCTTCAGTGTAAGACTGTGGTGGGTCTTTGAGGTTCAGATTTGGCTCCAAGGGTTCAACCCCAGTCAGTTCCAGTGGACCCAGTTCTTTTGGCCAATGGTTTCTCTTCTGCTGACTAACTTCTGGAAAGAAAAAAAGAAAAAAAAGGACAAAATAGCAAAAAAAGAAGGAAAAATGTAGTGTGGAGGTTCTAAAACCCTCCCATCCATTGGATTCACCAAAGACAAACACACTGGGAGTGGAATCTGTCCATCCTTCAGTATCATGAGTCTGGTTTAAAGTGTTGCCTGGATGGGAAAGTTTTATAATCACATTCCCTGGCCTGAAGTTCTGTGGGAAATATCAGGTTAACCTGGCTGGGAGTGGCTGCCAGAAAACACAGAAAATTCCTTGGGAAGCCAAACTTTCTACTCCAAAGGGCTTCCAAACATGGAATATGTGTGAGGGTGTCTATTTATGCCCTGAAAAAGAGATACACATAAATAAACCTTTTTTAAATGGAGACACACTCCCCTCCTAAAATCCATTCCCACTGGGAATTTTGTTGGCATCAAGATGCTGATATTTGCGACTAATTCAGACTTTTGTCTTAATCAACAGATGAAAAATCTCGTGTTGCATTTAAAGTTTAAAAAATGAAGGTTTTTTACACAAGCGTTTTGTGTTGGATAAAACACGGACCAAAAATGGGAAGAAGTGGATCCTCATCCCAACAAAACTTTGGTTCCTCTCTCGGCTGACTCAGCGGCCGAGATTTCCTGTCGTCAACAAATAAATTGGGATGATTCAGAGCAGGAGCCTGGCTGGGTGCTGGGAATGTCGCTCCTCTCCTTCCCTTCCTTTCCATGAATTGTGGTGGAAGCCCAGGCAGTGAAAAGCTCCTTGGGGAGCATCCAAAGCATGGGAGGTGTCTGATCCCATCCCAAACGGGCAACCAGAGCCAGTGAAAAACGGCCAAGCTGATGTCGTGAACAATTTCAATATTGGCACCTAATTACCACCTCCGAGTGCTGAAAGTCAATTCCCTTTTCCCAATAAACTCTTTCCTATTAAAATTCTCATTCCTATATTTTCTTTTTCATAAAACTGGTGTAATTTCTTTTTCTCTTCGCTACTGAAACCCATTTTTTGTACTAATTAGAATGTCAATTTTAAATGAACCAAAAAATTTCGATAACTTCCAAAATTATTTTGAACAGAAAATACTTTATGACTTGTTTTTTTATTAAAAATAGTAATATTTTTATGCGAGTATAAGAACAGAAAGCTCCATTGTGATTACATTTTTTGGCATTTTTCAAGTTAATTTTTTTGTTGAAAAAATGAAAATACTGAATCAAAAGAACTTCAGAAATATTAAATATATTATAAAGCAGTAACTCCCCACATTAAAGAGCACAGACCACCAATAATTCATACAGACCATTGTGGTGGTCCACAAAATAAACATTTGGGGAAGAAAGCAGCAGGAGATCCTAAGAGTTTTATGGAAAAATGGTCTCCAGCAGAAGTTTTTTCTGCTATTCAATTCTTCATCAAAAGGAAAACTGCAGTGAACTACAGCTTTGGGGGAAATGTTCCAGAAATTGGGAAATTTGTGCTTCTGAAAGGATCCCAAAATCTCTGCAGCTGCCTCAGCAATAGGACAACTCTCGGGGAATTTTCTGAGGTTGCCACAGGGGTTTTTCAGTCTCTCCTAAGCTGGAAATTTCAACAATTGCCTCAGAATTAATTAATTTTCTATTGAACCGTGAAGTGATCAAGAACTTGAAATGAAATTAGAGTTTGGACTTAAAGTCTTGGCATCTCCTGAGTTCACCAAAAATTCCCAGTTCAGTTCTGGGCTCTACTTAACGTCTTTAAAGTGCCAGAGGGCAGGGATGGATGGGATATTGGGAAGGAATTCCTGGCTGGGATGGAATTGCCAGAGCAGCTGTGGCTGCCCCTGGATCCCTGGAAGTGTCCCAGGCCAGGATGGAGCACTCTGGGATAGTGAAAGGTGTCCCTGCCCATTGCAGGAGGTGGAATGGGATGAACTTGAAGTTCCCTTCCCACCCAAACCATCCTGGAATTCCATGATTTTGTAAAGAGAACATGTGCCCTGTACACTCATCAATGCATTGATCAGAATGCAATCAGAATTGATAATTGTCTGTCAGATTATGCAAGAACCCCCAAAAACCTAAAAGATGTAACACAGACTGACAGCAAATAAATGGAGAGAAACAAAAAAAATTCCAGGAAAAATGTGGAGCATGGAGGAGGGTGAGCAATTCTTTAGTGTTATTGTAGGGGGATAATTCCAGTGGATGGATGAGACATGGAAAATTCGGATGGAAAATTGGGAACCTTAGGAGAAATTTCCAACAAGAGCAATGGATCTCCTGAGATCCTGAAAGGAGACTGGATGTTACAACTGGATTCTTATTGGTGAACTGGGAAATGTCCTGGAATCCTGGAACGAGACTGGATGGCACAGCTGGATCCTTGGTGGTGAACTGGGAAATCTCCTGAAATTCTGGGAGCCTGGATGTTACAGCTGGATTCTTACTGGTGAACTGGGAAATCTCCTGAGATCTTGGAAGCAGCCTGGATGTTACAGCTGGATCCTTACTGGTGAACTGGGAAATCTCCTGAGATCTTGGAAGCAGCCTGGATGTTACAAGTGGATTCTTACTGGTGAACTGGGAAATCTCCTGAAATCCTGGGAGCAGCCTGGATGTTACAGCTGGACCCTTACTGGTGAACTGGGAAATCTCCTGGAATCCTGGAAGCAGCCTGGGTGTTACAAGTGGATCCTTGGTGGTGAACTGGACAGATCAGAGGCTAAGAGAGGAGTCAGAGCTCCCATCCACAGGGTGGGATTGTCTTCCTCCCTGGATCAGCCTGACACAATCCATCCTGGCAGCGGAGACACAAAACCCTGGGAGCCCAAACTGATTCCTGCACCCCACAGGAGGTGATGCCAAACCCAGGGGCTTAAAGCCAGGAGCGGATTAACCCTTTTTGTCGGGAAGCTATTTCAGCAATGCTCAAAAATAACTGCTGGAGGCCACCTCAATCCCTCTCCTGGCTGCTGGGGCCGTTTTCCAGCTCCTGGATCAGGGAGCTCGCTTGGATTTAAGCCGGGGGCGTTATCACAGAGTCAGTGTGGGACCATTTATCTTGGTGCTGTCACTCAGGGCAGAGCTCCTTATCTGGGGAGAGGCTGATAACGCCTCTTCTCACCCCGGGGGAGGTGATAGAGGGGGCACCTCGGGGCTTTACACGCAGCCCTGGTCTCTGGGGACATCCCCTCCTGGATAGGGGACACCAGGAAGGGCCACGCTGGAGCTCAGCCTCTGCAGCTGGGTTTAGATGGGCAGGGATGGAGGGGAAGAACCAAGGAGGCAGCGGCTGGGTGGTTCTCACAGGAAGAAAATTTCCTCACTGGTGGGGAAAAAAAAAAAAAAGGGAATAATAGGGAAGAATGGGAACAAATGGGGGAAAAAATGGGGGGAAACGGGGAAGAAATGGGAAAAATGAGGGTGGAATAGGGAAAAATGAGAAAAATGGAGGAAAATGGGGAAGGAATGGGAAAATGAGGGTAGAATAGAAAAAAAAAGAAAGGAAATTAGGGGGAAATGGGGAAGAAATGGGAAAAATGAGGGTGGAATAGAAATAAAAGGAAAAATGGGGGAAATTGGGAAGAGAAGGGGAAAATGAGGGTAGAACAGCAAAAAAAGAAGGGAAAATGGGGGGAAATGGGGAAGAGGTGGGAAAAATGAGGGTGGAATAGAAAAAAAAGGGGGGAAATGGGAGAATTGAGGGTAGAATAGAAAAAAAAAGAAGGGAAAAGTGGGGGGAAATGGGGAAGAAATGGGAAAATGAGGGTAGAATAGAAAAAAATGGGAAAAATAGGGAAAAACATGAAAAATACAGGGGGAAATGGGGAAAAATCTTGTATCTATGATGTGTTTAACTCCCAGAGAGAAATATCCTCAACCAGGGTGCTCCAAGTGTCCAACCTGGCCTTGGACACCTCCAGGGATCCAGGGGCAGCCACAGCTTTCCTGGGAATTCCTTCCCAGCCCCACCCCACCCTCTCAGCCAGGAATTCCCTCCCAATATCCCATCCCTCCCTGCCCTGGCAGTGGGAAACCATTGAGCAGAGCCCAGAACTGACCTGGGAATGTTAATCTGCTCCTGGAAAACCACAAGGGACTGGGGGAGGAAATGGGGTGCATGGGATGAAGGAGAATGTTAAGGAAGGACAAAGTGTGGACTACCTGATACTGATAAATCTGATAAAGCTGATAAATCTCGTAAATCTGACACCTTTTATGGCCCAGCTGTGCTGTTCACATCTGGTTTGCACCTGCAGGCCCCAGACCAGGCTGTTGGTCGGTGCGTGACTGATTTAACCGGTGCCAGAATTCCCAGAAAAAGTTTGGAAAGCTCCATCTCCTTCAGTGTGATCCAAACTCATCCCATCCACTCAGCTCTCCCAGTGGGAACCAAGGTCTTTCCTCCTGGCTGGATCCCAAATGTTTCCAAATGCAAACTGGAATTCCAATCCCAGTTTTTTTTTCCTATTCCAGATGTTGGGAATGCACAATCCACTGGCTCCACGTCTGCCTCCATTCACCTCCCCTTGCTTCCTGCATTAAATCCAAAAGGGGCAGGAATATTTCAGTTGTAGGATCCTCTTAGTACCCAGTGGAAACCAGGATTTTCCCCCAAACCACCCTTATCATGTAAGGAAGAGTTGGAAAAGACACATTTGTAAAAAAATTCTTTCCCAAGTTCCACTTTTGGAGATTAAAAGAACAATAATTTCCTCAATCTTCTGAAAATTCAACAACTTCAAAATGTCTGAAGCTCATTGAAATTACTATTTTTTAGAAGTAATTTCATGTTTCCATTTTTCAAGGAAATTTCCAAAATGTTCATGAGTAAGCAGGATATGAGACAGAAGAAAGAGGAATTTTAAAAAGTAAGGAAATTTTGTTGTACTTGATTGAAAACTGTTTCAGAAATGGAATAGAAAATAAAAGAGTGAGATTTTAAAAAACAATACAATGAGATTTTCTTCAGGGTGAATAGAGGTTCTGAAGCAAAAACGAGAAGCAAAAATGAGGAGAATAAAGAGAGAAAGAGTCAGAACCCGATTTTGTGTCTGGGTGTGCGTGCAAAACTTTTCCACTAGAGGAGAGCCGGAATTCCAGCCCCAAGGAACACTCCCATAAATTAACTGGGTTTTGTTTTCTCAGCCATCCCTCAGCCCCACCACAAGGTCTCGGGGCTGTGCCGTTTCCAAACCACTTTGGGCCTGTCAGCCATAAATCCCGGGCTGTGGGAGCCGTGGAGCAGAGAGTTATGAGCTGGGCACAAGGTGCAAATTGCTCGGAGTTAGCGCCAGAATCCTTTTTTTTCCCCCTCCTTTTTTTTTGTCCCCCCGTGTTTTCACCACAAGGATTTTTTTATTGTTATTCCTTTTTCTTGTTCTTTTGATTCCTTTATTTCGTGCAGTCTCTTCCCTGTCTGTTTTTATTTTTTAAATTAATTTTTTACTTTATTTTTTTAAATTTTATTTTATTTTACTTTATTTTATTTTATTTTATTTTATTTTATT
>JAOTIY010001146.1:1535541-1546745 GCA_027123655.1 Muscicapa comitata
TATTTTTTTCTCACGCTTTTTCTTCCTTTGCTGCCCAATCAGAAATTCCTCCCTCCACTGGATAAAGGAAAATAGAGATGGACTCACTGGATGTGCTGGAGAAAATGAGTTATTGTAATTAACTGGCATTTTACACTCATTAAATAAATACACAGACAGGATTTGAAGCTCAATTTAGAATGGAGGCACAAGGACATTTTAGCTAAACAGAATTTCAGCCCCATTTCCACTGGAAACTGAAATTGTTGGTGAAATTCAAATGCTGATTAGGAAACTTTGGAAGTTTGGTGGAAATATCTTTTTTTTTTTTTTTTCCTATCATGGAATGTGATTTTTAAAGGAATATTTTGATGGCAGTGCTGCAGAATTGAAGTTGTTTGATGATATTTCTCAGTTGAATCCTTGCCTCCACTGGTGGAAGGGAATAAAAAGGAGATTGAACATTTAAAATAGAGGAGGAAGAAGGAAAATAAATGTATTTGACCAAAAGGGAGGCAAAAAGGATTTTAAATTCATGGAATGACACAAAGAACAAGAAAATTGAGGAAGATGAACAGAACCAGAGGCAGAAAATGTCTTGGAGGTAACAGAGGGAAAGAAGTTTGTGCTGGGACGAGAACCCAGAGGGAAGCAATTTATCAGTGTAAAAGAAAGAAATGAATTCCAGATCAGGAGAATAAAGAGAAACCAGAAGAGAGATGTGAAAAGGACAGGAAAAAAAAAGCTAAAAAGTCTTGAGGGGGAAAAAAAAAAAAAAAAGGAACAAGAGATGGATGATGCTGTTGGCTCTGATCCTTTCCCTGCTCTATTGGAATGATTTTCCCTCAAGATGTCATTTTTAGAAAACGATTGATTTTCTTTCTTTGCTTTTCGTGGCTGAGAGCAGGGAGGGGAGCCCTGAGCCCTCTGAGTCATCCCTGAATGGGAGAGCTGAGGAATTCCACCCCTGATCCTCCAGGGCATGGGGGAAACGTCCCCATTGTGTGCTGGGTAGGACATTCCCTAAAGGAAAACAAAACCCTGCAGAAATGTCGGGAAATGCTCTAAAATGTTCCCTTCTAGGTAATCCTGGCTGTGACATCCAAACTCGTGCAGGAATTGTCACAATTCTTGCCCAAGGGGAAGTTCTGGATTGGTTTTTGAGTGTTTGTGCTCTCCGTCAAGTCCTGGTTGATAAGGTGTGAAGGTCTTTCCAAGGGAATTCTGCTCTTTTTGTCCTAAAATTCATCACTGGAGCAGGAGGAGGAAGTTTTTAACCCTCATGGAGGGTTTGGTCCCTTTTTTAGGGTGTTAAAAAGGGGCATGGAGTGTCTGGAGAAGGGAGTGGAGCTGGGGATGGAAAATTCCTGAAGGAGCTGGAAAGGGGCTCAGCCCAGAAAAAAGGAGGCTCAGGGGGGATCTCCTGGCTCTGCACAGCTCCCAGACAGGAGGGGACAACCAGGGGAGATTTTTATTTATCTATAAACAAATAAAACTTTATTTATCGATAAATAAATATTTCTATATTTATTTATTCCAAGGAACAAGGGGCAGGACCAGAGGAAAGGGCCTCGAGTTGCAGCAGGTGAGGTTTAGGTTGGGTATTGGGGAAAATTCCCTCCTGGAAAGGGTGGTCAGGGTGGGAATCCCCATTCCTGGAGGTGTTCAAAAGCCATTTAGGTGTGGCACTGGGGACATGGGTTTGGGGTGAACGTGGTGGTTGGACTTGGTGACTTGTTCCAAGCTGAATTCCACGATTCTGTGATTCCATGGCACATCCTGGCTCCCTGTATCATGTTATATGATCTCCCAGCCATGGATCTATTTATAAAATACAAGGAAAATCCCAGGAATTCACTTTGTAAAAGAACTAAACCCAAACCCACCTTTTAGGTATCCTTATTCCTTCTCCTGAATCCTCCCTGGAATTTTAAGGAAGTGATTATCCCAGTAAAGCAGAAACCTGTTGTTCCTATAGATTTTGGAAGGCTGGGGAGGGAAGTTCCATCCTTATTAACAACAAATAGTGCCAGGAAACATCCAGAGGTGCCAATGTCCTTTATCTTCTGCCCAGCCCACTCATCCTTCTCCAAAATAAACTCTTGGGCAGGAGCTGGAATGAGGCCGGAACTATTCTTAAATAAGATCGTGGATGTGGCCATCCCAAAGGACAGACAAAGAGGGTGTGGGGGATGCAAACCACTCTGGATTCATTGTTTGTGAGCCCAGAAAAAGGTTTTTAGGGATGTTTCATTCCTAAAATAGAGATGGAGTTTAAGATACTGAGTCCTTGGATAGAAAAACAGGAGTGGTTCTGGGGTAAGACAAAAGGAGCTGATGAATGAGGAGGGAAGGGAAGGGAAAGGGGAAAGGAAAGAAGAAAGGGAAGAGGGAAGGGAAAGGAAAGGAAAGGAAAGGAAAGGAAAGGAAAGGAAAGGAAAGGAAAGGAAAGGAAAGGAAAGGAAAGGAAAGGAAAGCTCAAATTTTGCCTCTCTATTAATAAGCCTCCATTCTTAACCATAGAGGTAATTAGGGCAGGGAAAAGGAAAGAGAAGGGAGGGGAAGGGAAGAGGGAAAAGCAAAAAGGAGAAGCAAAGGTCCAGGAAGACGAAGCAGTGACTGTTGATGTTCTGGACCATCCTTTGGGTCCCAGAGCTCTCAGCTCTTATCCAGCCCCACCATCCCAAGGCAGATCCAGAGCTGCAGGAGCCAGGCAAACCCCTGGGAATGATTTCCTGCCCCACCTGGGAAGGTGTCTCTGGGCTTTTCAGAGTGGAGAGGAAAAGGAAACGGAACCAGGACCTGCCTGGTTTGGAGATGAACTGGAAAATGTTCCCACCTCCTTCAGTGACATCTCCTTTTTTACCTTTTTTATTTCTTTTCCTTTTTATTCTCTACCTGCAATTATCTCCTCAGCATTCCCTGCTCTCCACTGAGTGTCTGTGCTGCCGTGGCTTTGATTTTCCAGGTGTTTTTTGGACACTGGGACTGATCCCAGAGCCCCAAACAGGAGTGGGAATAAAGCAAACACCAGACTTGGCTCCGTGCTGGGATCTTTGTGCTCAGGGATGCTGGACTGTCCATTCTTCATCCCTTGGGAATGATCAAACTGATAAAGTTCATCAGGGAAGCCAGGATTCCTCGGGAGTCCTCTGAGCAGGATAATGAGGGAGCCAGAAGGAAATGCAGAAATCCTGGAGGAGCCTTGCTGAGCACACAGAGAAAGATCCAAGCCTGAATTTTTGGGATTTATGAACAACAAATGGAGAGAGGCTGCCAGGGATGGTTTTGCCAGGAGATCTTCCCTGGATATCTTTGGAATCTGATACAGGATTGGAAGGGAGCTGCTGCTGCTCCCTTTGCTGCTGTGCAGGCAGTAAATATCCCTGGAAAAGCTGTGCTTTATTCCAAGTAGCTGGAAACTGAGGGAGAGCTCATGGAGCACAGCATGGAAAGAGCAGATTGATGAGGTCTGGAATGCAAAAGTTTCCTAATTAACGTGGGAAGGAATTCCTGAGGAAACATCTCTGCTGGTGCTGATTATAAATCCACTTTGGGTAGACCAAGGGGCTTGAATTTACCTGAATCTTCCTGGAATTCCTGAGTGTAGGGAATGCTGAAGGTAAAATTTCCCTGGATCTGGCAGAGGTGGAAAGGAGAGGAGAGGAGAGATGTAGTCCCTTTCCTTTTTCTTCCCTTTCCTTTTTTCTCTTCTCATTCTTCTTTCACTTTTATTTCTTCTGTTTCTTACTAATTTTTCTTTTCCATTTTTTCCCTGGCTCTTCTTCTCCCTTTGTCATGTCTATCTTCCATTTTTTCTTTTTTTTCATATTAAGTTTCACTGATAGAACAGGGGGAAAAGCTCAAATGGCATTTTTTGGGATGGGACACCTCCCACTATCCCAGGGTGCTCCAAGCATTGTCCAACCTTGCCTTGGACACTTCCAGGGATGGGGAATCCACAAATTCTGTGGAGTAATTAACTCCCTGTTTGCTGTTAACCATCCATGGCTCATTACCACAGTGCTGACAGTTAAATAATTCCACATAATGCCATAAATATTTATTTTCAGCACAATTTTCATATTCCAAACACGGTGACCTCTGGAAAACTGGGCAATTTTTGCCTAAAAGAGCTCAAAATCCCCTGCAGTGACAGCAGCCCAAAGCACCGTGATTAATTAATATTAATATGATTGTTATTTTTATTACTCTAGCACCAGCTCAGTGTCTCTGTATTCCAAGCACACTTTGGCACATGTGGAATACAGAAGCACTTCAGAGCTTGACAGGTTCCTCCCTTTTTTCCATAGCAATTCCATGACTGGACTCTGATCAACGGGACAGATTTAATTGGAGCTTAATTTGTTCTCCTGACAAGCTCTTAGATAGAGTGCTGGAAACAGAAAAGAAAATAGAAATTCTGACCTCCACCCTCCCAGGAGATAGAAGGGAAAAAAAAAAAAATTCTGGCTTTTCTGTCAGCTGGAGATCCAAATCTTCAGGGAACAATTGGGTGGAAAATAAGAGGAATAAATGAGAGTAAAGAAGGTGGTGCCAAAGCCCAGCCATCCACTTCTCCCTCATTTCCATGGGAGGGAATTTGAGCAGAGAACATTTCCCTGCCTCCCCACCCTCCTCATAAAGCAGCCAACAAGCCAAGAGGGACCAGTTAAGGGACTCAAATCCCAACCCATCAACTTTTCCAGGTTAATTCTTTGCCACTTCAGCCTCAGGGAGGGCTCAGAGCTGACCCAGTGAAAACCAAACCACAGCAAAAAAAATGCATGGAACAATCATTCCTTACACAGCACCTCCTGTCCCCAGGGATTTCAGGGCACTTTATGGAGTAGGGAAAGTGAAGTTCTGCCACCTGCTCCTCAGGACCCAGTGGTTGTTAAAAGTGCAGGAATTTTCTTTCCTGGATCAGGACATGAAACAGGGTCTGGCTGAACCCGATAATCTCGGGCTGTCAGCTCCTTGCCTGAGATTTATTTGCCTGGGAGAAGTTCCCTCCAGCTTGGAGAAACCCTAGGAATGGGTGTCTATACATGGAAATATCCAGGACAGAAAATCCTAACTCTGCCTGGATAATCCCCTCTTTCTCCATCCCCTTTTTTTTCATATCTAGTCCAAAACCTGCTTTTCTGCTTTTAGGAGTCATGGAAACAGATATGGAATGGCTTTCCCTGACTTAGTGTAGAAATCAGGCTGCCTTTGGAGCCTCCCACCAAATGGTTGAATCCAATCACCTTTGGCTGGAAAGGAGCAGAAAATGACATCACTGAGCAGCAGAGCTCCAGTTTTCCTCGTCATTCCCGGGCTCCATCCAGACTTTTACAGGAAGAGCCCCTGTCCTGCCGGTGACCTTCACGCTGTTCCAGGAGATAAACCTTTCCTAGGGGTGAGGAACCCTGGTGGAGCCAATTTAGGTCAGCCCTGGAGCTGCCAGATGTCTGCTCTGGAGTAATTAATGAGGCTGTCGGTCCTGCCAAAGCCAGGACTTGCTCTCCTGAGAGGGATAACTCAGAGCTGAGCACCAGCCACAGGCTCCAGAACCTACCCAGCAAAAAAACAAGAAAAAAAACAAACAACCCTTCCAGCCCCCAATCCAGAATGAGGTGAGCCTCACATGTTACCTTTTTGTCTGATTATTCCTTTGGACAAAGAAAATTAGATGGAAAAGCCCTTAAGACCATCAAGGAGTAACAGCATTGCTGTAACGTGTTCTTTGGTCTCTGTCACATGAACTGAACCTTTCCACTCCAAACACAGACAAACTACTTCATTTGGCCCACAAAAGTGTTTTGTCTGCTGGGAACCCTAAAATGACACCGTGAAGCTCACTTTTCAATTCCCAGAAAGAAAGAGAGAAAGAAGGGAAGAAAAAAAAAAAAGTAGGGAAAGGGATGTGTCTTTGCCAGACAGGAAAGTATAAAAGTCAACATTTCCATGAAGACTAAACAGGTGGGAACTAATCAAGGCAGGGAGAGGGAGAAGGGAAGGGAAAGCTGAGGTTCAGAGCTAATTCTGCTGGGTTTCAGGTTGTGCAGCTGCCTCAGTAGTGGGGTTTACGAGCGAGGTCAAGCTGCTCATTCCGTCTGCCTTGGATCCCAAACAGCCCCGTAATGAAGGGCTGTGTGTGAGAGGAATAAAGTCACCATAAAATAAAAGTGAAACCTGACAGCTCTGAAGATTAATTCTGTTAATCGACTTGGCCTGCAGCTCTCCTTCTGTTCAGCCTCAAGTCCAGCCTAACTCCTGCTTTTCCCTGGCTTGCAGGGTGTGTGGAATTCTCTCTCCTCCTTCCCTGCTTCTCTTATTTGGAGTAAAACCCAGCTGAAACGAATCTTGCAGCAAAGTGGCTGCCTCAAATCAAACTAGATCAGGCTGGGAGTTTAATTCCTGAATTAATTCAATGATGGGGATGAGTTAATAAATCATGGGGTGGATTATTAGGGTTGAACTGGTATTTAAAGAAGGGATAAAGAGGTCGCAAAACCAGAGAGATCTGAGAACAGTCAATGAATAATTGATTTGGTGGAGACCAAAGTTAGTTAATAACTAGAAAAATAATTCCCTGATGTCCAAGTGTGGCAGCAAAAGCTGTTCTTCAGAAAAGAAGGAATTCCAATTAAATAAGTCATGGATAAGGGAAGGGAAGGGAAGGGAAGGGAAGGGAAGGGACGGGAAGGGAAGGGAAGGGAAGGGAAGGGGTGTGGCTGGTTTGAGTCTGCTTTTAAATAAATTCAGTCTCAGGGTATCAATCAGGGTAACAACAGGAGAATACTTGTAGCAGCAGCTTCATTTTCCTGTGGTGATGTGGAGATTGCATCCATAAAGCAAAGCCCTCAACAAACAAAAAGAATAGAAAATCATGGAAACCAAGGGAGAGAAAGCCTGGCAAACACAGGAAGAGGCATAAAGATTAAATTCCTTCAGCAAATAATTTTGGAGATGTCCCCAGAAAGATAAAATACCTTCTGTCAAACAGCAAAGCTGAAGTGGGGGAACTCTATACAAGTCTGGGAAGAAGGAAGAAATGGAATAGCTCTGTTTTTATTAGGAGCCACGTGGTAAGAAGTTCACAGCCCTGGCAAAAAAAAGAACCAGATTATAAAACTTTAAACTCCATGGGCTTGGAGCCTGAGTCTTGAGTGGTTCCTGAGAGACACTTGGGGGCTTTGACTCTGTGGTGACCTCGGGGTAGCTCCTCAAGCCAAGAGAGACTGGGCTGAGCTGAACCAGGTTTATCTTTGGCACCATTTCCAGTCTCGGAGTAGTCAAGATTTAATCACTGATAGTGAATGTTGATAGCTGAAGTGGCAGGTTAAGGACTTCCAGACTGAAAGCTCTTGTAAAATAATCCATAACATGTTGGCAAAGGGACAAGCCTTCTTTATGTCTGGGTTCTCTGCTTAGTTTTACTGTGACTTTTCAGAAAGGAGCTGAAAACTCACCTTTATGAGCTGTTGGGTAACACTTTTGGTAGCTTGGTTGTCAATCTGATTTAAAAAAAAATAGGATAAAAGAACATCTGCATGTGTGCAATTCATTCTGTGCATTAAAAGCAAGACAGGAATGTCCCCAAGAAGTCTCATTGCATTTCTTGGTGGGTAAGGATAGTTCCTTAAAGCAGAATTGGTGAGAGAAGGATCACAGAAAAAAAAAAAATGTTAGAAGGATTTAAAGTCCATAGCTGTGAGTTTGAATAACCAAAACTGCCCCATGGTTTTTTTTCTAGATGGGTTTTTTGTTCCAACTCCCTAAATTTCATAGAATCACAGAATTGTAATTGGGTTGGGTTGGAAGGACCTCAAAGATCATCCAGTCCCACCCCTGCCATGGCAGGGACACCTCCCACCATCCCAGGCTGCTCCAAGCCCTGTCCAGCCTGGCCTTGGACAATTCCAGGGATGGGAAATCCACAAGTTCTCCAGGCAACCTGAGAAATTCGCTGGGAAATGATTAAAACCAGCACCAGTTTTGCCTAAACTTGGCTTTCCTGGCCTGCAGGTACCCTGGTTTTACACCATGTCCAAAATTACTTTTGTTGTGCTTCTCTGCCAGGTGCCTTTGCCAATGCTCCCAATTCCATTCCTGTATTTGGGAGAACAGGAACTTGTGTCCCACCTGCTGCATCCTTTGTTTTGAGACTCTTACTGCCAAGAGGATTTCATTTTGTGCCCTATCACACAGCATGCCTTGACAATCCATAAAAAGGAGGGAGAGGGACTTTTTCTACAGGTAGTGACAGGACAATGGCTATAAACTGATAGACAGAGGGGGTGGAGCAGATGTTGGGAAGGAATTCTTTATTCAGGGGGTGGGGAGGCCCTGGAATAGAATTCCCAGAGAAGCTGTGGCTGCTCCTGGATCCTTGGAAGTGTCCAAGACCAGCTTGGAGCCAGCTGGGATAGTGGAAGGTCTCCTTGTCCATGGCTGGGTAATTTTTAAATTTCCTTTCCAACCCATCCTATGCAAAAAACCCCAAAACCCCCAAAAGGACAAATGGGGTGAAGCACCAACCGTTATTTATGTGATCTATTTTGGCTGCCCCATTGATTCCCTTCTCTCAGCCGAAGTTTACTGAGGCAAAAATTAATCTAATTTTTATTTCTTCTTCATTTCCTGCTTGTTGCCTGCCCCAAGACAGGCACCAGCACCCTCCTTGTCACCTCCTGTGCTCCTCAGCCCAGCAATGTTTAACAACCCACTGTGCTCAACTTCTCCAACACGAGAATTCTCAAACACCTCCCAAGCTCAAATCTCCATCCTCTCCACCATCTGGATGACCTCACCCAAAATTTTCCAAGGAAAACCCTTCCCCACATCACACCTGTCAATCAAATCCCTGATGCCCAGTGCTGTAATTTCAGGTTATTTATTACTCTGCTGGACTGCCAGGAATCTCCGGCTCCGGGGAGTTTTATCCCAGGGAGCTGCAGTTCATGGTGATCCAATTGGGTCAACGTGTGTGAAAAATCCATCTGCAACTCCTTGGGACAGCTGTCAGCTTGTCTGGCACATGGACAGGCCACAGGAACTCGTGTCACTCGGGGAACTTCCTGCCTGTGTGTGTGACACATGGGACACCACTGGCAGGGACATTCAGCACTCCCCACTGCAAGTATCCAAATATTTTGGCAGTTCAGGAGCAAGGCTCGATGTTTGTGAGAGGTGAGAGAAATTCATGGCATCCACAGCCAAATATTCCAGTGTGGGAGGCTGAAAAAACAAACAAGCCATGTACTAGCATGGGGTATCTGTGGAAAACAAATGCTGGGAATGAGAAATTAGGGAGAAATTCTTCCTGTGAGGGTGGGGAGGCACTGGAAAAGCTTGGCCAGAGAATCTGTGCATGTCCCATCCCTGGAAGTGTCCAAGGCCAGCTTGGATGGGGCTTGGAGCAGCCTGGGATAGTGGAAAGTGTCCCTGCCCATGGCAGGATGGGATTTAAGGTCTTTTCCAGCCCAAAATCATTTTGGAATTCTGTGATTCCACATCAGGTGGGATGCTCCCCTCAGCCAGGAGACCACAGAGCCAAACTTGCTCCTCCTTGAATTCTCTATTTATGGTTTCTGGCTGATCAAGACTGAAAAGAAAAAGTGAAGAAGAATGTTATTTTCAGTGCCTCAGGATTTTAATTTGAGATTTAATTTTTAACCATTCCACTAAAACCAGACACTGTCGCCACTGAGGTTCTGTTCTCACCGGGAATGATGAGATCAGGCTCAGAGCTCAATCACTGCACCTTAAAACTTCTCTGGATGGGTTTAGGGATTCGTCAGACTCCAGCAGGGACAGGATGTATCTCATATAACAAAAATTGTCTCAGAATGAGACATTTCAGGTCACTCCAGCCAGCCCAAGGTCCCTTTACAGCAACAGAAGAGAAACAGAAGATCCAGAGAGTGAGAGACCAAACAAAAATGTCAGATCTGCTTCAGGAATCACCTGTCCTTAAGGGAAATTCAGATCTGGAAGTCAATATTTCACATTTCTCAGATTATCTGTGACTGTTCCTCTCCAAAGTGCTCACCTGCTCCAGCCAAGGACCTTTGGGTGTGTCCAGAAGTGGAATTTTAAGGATTTTAGGGTCCAAACAGGAGGTGCCCAGCAGTTGTTTATTTAGGACAAGAGGTTCACTTGGATTACTTGGAAATCACTTGGAATGGCTTTGGTCATTCGTAGCTGAAACCATTGCAAATCTTTCTTTCAGCCCCTAAGCCTGTCTTATTTTTTAGTCAGATGTTAAGAGTAATTCCAGATTTATAATCCAACTTTTCCAACGATTACATATTGCACTGGTCTAAAAATAAAGACCAGGCTGTCCAAACTGCACCTGAACTGAATCCACGGCTTTCTCCACGACTGGATGGGTTTAAATCAGCACTGCAATCAATCTGTGGGATTTGCTGCAGAAATTCCAGTCCTGGAGCAGGAATTCCTGCATGAAATTCCCTGGCATATGTTGTGGAACAGGTCAGAGCACACGATCCTAATGGTTCCTCCTGGAGCTCGAGCTCCAGACTGAGGAATAACTGCCAAGAGCACTGAAGGGATGGGAATTGTTGGAGTTTTTATTTATCATCATTACCAGCACCCGTGTCGCTCAGAGCCACCTGAGGTTTGTGGTGTAGGAATCAAATTATTTCATTTTGATTGATCTATTAGTCTGTTTTAGGAGCAATAAATCCAGATTTATAATCAATTAAAGTCATTTTTAACCTCACTCCCACACACCCTCCCTGTCAAACTCAAGGTAAACTTTAACACCTCCCCCTCCCATTTTATATCTGGGCTTTGTGATTTATCTCCAGGAGCAAGACACTGAAGGCAGAGTCAGTTTTTCCAAAGAAATAAACCTCTGGAATCTTAGGAAAGAGCCGTCATACAATACCCAGGGTGGACAGGACACAAAATTAATCACCCACAAATAAATCAGGAGGGTGAGGGAGGGCAAATGAGCTCTTTGCTCCTTAGGCTGGGTTTTGTCAGGGAGGGATTTGCTCATTTTTCCCTAATTTGAGGCCCTTCCTAAACCTCTTTGGGTGTATCCATCCTGTTATGGGGAAGGTCAGGCTGGGGGACCGTAATGCTCCCTCCTGACAAAAATCCATGGATTTTTTTATTATTTATGGACTATTTTTCCCTTTCCTTTCCTTTCCTTTCCTTTCCTTTCCTTTCCTTTCCTTTCCTTTCCTTTCCTTTCCTTTCCTTTC
>JAOTIY010001146.1:1622783-1642155 GCA_027123655.1 Muscicapa comitata
AAGAGAAGAGAAGAGAAGAGAAGAGAAGAGAAGAGAAGAGAAGAGAAGAGAAGAGAAGAGAAGAGAAGAGAAGAGGTCTGGAGAAGGAGAAGGTCTGGCAGCAGTGACAGAGTCTAAGCAGAGTAAAAGTTGCCCAACCAACTCTTTTCTTCCCAGAATAAATAAAGATTTTAAAATAAGGATTTTAAAAACAGAATGGTTTGGGTTGGAAGGGACCTTAAAACTCATCACGGGCAGGGACACTTCCACTGTCCCAGGCTGCTCCAAGCCCTGTCTGACCTGGCTTTGGACACTTTCAGGGATGGGGAATCCCCAACTTTTTATTTGCACAGAAATCCCAGAATCCACTTGGGTGCCTGTGTTTATGTTGAGGGAGGAGGAAAAGTGATCAGGGCAGGGGGTGAGGGAAGAAGGAGATGGGGGGAGATGGAAAATGTTTGGCCCATGGAAAATCTGAAGGATCCCTTGCCCACACTGCAGCATTCCTTCCCAAAATGTGGCCAAGCAGAGCAGGAGGGTGGGATAATTGCAAAGCAAGAGTGGGATGGTCTTTAGATGGGGTTTTAATCTTTCCACAAGAACTCATAAAGCCTGAATGGCCCCCCTGAGGCCCCATTTTATTGCCATGAATTCCCATTATGTCCCTGGGAGAAGTAGCTCACATATTAAAGCTCCTTGTGAGTCCAAGGGAAAACAAATTCCTTCAGCCACCTCTTCACAGCTGCCAGAGACCCCCATTTCCCCAGAAATTCCCACTTTTTCTTCTCCAGGCTTTGGCTCCACCAAAACTGGGAGTGGCATTTGTGACCTCCTTGTCACAGCCTTTGGGGTTAATAATGATACATAACCTGGTATTCCTTAAGTAAATTCCCATTTTCTGAAGTTTTTGAGTTCTTTGGAGGCACATCTTCCCAAAAATTACTTGATTTTCCCACTAAAACAGAATTATAATGTTGGAAAAGTCCTACAAGATCATCCATTCCAACCAAATTCCACCGTGCCAAATAAACCACATCCCAAAGTGAAACATTTGCATTTCAGCCCCTGCCCACTCCTCCTTCCTCCAGGATAAAGAAATTGTGGATATCTGCAACCCTGGGATCACGTTTTGTATTTATGCCTCTCATTTCTTTTTTTTTTTAATGACTGGGAAGGATGATTTGATTAAGGTGATCTCTAATTAAGTGAAGATCCAGCTGGGGCCAGGATCTCCCCCACATGAAAAAGAACTAAGGAAGTTGGGTTAAATTGTCCCTCAGTTCTTCTTGTGTCATGTTAAAAAATCCTGTCTTCTAGTAGCAGCAGTAGTAGTAGTAATAATAATAATAATAATAATAATAATAATAATAATAATAATAATAATAATAATAATAAGCTATAGAGGTGTGACTTGAATATGAAAAATCACATTCCAAATACACTTTAAAAGGGTCTGGCAGTTTTATTGTTTTTCTCACAATAAAATCCATCTTTGCTGCTTATCTGCAGATCCCAGAAAAATCTTCCTACATAATCAGGGACCACTGGGAATATTTGGGATGCTCTTAATTCTCACCCACTCCATACAGGTGAAATTATCAGTGGATAACAGAATAGAGGTGGAATTCACCACCAGAACTTTTTGATTCCTGGAGGTCAAGATCCACATAAAAAGATCCACATGGCCAGTGTGAGTGTTGGTGTTAATGTCCATGGAATTGTGGAATTCCAGAGTGGTTTGGGTTGGAAGAGACCTTCAAGCTCATCCCATTCCACCCCTGCAAAGGCAGGGACACCTTTCACTGTCCCAGGCTGCTCCAAGTGTCCAACCTGGCCTTGGACACTGCCAGGGATCCAGGGGCAGCCACAACTTCTCTGGGAATTCCATCCCAGCCAGGAATTCCTCCCCACTATCCCATCCAATCCTGCCCTCCTGCAGGTTAAGACCAATTCCCCTGTCCTGTCACTACAAGCCCTTGGGAAAAATCCCTTCCCTAAAGTGACAACAGCTCAATTTGGGCCACTGAGCCCAAGCTGTGATTTCCTTGGAGCTCTAATCCAGCTCTGGATTCCCTTGGTACCTGAAGATCCCAAGTGCCAGTGAGAAGCCCAAGGGATTCCCAGACATCCATGGGATTTACACAGCTAAGGGCTTTTGGGAAAGGGAATTCCCAGACATCCATAGGACTTACACAGAACAAAGGATTTTTGGGAGAAGGGGATTCCCAGACATCCATGGATGTCACACAACAAGGGACCCTTGGGAGAACAGGGATTCCCAAAAATCCATGGGATTTACAGAACAAAGGACCTTTGGGAGAAGGGAATTCCCAGACATCCATGGGACTTAGAAAAGGATTTTTGGGAGAACAGGGATTCCCAGATATCCATAGGATTTATACAAAAAAGGACCTTTGGAAGAACAGGAATTCCCAAATATCCAGAGGATTTACAGAACAAAGGACCTTTGGGAGAAGGGAATTCCCAGACATCCATGAAACTTAGGAAAGGATTTTTGGGAGAACAGGGATTCCCAAACATCCACTGGATTTACAGAACAGAGGACCTTTGGGAGAAGGGGTTTCCCAGACATCCACAAGATTTAGATGACAAAGGAATTTTGGGCAGACTGGAGCAGCAGCTGAAGGCCAGGTGAAATCCCCCAGGCCATCCACATGCAAATCCCAAAATTCTGCTTCTCTTTACCTCTGAGCTGAATTCCTGGCTTCAGCTGGAGCTAATCCTACCCCATATGAAGCATAAAAAATCCAATCCTTCCAAGTATTCCTGATCCAATCAGACCCAGGATCTGTTCTTAGCCTGGCCTTTGAGCAAACTGCTCTGGTTTTATTCAGGTTTATTGATAATCTGGGCCCCCCGTGAGCGAAACAAATTCAACTCAAACTTGACCTTGCAAATTGCAAAGGTCATCTTTAATCTGGACTTGATAAATCCATGTTTTAGAGCAGGCACATTCCTAATGTTATAAGGGAAGGAAGGAGAAAAGAGGATAAGGAAGAGAAATTTCCAGTGGAGCTCAGGAAAGCAGGTGGAGGGAGGCCAAATCCATTTGCATGGGAATGTCAGGCAAGGGTAGAAGGGATGGAAGGACAGCCTGGAAAAGTGAAGGGATGATCCCTGGTGTGGGGACAGCATTCCACTGGGAGATGAGGAATTCAGCTTCCTGCCAGCCCAGGGAATGTGGGTGAAAGGCTTTCAGAGATGCTGGTTTGGAGCAAGGAAGAGCAGGAAGAAGAGGGGAATTATATGAGGGTTAAATAATATTGGGGATTTCTGGGGTTAAAAAATAGTGTTCAGAGTTCTTGCACTCAAAAAAAAAAAAAAAAAACCCAAAAACCCAAAAAAACAATCAAAAAACCCCAAAACAATCAAAAAACCCTAAAACAAACATAACCCCCAAAACAAACAAACAAAGCCAAACAAGCAAAACCCCCAAAATGAACAAACAAACGAAAACACACAAACAACAACAACAAAACAAAAACCAAAAAACGGCAGGGATTGGTGATGAAATCGAGTTTGGTTGTTAGGTTACAAAGCAATAAATTGTCCCAAAAATCAATTAAAATGGTCAAATAATTCAAGGCAATTCTGTTCCCTTTCATTTTCGTGTCAAAATTATCACTTCCATGCACAGTCCCTTTGGAATAGTTTTCATTATTCATTTTGCAACCCAAAGAAACTGAAGGAAAGAATGTGCCTGGGATTGGGGAATCTGATTTGATGGCCACAACCTCAGACCAACAAAACTCAGTTTCACCCATTGAGGAAATTTCAGATTTGATGAAAAAGCCCTTTGACTTCGGGCTTCCTCATCTGTTTATTATTTGAGGAATGGGTTCTCAGTAGGAGGAAAAGTGCAAGTGTTTTCCCTCTGGGATTGATGCCTCTCCCTTCCAGTGACCAGACTTTTGTTGTTTTAAAGTCTGGGGAAAAATAAACAGAAGGGAAACCTGATAGCACTTCCCTGATCTGGAGACAGTAGCACTGAAAGAAAATAAACCAAGCTCCTCACCCGCTAAGGGTGGGATAAGAGACCTTGGCCTTCAACTTCAGTCAGGGAAAGTCCTTTTGGAAATTGGGAGTGGGGGATGGAATTTTCTGGTGGAATTTTTTAATGATAAAAGTAATGGAAGAGTGAAGTGGATGGTCAGGAGTTGACTGTGGGTGTTTATTGATTTACCAGCATTAACTGAGCTGATCTTTTCTCAGGAAACAAAGGAAATCTCGAGATTCTCCCTGATTACAATTTTCTGGGATATTTTAATTTGCATTTTAATCCTCAGGAAGATCAGGAGAGCAAACTCTGCCTCAAGCTCACCTCGTGATGGAGACCACAAAAAGCAGCTGTCAAAGACCCATCACTAAAAAAAGATCTTTGCAACTGGAATTCCTGGGAGACTTTCAGAGCTCAGGAGCTTGGAGGGATTTCCAAAGGGATTTGGGAGTGACCTGGAAAGAAATTGCCACTTAATTTAGGAGGATGACATCATTAATGACAGAATGTGCAACAAAAGGCAGGAGGAGGCTGTTGCAAAATCTCCTGGCCTTAAATTGAGTAGATATGATGGAAATTATACAATTTTCTAATTAATTTTTTTGGTTTTTAAAATTAATCATAACCAGGATATGAATTAGAAGCAATGTGTTAGTCTTAAATCACTTTTAGCCACATAGCTGAGTATTTTTACACAGATTTTATTGGGAAAATCAATGAAAATGTAAGTTTTTTTAGAACAAACCCTGAAGTGCTTCAATGAGCAAGGCCTGGGAGAAGGAGAAGGATTGTTGGATTGGATACAAGGAGTGCAGGATTTATGGAGCACAAGGACATTTTGCAGAAAGCAGAAGATAAAGGAGAAGGTAAAAAACCTTCAATATATTTGTGTCCCTGCCAGGGGAAAAAAAGTACTAAAAAGATTAAAATGAAGAGCAGGATACTAATGAATGAATTAAAGAGGATTATGTAATTTAAAGCCAATGAACATGAATTTCTTTGGTAAAAATGCAGAAAAAGGTGAAAAAGTTTTGTATCAGTGTCCACATGGAGGCTGGAATTCTGTTGGCCACACAAATGGGATTTCACAACTCATGGAAAGGCAACTTTGTCCTGTCCCTGTCCTGCTGTCACCACAAACAGCTTTAGGGCAAACACGAACACCTCGGGTGACATCACATCCTCTGGACGTGGAGAGATCCATGGGACAACAGGAGCTGAAGGGAAAAATGAGAGAGGCTGAAATAATAAGGAAAAACTGGGAAGGACCATCTCCAAGAGGATGCTGGGGTGGAAAATGAGGAATCAAAGCTGGACCTGATGTGAGTGAGGAAAAAATGGGAGTGGGAAAAGATGTGGCCTGGTGAGGGGAAGGGGTCTGGGGACAGGGAATGTGTGACAGGGAAGGGGCAGAGAGTGATGTGAGCATGGGTCACACTTCCAGCAGGACTGATAAAATAATAGGAAGAAAGGCTGGAAAGGATTTCTGGGGATCATCTGATCCATCCCTTTGGACCTTTGGGCATGAAGAGGGAATTTGGCCCAATTGACCAGGGAGAACCAGCACAAGAAATAAAATTTTAATGTTTCCTGAAGTGTGAAAACTCCAAGTCACCACACCCATTCCAACCTTGGAATAACATGGAATCCTCTAAATGTGCTCAGCACAGAGCTGAGCCAGGCTGAGGCTGGCTCCAGACAGCAATGTCCCAAATGCTCTGAGTGACCACAGAATCAGAGAATGGCTGGGGCTGGGAGCACCTTTAAAGGTCACCCAGCCCAGCTCCCCTGCTGGGGATGGATGGATCAGGTGCCTCAGACCAGTTTATCCCCTGGATATTCCCAGGGATGGGGCATCCATCCCTGAAGGTCACTCTGTGCTTCACCATCTCCTGGGCCAAGGAGGGAGCTCAAGGGGCCTGCTGTCAATCAAATCCTGCTGGTGGAGGTGATTTTGGTCAGGTTTGAGTGTCTCGAGGGAGGAGGGGGATGAATCTGTCTCAGGGGTTTTCACACATTTTCCTGTGTTTGTTCGCAGGCACCGCAGGATATGGGATTTCCTCTGGCCAGTTTGGGCCTCTGTCCCAGCTGTGCCATTTGTCCCAGCTGTGCCATTTCCCAGCTGTGCCATTCCCCAGCTGTGCCATTTCAGCTGTGCCATCCCCCAGCTGTGCCATCCTCCAGCTGTGCCATTTCCCAGCTGTTCAATTTTCCAGCTGTTCCATCCATCCCAGCTGTGCCGTTTCCCAGCTGTGCCATCTCCCAGCTGTGCCATTTCAGCTGTGCCATCTATCCTAGCTGTGCCATCCTCCAGCTGTGCCATTTTCCAGCTGTGCCATTCCCCAGCTATGCCATTTTCCAGCTGTGGCATCTCCCAGCTGTGCCATGCATCCCAGCTCTGCCATCCTCCAGCTGTGTCATTTCCCAGCTGTGCCATCCATCCCAGCTGTGCCATTTTCCAGCTGTTCAATTTTCCAGCTGTTCCATCCATCCCAGCTCTGCCATTTCCCAGCTGTGCCATCTCCCAGCTGTGCATTCCACCCCAGCTGTGCCATCTCCCAGCTGTGCCATTTTCCAGCTGTGCATTCCACCCCAGCTGTGCCATCCCCCAGCTCCTTGTGCTCTCCTCCCTGTGAACAGCTACAAAGTTCTTGTCTTGGTGCCGACGCTGCTGCCATGGAACCATCGCTGTGTTTTCCTCTTTATTCTCACCCCAAATCCAAAGTGTGGCACCAGAACAATTTCTAGGAGGGAAAATGAACTCTCCCAGTCAAAGCCAGGACACAAAGAGAGAATTTTTTACCTTCAGATGGAATCTGCTTCATGCCTTGGCCATTCTTGGAGATGCTTCAGAATCTCGTGGCCAGATCGTGGCTGTTGCTAAAACAGGCACTAGCACAGCCTAAATAAAGCCTGGCCTATCTCAGGCTCTGGCTGCCAGCCAGGGAATTTTGTGTCTTTCCAAAGTGCCAGGGTAGTCCTACACCTTTTCTTTTTTCTCCTCCATTCCCACAAAACCACCCTGGGACACTCTCAGGGGATTTTGGGATCTCCAGACCTTGCTGTGTCTGTTTGGAGGCAGAGAACTTCTCGAGGTCATCCAGACCTGGCTTTGTCCTCATGTTCCAAAGGGTCTAGCAGTGGGAAGGGATTTCATCTGGCCTTGAAAATCTTCTCTTGATTCAGTTATAAAATTTTGGGACCCTGGGAAATTGATTTTCATCCATTTTGTCTGAAATATTTCTCTTTGGGTCTGTAAAGATATTTCTGTGGGTGAATGATTCCCCCTCACACAGAAATATTTTCATTTTTAATACACAATGATTTGAATTTCTGGAGGGGAGAGAGAAACCAAATGGGATTATCCAAAAAATGAACATTGAAATTAAATTGATAATCAAAAAGAAGGGAGAAGGAAAGAGGAGAACCTCAGGTGATTCCAACATGAAAGAATTTGACTCATCAAGACTGGTAAAGTGAAGTGGAGAAAATAATGGGAATCTTTTTCACACCTTATTCACATTTATGGACAGATAAAATAATAGGAAGAAAGGCTGAAAAGGATTTCTGGGGATCGTCTGATCCATCCCTTTGGACCTTTGGGCATGAAGAAGGAATTTGGCCCAATTGACCAGGGAGAACCAGAACAAAAAATAAAATTTTAATGTTTCCTGAAGTGTGAAAACTCCAAGTCACCACACCCAGGTTGCCACAAATCTTGATGCAGCATCCCAGAAATTATGGCTTTGACTTCCACTGTTTCAGCCATATCATTTGGATAATTTTAGTTTCCTTCTGATTGGGAGCCATTCACAAAAAACACTTCCAAGCCTTTATGCAAAACACGAATCTTATATTATGTCCGAAAAAAACCCAGTGATTCTAGGAAGAGAATTTAATGAAAAAATACCAATTATCCTTTGTATTTTCCCAGGTTTAGGTGAGTTAGAAGGATATCAAGGGAGGAAAATGCAATTTAAGCCCCTCCTAGATAGGCACAGAAGAAAGAAACGGCGCTTGAAGCAGAACGAGGCGTGGGGAGATGAAAAATGACAGAAGGAAAACCAGGGCTGATGATTAGGAGATATTTCCTGAAAACCACGAGCACCAGATGACTGCGACTTTCCCAGGGGAAAGGGTGGGAAATCTCTTCCTTTTGGCTTTTTCATGTTGGATAAAGGCCTGAGGGACAATTCCACAGAAGCCACTATCATCGGTGCCAGCTCAGGTTATCACTTCTGGCCTGGGAATCATTGGCCCACACCACGTTTTGTGTTGAATTTTGTATTTCAGCAATGATTTTCCCAGCTTGCATAAGAGCATTTCAGCAGCTCCAGCCTCCTAATCCTCCAAAGGTGTTTTTCCAAATGTTTGGCCATTAAAATCCACACAGTAAAATTCTGGCTGGATGAAACAGAGGTTCCAGTCCAGCAAATCTTTTGCTGGGGCAAATTTGACACTTTAACCTGCTTTAATGTCACTGATAATGAGAGTAATAATCACTTTTCTCTTTAATTTTTCAATCATTTTATCTCCCTGAGAGAAACTGAAGGTTATTAAGACACCAAACCTCATATAAAAGCTGCATTTTGCATTTTATTCATATTTTCACTTTCCAAACCTCCGTTTCCCTTTCCCTGGGAAATGCCACGCTTTTCTAAAGGTCAGCTGGAGAAAATAAAAGGCTTTTTATTAAATGCAAACCGTGTGGATTTTCACTTGTGCTGCATAAGAATTTGCTTGTCATTATAAAGTGGAATTAAATATTTTATAAGGTAAAAGAAGTTAATATTTTTCGGATGGTGAACAACAAATGTGTCCTGCACCAGGTTCATGGGCTGGGAGTGCTCTTATAAAGCTCTGCTGATTTTAAATTAAATTCCTGGCTTTAATTTTTTTTCTGACTTGTTTTTCTTCACTATTTTGGGAATACAGTAGGAATCCCATCCAGGTGGTGACCACGCTGTCCTTGGAGTTACAAATTTCCATAATTAGAAATATTCCCTGTGCCCAGCACTTCACAGAGTGAGTTGCATCTCCTTTGAGATGTTCATAAATTCAGAGTCCTGCTTTTTATAAAATTTTATATTTCCTTCAGTATTTAATGAAGAAAAAGGCAGCTTTCAGAGAGTTTCATTCATGTTTAAACCCACACTTCTCCACAGATATTTTTGAGGCTGTTTGGTGAAATTTTCTCCAAAAATTCCTCACAAAACAGGAGCAAGCAGCCCATGGAATAAAGGCTGGAATTAAAACCTCCCTCTTTTGAGGGCAACCTGGAAAAATCCGTGTTTAGGATTTATTCTTCCCATGCATCTGCTCCTCCATCCTCAAATGTCAGCTTGCCCTGACCTCCCAGGCTAAACCCAGAGGCCCTGCCCTGCTTCCAGGCTCTATTTTTGGTGGATTTTTGGTGGATTTTGGTGGTTAGAACGCTGCAGGCTGAGGGAACTGGGAGCACATTGGTATCCAGACCCGAATTCCCAATGGGAATGTTCATCCAGCACCTCCAGAGAGGAGAGACCTCAGCTGCAAAAACAGAGATCAGCTTCCTGCCTCTCTTTAGGAAAGGAGCTGGTTCTGCTTTCCTTAATTCCATGGAGATGCTGCTCCTCCTCAGGAAAAGGAAAGCTGGATTCATGTTGCTCCTGAAGTGAAATTCTCAATTTGAATATTTTTTTTTTTCTTCATGAGGCACTAAAAAAAGCTCATTCCTGGCTGCCAGTGACAGCAAGGAGAATCATAAAATCATAGAATAATTTGAATTATAAGGGACCTTAATGATCACAGAAAAAAATTGAATTATAGTGACATTAATGATCATCAAAATGTTGTTAAACCTTGTAACAATGCATTGGAGCTGGCAAAAAACTGATTTATTATCTAGTCAGCTCTTCCTCTGAAGAAGTTTTCTCTCTCATTCAGCATCTTTATCCATGCAGTTAATTAGCCCTGCCTCCTAATTAGCCCTCTAATCTCAACCATCAGAAAATTCCAGCTGAAATTTATCAGCCAGACATTGGCTAAAGGAGATAAAATCAGAATTTTCAGTTTCCTGCCCTCCAAAAATAGGTGGGATGCATCCAGAGAAAGTGTCTGGATGTCCAGAGGGGCCTTGAACAACCTCTGGTTCAGATGCCACAAAAATCTCCTGAGTGGAGCAGAATTCTGTTGGTTATTGAGTTCCACCCAGGATTCCTCCCAGTTTTTTAAGCTCCTGTTAAATTTCATCCTGCCTTTCCCTGTGTTCCCAGCTCCTGCCAACCTGGGGCTGATTTCAGAGGCTTTGAGTGCTGAATTTCAACCTTTGGGGTTACCAGCCTGCTGCAGGGAGGGGTTAATTCCCAAATTTCCACATTCTGTGGATGTACAAAAGACAAAACCTGCTGTTCCCAGAGAGTTTTGTTTAATTTCGAGCTCTATTAGGACTCTGGGATTAGATTTTTAAATACCTTGGGTAATTAACGACCCTGATTGGTCTCTCCTGCACATTTTTGTTGGTGCTTCTGCATTCCAGAGGATTCACAAAACTCTGCAAGTGTAAATGGAATTTATTCCACCAGGAATTGAAGAGTTTTGCCATAATCCAGAGTTCCCAGCCCATTTTCTCTGCAGCTCTGGCCAACCTTGGAATTTCCATGAATTCCCCATTTATAGAATCAGCTTTACCCATCCCCTGGTTCATCTCCATTCCTCCTAAAACTGAAGAGATGTTTGGTTTATAAACTTTATAAGGAAAATTTGAGGATATTCCACAATGTTAGAGAATTAAAATTATTGTGCCTTTAGGATGTTTCAAGGACAAAACAGGATTCAGATATTTTGCTGATAAAACAGAATAAATTCCCTCAAAATGGAGGGCAGAGAAGTACAAAGGTGGCAACTATTTAGGAATATTTATTTCAGAAATTAAGTTTAATAACCCAGAACCTCCCCACTGCAGCTTAAGGAGAGTTCATGTTCACAGGTATGGAAAATAGAGATTTTCCCTGCTGTAATGCCAGAAAAAAGGAGACTTTTTACTCCTCAAATGCCATTTTATTCTCTATGGATTTGTGGTTTGGGGATTTTTTTAGCATCTCAGAGCAAGGGTAAAAAGTGATTCTTACTTCACGCAACAAACTTGATCTGTTCTGGTTTTGCTTTCAAATTTAATTTGAATTATTCAATTTTATTCATTCTAATTTATTTTAATAATAAACTTTTAAACACAAAATTTTAACATTTTTTAAATATTTTATATTTATTTATTACTCACTCAAATTTAATTTGAACTATTTGATCATTCAAATTTAATTGGAATTATCTCCTTACCATTAAAGGCATCCAAACCCAACCTTCACAACCAGTCACAAAAAACTGAGGCTGAAAATTAATTGGACTGGGATCCCTTGTGGGACCTCCCCCTCTTACCTAAATATAATTTTCTTTTATTTATGGCCCCCCAGAACCTGCAAGGCCTCGGGGATATTTTGGCCGTGTTTATCCTGCACGCTCCGTGTGCTGTTTTTTCAATCCTGTCATGTCCCATATAATTGTAAGTTGTCTCCTGAGAATCCAGGCTCTGTTTTCATACAATTTCCCATTATTTTTGCTCAGGGTATGCATTGATACCTTTTTATTTTTCCTTTCCAAACTAACAGCATAAACAAAACAAACCCTGCCCTGCTCAGCGCTTTGCTGGCATCTTCTCCCCAAGTCACACTAGGAATAAATTTATTTTTCAGGCCAGGATAAAGCAAAAGGATGTTTGTAGAGAAAGGAGTCAGCACTTCGTATTTTATGCTTCATGAATGTTTTTTTTTTTTTTTGCAGGAATTTAGAACAGTTCTGATCAGGGAGTTGCTTCTTTTAAAGGCTGGGATTCAGTTTTTCACTTCAGGCAGAAGTAAAGGCTCGGGACATTTTTCTTGTGTCACTGCAAAGTGAATCCTCTTGGATTCAGGTTGGATATTAGGAAAAATTTCTTCCCTGAAAAAAGAGATCCCAGGGAAGGGGTGGAATCACCATCCCTGGGAGTGCCCAAAAACCAAGTGGATGTGACATTTCACAGCCCAGGTTCATGGGATTTGGTCAAAGGTTGGACTTGGTGACTTTGTGCATTTTTCCAACCTTAATTATCCTAAAATTCTATGATTCCACTTCCTAAGTCATAACCCCATCCTCCAAAATATCCTCCAGATACCTTCCCTCAAATTACATTAAATTTTCAGGAAAATCTCCCAGGGATTGCTCCCACCCTGCTGCAGCCACCCACACTTGTTCAGCTGGATGATTTTACAGCCCCACTGATAAAACCTCATCAACACCACTAATTATTAATAATAATTTGGAATTTATTGCCACTAATTCCTGCTCATAAGGAAGCCCTGAATTGCACAGAGATAATTCCTTCCAAGCAAATCCCACCCCTGTGTTAGAGCTGCCCTGCTCAGATCCCACACAAGAATTTACAAGCACAAGTAGAGTGAGATGAATTTCACACCAAGTGAATAAGTTGTAGTCAGATTTAATAAAAACCCACTTAATTATGTGTTTTATTTTGGCTTCCAGTGGCTCCCTGCAGCCACTGGGCCAGCTCCTCATTTGGTGTAAATGAATAATCCTGCACTGGTTGTAATTAGAGCTGAGTTATTTAGGACAGCTGAAATTCAGGCTCTAAATAAAAACATTTCTGCTTTCAGCTGAGGTGAGAGAATGAGAAAATTCCATGCTTGGTTCTCTTTCTAAAATGTAGGGTTTAAAATTTTTGTTGTTTTGTACAAAAATCAGTCCCTGAGCTTGGTATAAATCATTGTTGGAGAGGTTTAAATGTGGCAAATGGATTAGGAAAATCTCTTTTCTAAATTAGGAAAATTTATTTTCTGAAATTCTCTTCTTCTCTCTTCATGACTGGGTTATAAACTCAGTGGAACTTCTAAAGCTTGAAAATCGATAAGGAAAGATGGGAAGGGAAGAAATGCCCCAAAACCTTAATTTGTGAGGAAAAAATGCCCTGCTCCTGAAAGAAACACAATAAAAAAACCCTTTAGAATGACATTGATGTGGAAACAAAATTCCATCTGTCTTCCTGACTCTCCTCACATTCATTCAGGACTGCACTCCTCACAATTTTGGAGAAGACTGGGAATATTCTCCTGCTCCCAGAACAGGTGGGATACCTGTTGAAGGTTTCCCAGGAAACCTGGAGCTGGGATTTGAGCTGGTGCAGCCACTCCTGGACATGAATTTGAATTCCTGGGCTGGATTTGAGCTTAGCCCAGCTCCTAAACCGCCCAGAGCAGCTGCTGGGCTTGGCTCTGGAGCTGTGGGAATTGGCCTGGACAAGAAGGGAGGGAGAAGGAAGCAGAGAGAGGGAGGGAAAAGAGGGGAAATGCACGATGCAATTTTGTTTTTTAGCTGAGGGACAGGGCCACAGCTGGCAGAACAATCATGAAAAGGCAGCCAAGGCTGGGGCTGTCAGGAGCTGTGGTCACTGCACACAATGCTGGCACAGGGATTTCTCATTTCCTGACCTTGCTGGGCTTGATGTCACCAAAGTGTCACTGGACCAGTGTGGCAGCTCCGTGCTCACAGGGAAAATTTGGGATTTAGAGGGGTTCAGATGCTCAGGGGGGTTTGACAGCTCCCTCTCCTCATCCTCTAAGCTGAGCCTAATCTCTGCTGAAGGGCTGGGGTGAGATCCCTGTTTCCTGATGGGAGATTGTGGGGGTTCTCAACCTCCAGTGCTCTAAGGCACCAACTCCAGAGCTCTGTAGGCTCCTGCTCCGAGCTCTTGGCTCCTACTTCGTTGGGTTATCTTAAATAAGCAAAGCAGCTAATAGTTAAAAAGGTTATTTATTACAAAGCACATCTTGTTACAAAGCACATCAGTCTCAAAGGCAATGGCAAAAAGCAATGGCAAATGCAGTGGCAGTAAGTGAATGGCTAGAAGCCAGAATGGCTAAAAGCACCAACTCTCCCCAACACAAACTCTTATATAGGATTTTTCCAACAAGCTAAGACACAAAATCGGACCACCACTCCTTAACCTGTTAGAATTCCAGTTTCTTACCACACCAGGTTACGTATAGAACTACTCATACCACCTATCTTGTTCTATGTGAAAAATGTAAGCAATATTCTTACTACAGCTCTATTATGTCTAAGTCCTGTCTACAACTGTGGGCCTGGAGCCTCCACTGAAGATATCAGTGTGTTTCAACCTTCACTAGAACTTGTTCTGCTACTCTGGCATTTGAAACCTTTCACTTACTAAAAGCATTAGCACTCACCCTAAAACTTACTAACTTAAACGTCTACTTTATGTGTGAGTGGCTTAATGTACTTCAATCCATCCAAAGGCTTTAATCCAATCCCTGCACTCTGATTTCCCACTGAAGAATTCAGAGAGACCCCTGACTCACTGACTCCAACAGGAGATGATCCATGGGTGTTCACATGAGCAGGCACAGGAGCTGCTGCCTTGGAGCCCAAAAAAGATCCCATCCCTTCATTGAAGAGCTCAGGGAAACACTTGGAGACATCCAACACACTCCCTGCAGTTCAGAGGCCACAATAAAATCATAATTATTGGCTGTCAATAATTCCTTGGGAAGGTGGATCCTGGAAGGTGATGAGTGATGGATGTGTTACAATAAAAAGGTAATTACAGGTCACAGGTAGAACAAACCTCACCTGATTTTTTTAGTTAGATATTAAAACATCAGAGCACCTTAGACTTTCCTTTGCAGTCAATTTGAAACTCAATAATTCATTTTATTCCAAGGTAGGCATCCAAAAAAACCTGAATTATTTGGCTTTAAATTTGGCCTGAAATCTGCACCAAAAAACCAAAAATTGCCAAAAATCCAGTGAGATTCCAGGGATTTCTGAGGAAAAATCTGGGAAAATGAGCAGGCAAAAAAATCCAGAGGAAATGTGACTTAAAATGGACCAAAACCCCAAAAATCACACAAAAAAATGCCCAAAACCACCTAAAATCTGCAAAAATTCCAAGAATTGCTGGGAAAATCATCAGGAAAAATTCAGATCTACAACCTAGAAAAATCCCTGAAAATTTGCAGTAAGAAACGCAAAAATGCCCTAAAAATCACAGTAAAAATATCCCAGAAAGTCCTAAACTCTGCACCAAAAAACCAAAAATGGTCCCAAAATCCAGTGAGATTCCAGGATGTTTTTCCTCATGGTTGTAAATGGTGATTACCTGGAAATTCATTTTCTTCCTTCCATACAGCTAAAGACAGGTGAGCTCCATCCCACCTCTTCTTGCCCTTGAATCCAACAAAATTTGGATTCAAACATCCCTTTGTGGCCTTGTGTGTTAAGGCAGATAAGGATTCTCTGGACCCCAAGGGGTGACAAAACTCCTCCTTTGCCTGTGCTGAAGGGGCAGGGAAGGTGAATTGCAGCTGACCCCACTCCCACCTCCTTCCAGAACAGCTGGAATCCCTCTGGAAAGAGGAATTAAAAACTCCCTGCACATCCCCAAACAGTGCCACC
Source organism: Muscicapa comitata (assembly GCA_027123655.1). Classification (NCBI taxonomy): domain Eukaryota; kingdom Metazoa; phylum Chordata; class Aves; order Passeriformes; family Muscicapidae; genus Muscicapa; species Muscicapa comitata. Next base: position 1,638,283 of record JAOTIY010001146.1, read on the forward strand.
CCTCCCTGGACAACATCTTCTCTCAAAATCCTTCAGCCACTGCTGAAACCTGAGTTTGGAAAACTCTCACTTCATGAACATCCTCAATTTTTGGGATGTGAGCAAGCAGGGACTGTCTGTGCTTGAGGAGCAGCCCAGCCACACTTAGAGAACAGCGACTTTTATCCTGGGGACATTTGAGGGGTGTTCCAAAGGCCACTGATGTCAGCAGGAAAAGACCTTTTGATTTCCATGTGCTCTGGATGAGACCCAGAAGGAACAGGGAGTGAAGTCAGGGCCGCTCTTTCTCACACACAGCTGAAGCTGGAGCCTCGAAATCTCTGGTATTTGCTGAGCAGCAGTGAGTGTGGGTCAGGAAGGCAGCTGAGCTTTCCTTTCCTCTCAAACTGTTTGTCTTGCTTTGCAGCCTAAAGCAATAAGAATAATTCCATGACAAAATTCAGGCCTGGAGAAGCTGACAGAGCAAAAATCGTGACCAATAGAAAACTTCCAAAGGCTCCTCCAAGCTTAAGAATTTAATTTCTATTGCCTGGCTTAATTCAGGCCCTGCCATTCATTTATTTGAAATGCTCTATTTGTTGGGCTGGGTGGGTTTTGATTGTTTTCCTTATCAGCTCCTCGAACCCTGTATTTATCCTGAGAAAACCAGCAGTGACCACAGAGCTCAGAACCCTCAGAGCAGGATCTGGGCTTCATTTTTCTGGATTCCTGAGAGTGGGATGAGCAGGAAGATTGTGTTTGGTGTAAGGATGTTGTGTTTAGATCTGGCTGTGCTTTGCCCCTGAAGAAGGTGAGATAATATCCTGAGACCTCACATTCCCAGTAAGCCTTGGGAGCACTAAAATGGGATAAGACCTCCCAATTTCCACCTCAGCCCAGAGCTGAGCTTCTCAATAGACCCATTAATCCCATTGGAGAGGTGTTGGATTGGGAGAAACATCCTTACTTCTTGCCTGACCACCCAAATTTGGGGATGTTGTGTGAAGAACCACATTGGTTGAACTGAGCACACAGTGACTCCTGCCAGGAGCCACCAGTGCTGCCTGAAGTAGTTTTCCCAGGAAATCAGGAGTGATTCCTGAAGAATGTTGTGGCCGTCTCCACTGTGACCTCTGCATGGATTCCTCTGGAATGTGAGCTTGGAAACAGAAGGGACAGAGAGGGGATAACTGAGGCAGCATGAAACTGGTGAGTGACACCAACACCCAACTGCAGAAAAGTGTTTGGAGTTCAGTAAGCTCAGTCTGGAAAGAGATCCCTGGATTGTCACTGCGGATGCCAGCTAAACCCTGGTCTTGTTTTGAGCCATGGCAAGTGCAGGGAATGTTCAGCACAACAGGAAAAACTGCTCAGGGAGGAGAAGGAATTCTCCTGCCCAGCTGGATCCAGAGCAGAGTCAATAAAAGGGGCTGGACATTGTCCTGGTCTCTCCTCCTGCATCCTTAAGGGGACACGAAAAAGCAGAGTCCTTGTCACACTGAGAGCAGGAAGGTGAAACCAGAGAATCCCAAATAGGTTTGGGTTGGAGGGACCTTAAAACTCATCTCATTCCACCCCTGCCATGGCAGGGACACCTTCCACTATCCCAGGGTGATCCAAGCCCTGTCCAGCCTGGCCTTGGACACTCCCAGGGATCCAGGGGCAGCCACAGCTGCTCTGGGAAAGCTGTTCCAAGGTGACCATGGCTCTGCTGACCCACCAGGATCTGCCAAAATGTGCCCAGAGAGGGGCGAGTTGAGCACCCCAGGAGGTAAAAGGTGATCACAGCTCATTGTGTGATGTAGGGAAGGTGTGATTAGAGCTCTGTAGAACAGATGAGACTTTGTAAATTGAACTCATCACTCATACAAGAAATTAAATAAATAAATTGACCGCTCTCCACGCACACAGACACACATAAAGTGATTTTCCCTCATTCAGGCTGCCTGATTTTCCACCCTATAACAAGAAAATCCTAAATAAAACAGACCACAAGACCCCATCTCTCACAGGGCAATGACAGCTCTGCCTGATGCCACAAGAAATACCCAAAAATTCCCCCTCTGCAATTCATACCATGCACAGGACCTGCAGGAACCTGAGGAACCCCAACCTTCTGTGCTTTCCTGTCCTATTTCCTCCAGACCAGACAGATCTGGCTGTATTGGGAAGCCTCCTGGGATGTGGAATTGGGTATGTGGAACTTTCCAAGCCACCCCAAAAACTTCTTGAGCAGCAGCACCAGTCAGATCAAGAGCCATCACAACTTTCTGCTCATTTTATTCTGCACCTTGCTGTGACTTCTAAAGACCCAATTTTAACACAATCCTCCTGAGCAAGGCTTGCTTGGCAAGGAATAAGAGATTAATATATATATATATTTTAATCTAATTTTTTCAAGTATGGATGTGCCAGCTTGTAACCAGGAAACTGAATTCCTAAAAAAAATCATTATATTTCTATAGAGAAAAAAAATTATATGCACATAAGTACATGGATGGTTTTAATAGATGTACTTAAAAAATGAAGCTGCTCTGACCACACCTTTTATCAGGAATATTTTTGTTTTTGTTGGGATAGTTGAGCTGCCCTGGGATGGTTTGCACATAACTCCTGTCTCATGCTTTGCCTGCCTGATGTTGGTGTATTTGGCATTTTGCTTTCCCAAGCAAATATTTTCATTTGCTGATGATTTCCAAGTGCTGGAAACAAGAGGGGAGGGAATAAATATCTTTATCAGACTCCTGAAAATGGGAAAATCCCACCTGGGGTGTTCCAGCCCAGGCTGGACATTGGGGCTTGGAGCAGCCTGGGATAGTGGGAGGTGTTCCTGCCCATGGCAGGGGTGGAACTGGATGATTTTTAAGATTTTTCCAACCCAAAACATTGGGATTCTCAGATTCAAAGATGTTTCCTGAGCTAAAAACCAGCTGACAGAGAAAATCCCATCCCAGAGCTCTAAAGTTAACATTTCTTGCAACTGGCCCTGTCTTTATCCTGAGTACAAACATTTTCTGACATTGATTTCAGTGGCCCAGTGCTGATTTACACCAGCTTTGCTCTGGAGTCATGTGGGGTTTCCTCATTTTATTTGGATTTTTGTTGTTGTTTTTCAGCGATACAGGAAGAAAATTCAGCTCCAAGCCAGCAACAAGAATTTGCCATAGTGAACACGGAAAAAGGGATGGAACAGCTGAGAGAAGGGTGAATTAAGCACATTTTAAACTTTTAAATGAAAATAAAAACCAAACCAAACAACGCAGCTGGATGACAGAGGGGAAAAAAAAGAGGAAAAGGAGGGGGGGGGAAAGAACACAAACTCAGCAAAGTTCCAGCGTCCTCTGAAGATTGCTGATGCTCAGAGATTGAGAGAGCCCAGATTTCATTTCTTGGCAGCTCAGCTGAGCAGGATGATCCCCAAGGAGCAGCTCCAGCCCCAGAGGCGAAGCAGCCAGAGGTTTAACCCAAAGGCTACTGGGATGTTGGCACGCTTTCAGCAGCAGAAATGGTAAAATAGGAACAACTTTCAAAGCTCACAGAGCTGTAAATCCAGGCTCTATCACTGATGGAGACAGATGTGTGAGCAGCTCCTTTATCACACACCAGCAAACAGGGAAGGGGCCAAAAAGGAAGGATCTTTCCAGGCTCAGCCATTTCAAGCCTACAGCTCCCATAAATCTTCCAAGCAGAGGGTTCAGGCCGGATCTTCACTGCTGAGTTTCTGTTTCTTGCCTTGTATTAAAGGGGTCTTAATATAATTAATATAAAATTAATATAAAATTAATATAAAATTAATATAAAATTAATATAAAATTAATATAAAATTAATATAAAATTAATACATATATTTTATATATAAAAATATAATTTAATATAAATTAATACATAATAAAT
>JAOTIY010001146.1:1642255-1658550 GCA_027123655.1 Muscicapa comitata
TATATATTTATATTTTTATTACATAGATATATATCTATATATCTGGCCTAAATAGATGTAAGAAAATGAGTAAAAAATAGGTGGGGGGAAAAAAGGGAAATTCTGCAGGTTGTTTTTGATGCAGGTGCCAGAATGAATGAGAATCAGCATCCAAGTGGGAAGTGGGTCCCTCCTTCCTTTCCATGACCCTCCAGATTTTATGGAAAACGTGTCAGGAAAGGTTTCTGCTCTGCTTTCCCAAGGAAATTAAACTTACACAAGACTGAGCCTACTTTAGGCCTATTTTTAATCCCTTATCCAATTTGAACTAAATTTGACATCTGAGATGTGTGGATGTGGAAAATTAAGGATGAAAAGATCTGTTTGGAGTGCAGCTTGCTTTTAGGAAATGAAGTTGCAGCTTTTTACAGGCACGGATAAAAAGTTGGTTTTGTTTTTTTTTTTTTTTCTTTTTTTAGAGAAGATCTACAAAAATCCTGTGGTTTTTTTGAACACCAAAGAGTTGGGATGTGGCTCTGGAGGAAATCTGATCATGTCCCTGTGGATCAGCCCCTCAGGATCAGCTGTTCTCTGCCTGATCAGCATTTTCTCATGGTTTAAAATCTCACAGACCCTCCTGGCTGCTTTGGAATTCCAGGGACACTTCCACTGTCCCAGCTGGATCCAAGCCCTGTCCGACCCAGCCTTGGGCACTTCCAGGCATGGAGCAGCCAAAGTTTCTCTGGACAATCCATCCCAGTCTCTCCCCACCCTCACACACAAGGATTTCATCCCAATATCAAATCTAAACCTACCCTGTTCCCTCTTAAATCCTCTCCCCCTGACTATCCAAGAGAATCCATTTGCTTTGCAAGAGCTGCCTGGGATTTCATACGAGGAGAGAAACCAAAAGCAAATTAAAAAGTCAATTTATTGTCATCACCAGAACCTGCTTGGCCAGTCTGTCTGTGCTGCTTCCAAGTGTTGAACAGAGGGGTTTTCATGGATTTCAGCTGAAATAAACACCAGGAAATCAAAGAACTCAACTCTTACCCCAGGAGCTGTTCAGGAGTGGCAAAAGTCTTTGTGGAGCAGTCACTAGAGAGCACCAAACATCCACACTCCCTCCAGGAGGCTCTTGTGCCACGGGAATTGCTGATGTGGGACAAGGTTGGGAATTACGGATGTGGGACAAGGTTGGGAATTACTGATGTGGGACAAGGTTGGGAATTGCTGATGTGGGACAAGGTTGGGAATTGCTGATGTGGGACAATGTTGGGAATTACTGATGTGGGACAAGGTTGGGAATTACTGATGTAGGACAAGGTTGGGAATTACTGATGTGGAACAAGGTTGGGAATTGCTGATGTGGGACAAGGTTGGGATTTCCTGCTGATCTCCATTTACCTCCACATCCCTCCCTGGGCTGGGCTCCAGAGTTCCAATGGGGCTTGCCTGGCTGATTTTTGGTGGGAGCTGTTTGGAGGTGATGCAGAAAAAGAACAAAAAAGTAACATGGTTTGAGGAGGTATTTTAGGGTGGCTTAGGTCCTTGTGCCGCAGAATTGCTGGCAATTAAGAGAAACAAACAAAAAAAAAAAAATTGAGGATTTAATTTTTTTTCCAGAGTGCATTTGGGTTTTGTCCCAGGGGAAGATTCCTCAGGGACCTGCTCACCTCGAACCTCAGCTCCTCAGCTCGTTCATTCCAACCCATGAAGTTCTTCTCCAGCTTAACCAATCCATGATTTGAAAGAATTTTCTGCCTTAAGCTTCCATGGCATTTTTTGGGCCTTTTCTCAGTTTTTTCATCATTGCCACCTGCGTGGAAAGAGGGAAATGGTTGTGTTTAAAGCATCTGTGAAGTCATAAAGCAGGAATAAAGTAATTTCATTTCAATGAAATATTTGGAAACCAATGGCCCTCAACTCTGCCCTTCTCTGTCTTGCTTTCAGAACCATTTTTTGTCATGTTTTATCACTCTTTACCAGCATCACAGAATTTAATTATATCAATTTTATTCAGTAGAGAAAAGCAGTTTGGCTTCAGGTATATTTAGGAACTAAAATTCCTGTTGCATACATGATCCCATTTTGAAATACATGGGTTGGGTGTGTTGAGAAGGGTCTGTGAGGGTTGCTCATCCCAGTTCCTCCTGTCCCTGTGTATGAACACATTTCCTCTTTCCCTCTTTTCCTTTTTTCCTATAGAAATTGTTACTCGGGCCAAGCTGTGAACAAGATAAAGAATTCCACTGCTGTTCTCCAGAATTAGAATGGTTTGGGTTGGAAAGGACCTTAAAAATCATCCCACTACAGGGAGGTAGCGAGGGCTGGTGGTGCTGGGACACTCATGGAAAAATGCTTGTGGTGGATGAATTGGAGAAATTGTCATTCATGTCTCGAGATCTGAGACAAAGATCATGGAAGTAGAAAAAATGTCCTTTAAATGGGATGTTGCAACTTCTGTGGGACAATCGATATTCTGTGGAATATTTGCCTGGGTTTGTTCATGGAATCATAGAACCATGGGATGGTTTGGACTGGAAGGGACCTGGATTCAGGGCTGGAATTTCTGGGGAGAGAAAAGAGGAAGATTTTAATTATCAGGAGTTGGCAGAGTCCAGGAGCAGCCTGGTGCACCCAGCTGACCTTCCCTCCTGGCCTAGGAAAAGGCAAATTTCCTGCATTTCCACCTGGGAAGATGCACTTTGCATCCACTTCTGCCTTTGGTACAAATCATGGAATGATTTAGGTTGGAAATAACCTTTAAGATCAGCAAATCCAGTTACAAACCCAGCACAGCCAACTCCACCAGAGCTCTTTGGTTAATCAATCCAATTTTTTTTTTGCAGGCTTAGAATAATTTTAAAATACCAAATCTAAACCAAATTAAATTCATTTTACACCACCAGTCTTTCAAATGAAAAATTATCAGAACTGAAGCAAAATAGGTTATCCTTAAAAGATGAAAAGTGTTTTTTTTGGTGCGAACAGAGCAAAATAATCACAGGTTTTCAAGATCATCAAACAACCTTTAAGATCATCAAATCCAACCATAAACCCAGCACTGCCAACTTCACCAGAACTCTGGTTAATTAATAAGAAAAACTGGAAAAAAAAAAAAAAGCTTAAAATAATTTTAAAATATCAAACCTAAACCAAATTAAATTGATTTTACACCACCACTCCAAGAAAAAAAATCAGAACTGAAGCTAAATAGGTAACCCTAAAAACATAAAAAGTGTTTTTTTGGTTGGATGAAAGCGGAATTATTATAAGTTTTCAAGCAGGTGGATTAAAAATGAAGCATTTGAATTTGTCTGGAACTTTTGTTTTAACTATTTTTGCTCATCTAAAATTAAAACATTTTATAGCCTGGATATCAGGCACTATGAAAAACCTCAAAGTTTTCCTCTCAAAAGATAAAAATGAGCAATTTTGAAAGATGTCTCCTTTTTTCTTGGTCGAAAAATTTTGCCAAACTGGAAAATAATTCCACAAATACATTTTGTTCCCTCCTCCACATCTTAGCCATGGAATTTCAGCAAATTCCTTTAGACCAAAAAACTGGGACTGTGTTCCTGCATTTTTTCCCACATCTATCTATTCCATAGGTTTGAGTATGGCTGGAATTCCCATTGGTTTTGGTAGGGATGAAATTCCCATTGTTTTGTGGAGGTGTGTTTCCTATATCTGCTCTGCATAAATATTTTTATTTATCGAAGATCTGTTGCAAACCAAGGAAATTTGAATTTTTTTTAAGGAAGTCTTAATTTTTTTCTGTGATTTCCCAGTGCTTTGCACGAGCTCTGAGAGATTTAACATTCTGCAACTAAAATCTTTGTAACTTCGTGCAATTCTTTACAACACACCCACAAGAAAGGATCCATTTTTCCCTAAAAAAAAAGGACTCAATTTTTCCCTAAAAAAAAGGACTCATTTTCTTCCAAAAAAAAGGACTCCATTTCTCCCTAGAAGAGAGAATGGAGTAGAGGAATGAGGTTCTGCTTTCTCCCTAGAAGAAGAAGATTCCGTGAGTCATTCACTAATTAAATATGTGTGTTTAGAAGTAAAAAGAAATAAAATAAATAAACAAATGAATAAATAAATAAACCTTCCCTTGTCCCAAACCTTAATCAGAACAGAATTTTCCTTGCCTTCCCTGTGGTTTCTGGTTTGTTCCAGGATCAAAGAGCAGTGACCATTATTAAGGAAAATAAAACCCCCAAACATCTGCTTGCCCAGTATTTACAGGACAACCCAAACTGGGCAGAAAAAGCAAAAAGTGGCTGAACAATTCCATGTTATCACGGAAACATGGAGTGGGTGAGGCTGGAAGGAACCTCTGGAGATCATCTGGTCCAACTCCCTGACTTGAGCAGTTTTTTGGGAATGGTTCTTTAGTTCCAACCTACTGAGATCCTAAGGCAAATCCAGTTTTTCCATCGATTTCCATCAACTTTGAAGCTGAAGGAGCCACATCCTTAAGGATAAGTCAGGAATCAGCTGGTTAAAGCTTTGATTTCACTTAATTAGATTGATTGATTTATTTAATTATTTATTTTCTTTTTTTTGGTTTTTAAACTGTGTGGAATGAATTCTTCTGGAATAACATCTCTAATATTCCTTGGGAAAATGATTTGTCTCCTCTGCTGCATGTCCAGACAAAAGCCACTAAATTGATCACAGGGTTTTCCTATAAAAACAGCCTGGGGGAGTTGGGATTCTCCAACCTGGAGAGGAGAAGGCTCCAGGGAGAGCTCAGAGCCCCTTCCAGTGCCCAAAGAAGCTGGAGAAGGACTGGGGACAAGGGATGGAGGGACAGGACACAGGGAATGGCCTGAAGCTGGAGGAGGGTGGGTTTAGATGGGATATTGGGAAGGAATTCCTCTGTTTTCTCCATGACCTGATAATGTTTTCAAGGACATCAGTTGTCTCTGCACATGGAATTGAGCAGGAAAATCCTTCAAGGAATCCCTGACTCGACCCTTACCCATTGCTGGAATTCTCACGAAATTCATGGAATTCTCCCCAGCTCTTGTCATAGAGGAATCCTGTTGGAAGAATAAAACAAGAAAGAGGTTGGGTATTTCGGCCCTTTCTAAATCATCCATCCCACCCAGAAACAGGCACAAATTTTCTTTGGCCATCCTTTTATTATTAATTTATTAATAATTATTAAAAGCTCTGGATACCCTTGAACGTGTCAACTCTACTTCAGCCAATTTTTCCTCACACCATCCATCCATGTCCAGTTCTTCGTGCTCTGCAGAAATGAGATAAAATCTTGTTTTTCTTCATCCCAGCTCTCAAAAGTGACTCATTAATGTTCTCCCGTGGCTTCAGGTCTTGACAAAAATAAATCAAATTAACAAAGAGTAATTTTCCATCCTCGCCCTCTGCCTTTCCTTCTCCGCCTGCTTTTATTTGCTTTTTCCCTTGGATAAACTATTTGGAAAACATTGCAAGAAGACTTAATTTGGATGACATGAAAGCAAATTTGCCTGGCTGATTAAGGGATGTTTTCCCTTCAGGAACACACGAACAAATTTGGGGATAATTTTCCTGTCAAAAGACAGAATGTTTGAACTGAAGGGAGAATTTGGCCCAGCCTGGATTCCAGGGCCAATGTTGCTCCCAGATGTCGATGGGAATGAAGGGCACAGAGGCAGTAGCTGAGCACAGGGAATGAAAAAACCCTCACCAGAGTTCCCCTTCAGGGTTTCAAACCTTTCATCTCCACTGCTCGCTTGTGGAAGAATTTATATTTGGTGACACCTTCCAGAGAAAATCTGAAATCCATTTGCTGAGAAATGCCGGTCTCGTATAAACGGGGCTGTGGTTTTTTGTTCTTTGTGGCTGCAGTGTGGGAGCAGGGAGATGGAAATCCTTGGGATCATCATAACCCAGAGGAATTGCACTCCAAGGCCAATTGTTTGAAGGGAATGTCACAGCTTGGGGACACTTGAGTGACTTTGTGCTTTGCACGTTTTGTCTCCTCTCCATCGTGTGGTTGGAATTGTTCACAGATGAAAGGGAAGAATCAGGGGAGCCAGACTGGAGTTTATCCTGAGAAAAAGGAGCCTCAGACTAAAGGAGCTTCTCAAGGAATTCTGTGTATTTTCCTCTTTTTTTTTTTTCTTTTTTCTTTTTTTTTTTTTTAACTATTATTTTATTTATTTATTTATTTATTTATTTATTTATTTATTTATTTATTTATTTATTTTAAGATGAGAGCTTTGCCCCAACAGGAATTTACAGGTTTATATTAATGTATATAAAAGGGAAGTTGTGCAAGAATTAGCTGTTGGCTCAGGCATTGGGGTGGATTTTCTCTTATGGGACCCTGTGGGATTCCCCATCCTGTAGAAAATCTGACCCTTCCCAGCATCCCAGAGCCTGCTCCACACACCAGCACTTCCCCAAACCCTGCAGACAAATTACTCGATTATTTTTGATCCCCCAAGCACTGGAAAATGGGAGCTAAATGTTTTTAAAATAAAAAATTAACGTCATGGAGCTGTGCTGGGAATGGATTAGGTTGGATATCAGGAAAAAGTTCTTCCCCCAGAGGGTGCTGGACACTGACCAAGCTCCCCAAGGAATGGGCACATTCCCAAAGCTCCAGGGGCATTTGGGATTTTTGGGATTGTCCAGTGCAAAGCCAGGAGCTGGAATCCTTGTGGGTTCCTTCCAACTCAGGATATTCTCAGGGGTCACCAGAGATGCAGAGATCTAGAAAGTTCTGATTGACAGATCTTAGGAAATAATTTTCCTGGATAGGTTAGAAAAGGAAATAAAACAATTTCTCTGCTCCCATCCCTTATTCCTTATGGCAGCTCTTTTCATTCCTGCACCAATTCCAAGTATCCTCTGGTTGTGGGGTGGGGAATCAGAATAGGAATGGTTATTGAATCTTCTGTTGGCAGACACTCAGTGCTGGACATTCCTCACCTCTCTGAATTTCAGTGTCACAACCACCTCTCCCTCACCTTCCCACAAAATCCAACAGGTCCCGTGCATCCCATGGGGCATATTTGGGATTTTCTTCCCAAAATATTCCTGCATAATGAGGCAACCACTGGTAATCCTGGGGCTGTGAGTCCCTTTTTTCCTGTTCAGCTCCTCCTTTCACAGGAATGTCCCTTTCAGCCTGTCAGAGAATCACACAATCATTAAATTGGGGAAGATCTCTCAGTTCATTCCATCCAAGCTATGATTCTGTGATTCCACAGCAATTTCCAGACATCCTGGGTGTTTGCAGACCACCTGAGTTTTGGCTGAGAAAGGATGGCACCATGATTGTGATGTTGAACAGCACCTCTAAAATCCTGGAAAGAGATCTTGGCTCTGTTGCAGGGACCATTTAAAGTCAGAAATATCTGTAATTACATTTTTACCTAATTTTAACTATTTAAACCTCAATCATCCAGCTTGGCTTTGGAGTTAAAGAGAGAGACAAGTTGTTTCCCATCCTGAGAGGGAGAATAAATCCCTTTCTGGATGTATTTATTCCTCTACAGTGATTTTAGGAGGTGACAACACAGATAAAGTGAGCTGAAGTAAGTCCAAATTCATTTCACAACATCCAAGCTCTTCACTTTGAAGCTGAGCTTAATCCTTGTCCATCCAGGCTCCAACATTCCCACGTGCAGGAACCCTTGTAATGAATATTCATTTAAAGGTTTTACTCTTTTTTGAGCCTGGAGTTAGCAGAGACATTCACATATCAGTGTAATGACCAACAATTCCATAAATTAGGGGCAGCACTTGTAATAAGATTTCATCTAATATAAGTTTGTCTTTCTGGTGTTAGAGCCCTGATTTATTCAGCAGTTTCTTAGGTTTTTTTCCCCCTGAATTCTCATTCTTTCAACACCAAATTTCCTCTGCTGCTTTAACAACACAGCAGGGATTGATTCCACACAGGAATCTGGTGGCATTTTCATATTTCTTGTGTCTTTTTTATTAGGGCTAACTGGGGATGTGGCACAAGTTAAGGGCAACTCTGTAATGGCTTGCACATGATGGCTGTAGGAAAGGATGCTGTGTTCTTACCTTCATCCAGCTCCAAGAAAGGGGAAAAAAATGTTAATCATTTATTTCTGCTTCAAAAACGTGCAAATTCCATATTGAGGTAGTGCCTGAAAAAAAAAAAAAGCTTTGGAAGGTCCCTCTCCCACAGGGATAACAAAGAACACAGTCCCTGGAAAAGGTTTGTCTAAACAAAATAACAATGAAAAGGAGCAGCAAACTCAAACCAAAACACAGGGCAGAAATCAGAAGAAAGCCTGGAGGACTTCAAAGCCATCTGTGCGTGTGTGGGGTTGGAGGATGTGGTGTTTTTGTAGCCACTCTGGGCTTAGATCAGTGCCAGATGTGGGGACAGGAGGACAAATGGTCACTTGAGTGGCCAGCAGCCAGCAGGGGTGGGAGGAGGACAAGGCTTTGTCTCCACTGACTTCATCCTGGAAGGGCAGGAAGGTCCCAGAATCGTGGAATCACAGAATTCCTGAGCTGGATGTGACCCACAGGGCTCAGGGAGAAAACTCCTGGAGATAAAAGTGCCTGGCTGGGCAGGACACAGAGGATGAGACAGGTGAGAAATGCAGGGGAGAGCTGGGACCCCCTGTTGTGGTTTATCTTCATTTCCCAGGTTGGGATTAAATGAGCAGGGCAGTATTTCTTGTTCAGACTCAGAGGTTTATTAATTCTTAATAATTAATTCTTAATATTCCAGTCTCACAAACAGTGAGTTCTACAGCATTTCAAGCTAACAAACTAAAATTGGAGCTCTATCCCTCTTTTAAGGGTAAACTGCCCAATTATGAAGTGCCACCTAAATTAATTTTACTTTTAACCCAATAACAAACTTCTCATAGCCCTCAATGCAGACTTTTTTACCCAATCACACAATATCACCCAAACCCATGAAGAAGAAGGTGAAGAAGAAGGACAGGCCTCCACCCTAAAACCTCCATCTTGTTTTATATATATTGCTATATTCTAAAACTTTAAACTCTAAGTTTTCCAGAATGTGATATTGCACACTTCTATTCAAACTACACACCAGTGATCTCAGTTCTATAATTTCATTTTGGAAGCTTTCTCCACAGCCTCAGGTCGAATGCAGTGTTGTCCTGGGGGTCAGCGCAGAAAGTCTAAAATTCTGAATTTCCAGGGTTCCAAATTCACTGCCAGAGGCAGCACTGAGCTGTGGGAATCCCTCCTCATGTTTGTCAGCCTTTGGGTGAAGGATGCAGCTGAGAAGGTTCTGATTTTAATAAATAATAACTATAACAATAATTTTTTCAATTAATTATTTTATAATAATAATAATAACTTTTCAGTTGAAACCTCTGTTCTGTGCCCCTGACTGCAGCAGGACAGCTCAGCCACCTCCAATTTCCCAGGAATTTGAGGTGACAGGAATTCGAGCTCTTGACTTTGGGCTTAAAAACTCAACTCTGCCCATGGCAGTGGGACCAGACCTGAGCTCTCTGTGACCAGTCTTGGGTGACAGCCAAATATAAATTACCCAGTGGTGCCAGGCCAAAAAACTCAGAGTAGAATCTGAATTTTATCAGCTTCTCCAGGTCTCTGGATGTGTCCAGTGGCAAGCAATTTTTTCCTAGGATTACACACACATGACCACACAAATGTGTGTGACAGGCTCACTCTGTGAGAGGATTCTGCTGAATTCTTGCTGTCTGTGCTCAGAAAAGGGCAGGTGAAAGCTCCTTGTATCAAACAGGGATCAAATTTTCACTTCTGCCTTGTTTATCTTCCCGAGATAAAAAAACATTCTCTGCATCCAGAATGGAAGATTGAATCCCTACGGATTTAAAGGATAAAAGTTTTTAAAGTTTTCCATAATTTCAGCTTGCCTCATCAGTGCATCCACACCAAAGAATCAGCTGCAAATTGATTTCAGTCTGTTCTCACCTGATGGTTTCCAAAATCTTACAAGAACGGCCTCGCTCGTAAAATCTGCCTTTATTTTGGGTTGTTTACATTTATCACCATGATTCCACAGCTGATTTAAATAAAAGTCACTTCTCTGACTTCCAGTGAGCAGTGATGTATCAAACTTGAAGTTTAACCCCAGTGAATCACAATCTGCTGTGTTCTGGTGGTAACTTAAACCAGGAGGCAAAATGTCAAAGAAATAATGAAAGCAAAACAACAAAGGGAATGGTGACATTTTTTGAAGGAAAAAAAAATAAAATTCTGTGCAGTTTGGTGACTGTCAGGTTGTAGATCATACTCTGAGCTATGGCTGCTCCTGAGAACTTCCTTTAGAGTTCAGTCCTGGTTTAAACCATGGAAGTGTTGAGAGAAGGGAGTAGAATTTTCTTTTATTGGATGCTGTGCCTGAATTTCCCTCAAAATATTTATGGTCACCATGGCCTGAGATATCCCATCAGCCAAAATGGGGTTACTGGATGTTGTGAAAGAGAGCAGGTGGGTCAGGGGAGAATCCTGGAATCATCTGGGATGGGAATGATCCCTAAGATCATCATATCTGCACTGCCAAGGTCACCACACTGTCCCCAAGTGCCACATCCACAGGACTTTTAAATCCTCCCAGGGATGGGGACTCCACCACTCCCAGGGTTGGAAAACCCTTTCCAGGAAGGAATTCCTGCTGGTGTCCACCCTGAGCCTCCCCTGGGCATTCCCTCTTCTCCTGTCCCTGTTCCCAGATCCCAAATTCCCCCTGGCTGTCCCCTCCTGTCAGGGAGCCAGAAGTTTCCCCTGAGCCTCCTTTTCTCCTTCTGTGCCCTTTTCCCAGCTCCCTCAGGAATTCTCCAGCCCCTTCCCAGCTCTGCTCCCACCACTGTATCTTCCACAGATGAAGTAGGAAAAAAAAATCATATTTTCATATTTTCCAGCATAATTTCCTTCCAGCTGTGGAGTGTCACTCCATGTTTCCCAAGGACAGGAATTGTGGACATTGAGGGCTTGACAGGAGCTTCACAAAAACACCACAGTTGGGACTGATCTAATTTCATCTCAATTCTCAGAGTGCTCTGGAGACAATAATTTTTGAAGAGTCACCATGCTCTGAAAGTTCTGTTTAAAAAAGTTCCTATCAAGTTGGATTGAAAAGAGCCTCGCTCTTGCAATTTTCCTGCTCTAAATGAAAACAGCCCATGTAGGCTTTGGATGACATGCAACGAAAGGGTCTTGCCTGTCAGCTGCTCATAATTAAAGAAATCTCTTTTTTTTTGCAAAATAATCCTCTTTTTTCCCCCTCCTCAGATTCAGAATCCTGCCCAAATCCTCTTTCCCATTGGTACAACCCATATTGCCTTTACTGTCAGGAATTTTACAACCTTCCAAGGAAAAGCTCTGATGAAGAAATTTCTTTTCAGCCCTCTCTAGGATCTGTTTTCTGCCTGAAACTGCAGCCCCCTTGGTGATTCATGACCTGAAAGCATATGCTGGGTAGTTCAAACAATAATTGAAATATTAATTAAAATGCAGATGTAATTCCAAAGCAGCCATCCCAAACGATTGCATGTTTCATTTCTAGACAGTTGTTTTGAGGCTGCGTTTTTCTTGTACGGACTTTTGGATGGATTTGGGGCTTTAGTTGTTGTTTCTGGAGGATTATTTGTTCTTTTCCCCTTCCATTTGATCTGGAATCTTTGTCTTTCATTATTGCAAAGCCATTTCCTCCCGCTGCTCGAGCCCTTGAGTTGATTAAGTGGTACAAAGCATTCCTGGGCCACTCAGTAAATAACAATGCAAACATGTTTATGTAACACTTTCATGTGCTAATGAGGTTTTTATGTTGGAGTCGAAGTCTGGGACTCTTCAAGCCCTGGCTCTTTGATGTGAAGGGAGCACATTCGGTTTTCATTTTGTGTTTTCCCTCGGTGTCACTTCTCCACAAGGGAATGCTCCAGATCCACCGGAGCAGCTGTGGCTGCACCCCAAACCTGGGACTGAAGGCAAGCAGGGAGGATTTTATGGATTCTCCAGTTTTGGGATTGCAGTGGGAAACTTCTCCAGGAGAAAACTCCTGATCCAGGCTTGGTGAAGCCATCTCAGAACGTAAATTGGAGCTGCCTTCCATGGGTCGTAAAGATAAAATTTTCATGGATAAATATTTAGGAAACTTTTTTTGAGTGATGATTTCAAGAGCAAGCACTGAGCTCTTCCCTCTGCTGAGCAGGAGTTGTGTCAGGAGAGCTTTAGGTTGGATTTCAGGCAAAGATTATTCCCCCAGAGGCTGGTGGGGCACTGAACAGGAATGGTCACATTCCCAAGGATGCACAGGGTGGGATTGTTGGGGTGTCTTTGCAGGGCCAGGACTTGGATCAATGATCCTTGTGGATCCCTTCCAGCTCATCATGTTCTATAACTCCATGATTCTCTGACTTCCATCTTGGTCAATTCCACATAAATTCAGCCAAGGACTTCCTTAAATTGAAAAAAAAAAAGAAAAAACCACCACCACCACCGGCAAAACAACAAAAAAACCCAAAAAACCCCAAAAAACTAAACAAACCAACAAACAAAAAACAACAACAAAACAAAACAACAACAACAACAAAAAAAAGCCCCCACAAATTGTTACAACCTGAGCCACAAGGAGGAAAATTTTAAAAATTCTAATAAATAAGTGTTTTTCACAAACTGGACATAGAGGGAGATTTATCACACACACCCCAAATAATTTAGACTTGGACTTTTCCTAAATCCATCAATGCTGGAGGCAAGTATTGGCCACATGGAATGGGTCTGATCCAGGCTGAAAATTCCAAAGACACCTAGAAAGCAATTTATGCCAGGAAATTCCACATCAGTCCCTGAGCCCAACCCAAACCCTGAGTCTTTATTAGAAGTTTGTTTTGAATTCTTCCAATCTTAATGAGTACAATTAACTTGAGGAGTAGTTAATAAAATTTAAAAATAAAGCTTTATATGACAGAATAGCAGTAATTAGGTATTAAGAAATTAATGTGATATTTCATGTTGCCAGTCCAGCCAATGGGAATTTTCATTCCCATTCGATTCTATGAAATCATGGCAAAAATCTTGATCTGGCTTAAACAGAACCCAGCTATTGAATATTATTTGTGCCAAATGAGGGCCATGAATCAAAGTTTCTTTAGTCCATTAAGAACTGTCGGGAGTTATGACAAAAAACAAAATCTTGAAGATCCATTGTTCAGGAAAATTCTTCCTGCGGGTCAGGCCACACTGACAGGCTGAGATTAAAGCCTTGTTCCCCTCCTAACCAAACCTGGATCCAGTTTCTGGAAATGGGGCTGTTCCATGGACATCATCTAGGTTCAATCTGCTCGTTAAATCGTGAGATTTATCCCACAGAAAGATCTGAGCTGGTGCTCACCCCACACCTCACCTCAGGCCATCCCTGCTCTACATGGGATTTATTTCTGCTGGATGAGATTTCACAACAGGCAGGTATTTATGGAAAAGATGCTCCCTAGCTCTGCTCCCTCTACTCTGGGAATATTTTTTTCCAGTCTGTCATCTCCAGGCTGTTGAGGGTGGTCCCTGGAGTGCTGCTCCTGTGACAGAAGAGGCCAAGCTCGGTGTTATTTGATGTAAATGTCTTCTAGAGGGTTCTACACCTTCACAGCAGCATCAGGGAATGTCTGCAAGGTGAAAAAGCCTCTAAATAAATGGTTGGCAAAGCAATGAGAGGGAAAAGGTCATTCCAGCCCACCACTGACAAGCAGGGAACGAGGAAACGCAAGAAAAATAAAGATAAAGATAAAGATAAAGATAAAGATAAAGATAAAGATAAAGATAAAGATAAAGATAGATAAAGATAAAGATAAAAATAAAAATAACAAAAAAATAAAAATAAAAATAAAAATAAAAATAACAAGAAAAATAAAAATAACAAGAAAATAAAAATAACAAAAAAACCCCAAGAAAAATAACAAGAAAAATAAAAACAAACAACAATGTCTTCTGTGCTTGGTGAGCTTCTCCTTGTCACTTATCTCACCTTGATCCACCCTCTCAGCACTCCCTCAGCACTTCCCAGAGCACTCACTTGGTTTCCAAATCTCATTCCCGGGATTTATCCCTGCATGAAAAGGCTGGTAACACTTGGTGCGTGTCCTGTTGTCCTTCAGGTGGTGGGTAAAATATTTAGTTCAGAATTTCTTTCCCCTGTGGTGGATTCTTTATGTTCCCAGCTTATCTCAGTCTGAATAAATGGACACATTTAATTATTATTATTAAATGAATGCACCAACATCTCTTCTGTCTGCAAACCCAGAGGTTTTCCCTAATTTGGGGGTTGGAAAATTTGTCCTGTGAGGAGGAACTGAAGGAGCTGGGGTGGAGAAAAAATGGTTATTTTCTCTGGAGATAAGGAGGCTTAGGGGGGACCTTATTGCTCCCTACAGCTCCCTGAAAGGAGACTGTGGTGAGGTGGGGCTTGGTTTCTTCTCCCAGGTAACAGGTGACAGGACAAGGGGCTCAATTGCACCAGGGGAGGTTTAAATTGAGCATTAGGAAAAAAAAAATCCTAGAAAGGGCTGTAAAGCATTGGAACAGAGTGCCCAGGGCAGTGGGGGGATCAGCATCCCTGGAAAGTGTAAAAAAGTCAAAAATGAGTGGGTGTGGCACTTGAAGACAAATGGCGCTGGGCTGACAGATGGATCTGATGATCTTTGGGGTTTCTTTTCCAACCTCAGCAATTCCACAATTCTCTGGTTCAAGTGTGTGCCCAGATCTTCTTCTCTGGGAAGTCACTGTGTTTCTTGCCTGCTCCTCCTTCCCAGAGGCAGAATTCCATCTCTTTTCCTCTTTCTGCTCACTGGTGCTTCTTCTCCATCCACCTGGACCCTCTGACCTCCACATCCCCCCTTCAGAGTGGGTTTTATCCTGGAAAGGTCAGGACAGGTGGAACCAGGATGATGGAACCCCTGGATATTACCCAGGCAATGGAGACCCTCCACAGCAGCAATTTTAACAGCAGGAATCCTTTCCAGCAATGGGATCTTCCTTTACTGCTTTGGCTCAGGGATTGTAGAAGTCTTTGCCAATATTAATTGGAATTTTTGCCTTTGGGATTGGCACAGAGTGGAGGCTGAACTTTAGAGCTTTCTCCTCCACCTCCAGGGCACTCTGCCTGTTGGAGCATTTTATTTTCTGTGGCTTTCTACTTGTGCATCCTTCTTATTTTGGGAACAAGCTGGAATTGGGAGGTAAAATAGACACAGCAGGAGAGGTTTCACAGCTTTGATGGGTTCAGTCATAAGCAAGGCAAGATTTATTGTGGTAAATATATTTTTTTATCTATATACAATCTCTTCCTCATCAGATTCCAAAGTCACAAATTGTCATCAGTCGCTGCTGCAACAGTGTTCCAAAATCACTTCTGTTTGTCTAAAGAGAGATTGTCTAAGAGACAACGTCCATTGTCAGGTGAATTAATTCTTCCTTGAGGCTTTGGTTCAGTCAGGTACATCAAAACACACCCATGAGGCTGCAGGAGTTACTCCCGACATTCATTTTCCCCCCAAAATGACAGTTATGACACCCAATTTTATCCCATTTAATTTCTCCTGCTGGAATATGGTTGAGATTCTATGCTCAACCACTCTCATTTCAGCAGGCAGGAATCTTGCCCAAGCGACTGCTGGGCAAATCTCACCCTTATTTCTCAATTATTTGGTTTAAAACTCATAAAAATCATAAAAATAAACAAATGCATTGTAATTCAGGTCATCCTGTTAAGAATTGGGCTTTCATTCCAGACTTAGCAACTCCAAGCAGGTTCCTTGTCCTCGAATATTTTGTTTTCTAAAATAAATGGTGCAGCCAGACCTAATCATAATGATAAAAAATAAGAGAAGGAAAATGTTGTCAGAGATCCAAACATACGAATTTTATGTCATGAAAAGCTTTTATTCTGGTTCTTATTCTCACTCATGCACAGATTTATTTTAAAAAAAGCCCTGAAATTTATTCATTTTCCACTTAGATTATTGTGGTTGAATCAAAAAGAAGTGTCAGGGCTTAGAGAGCTGAAAGCAGCTTGGCTTTTTCCATTGTGATTTGGTCACATGGTTCCCATTTGTTCCATGAAAAACCTCCTGGTTTTGGTTATTTTCCCTGTCTGGAATGAGATAGAATTCCAGCCCTGCTGCCAAATCTGTATTGTGGAGGAAACTCCAGCATTTTGGGCCATGTCCCTGGAATCAGCATGTTCCACAAGGAGCTGAAGCATTATTATTATTATTATTATTATTATTATTATTATTATTATTATTATTATTATTATTATTATTGTTATTGTTATTGTTATTGTTATTATT
>JAOTIY010001146.1:1683477-1697187 GCA_027123655.1 Muscicapa comitata
CATATACATATACATATACATATACATATACACATACACATACATATACATATCAATATTATAAATATATATAATCATATAATATATAACCATATAATCATAATAAATATAAATATAAATAATCATTATAGCAGTACTTGTACTCCACGTTGTGCTCTTGTTTTACGTAGATCAAACCCTTTATTTGGTTTAGGGGACAGAAGTCTTGGTGGCATCAGAGGCAAAAATAATCTTGTCCCATCACCATGTGAATTTTGCCATTCCCATGGGATGCTCTAATCCTTTGAATTGCTACAGAGTGGTGATGAGCTGACAGGGAAATGTGGGTGTGAGCTTGGGAGCCGATGTTTGGGACAGGCTGGTGCTGAAGACCCGACTGGGATCAGGTTACAGCAGCAGCAGCAGCCCCAGGCACTCCTGGAGACTCCACGCAGAGATTTTGGGAGAACTCTGACCTTTGGGGTGACCTGTGCTGCTGGAGGTGGCAGCACCTTTATTTAGGGAGCAGAATTCCTTGATTTGAGAGGAATGCCCTGAGCTTGAGGGCACCCTGCTGCTGCCATGGGTCCTGTGCCACATCTGGCAGCCCCGTGCAGATGTTCACACACCCAGAGGTGTGAGATGGAGACTTCAGACTTTTCAGATGCTGTTTATTGCACAGACGAGGTTACAGAAGCTGCTGGCTACAGGCAAGCTGTGTGTCCTGAAGCTCTGTTCTATTCACGTTACAAAGCATTCTATTTCTTTTTCTGCTGTGCATCTTATTACACAACAACTGATCACTACCTTTACTATCACCTACAGCCCATCCTAATTACTAACATTGCCATATTTATGTTACTGTTCTCCAATCACCAAAAGCTAGTATGTTACAGTTTAAGCTAAAAGTTGTTTTTCAGTTTTCTTGCAGTGGAAAATTCTGAGATCTTTTCTTTACTTGCAACATGGTATTTTTGTTTGTTTGTGAAAATCCTCCTGATTGGTAAAAGCATCTTTTGTTTCAGGTGGATTTATCCTTTGCTCAGAGTCATAAAAGCCCCTTCCAACTCACTTGCTCTTTGCCTTCTTAGTTATCCAGTAAGACTGGCTCAGCAATTCTTTTCTTCTATATCAAAACTTGCTATTATTTCTATTCCTTGTTCACATTCTACACTCAAAGATCTTTCTGTTATACACACATATCTGTGAGACCCTCCTGTCACATCCTCATCCTTCCCAACACAGAGGGATCTCAGACTGCCCTGGAGACCTGAGATTCCAACCTGAAGTTTCCAGTCGAGGTGCCTGTGTTTGTTTTCTTGCACAGCAGAGAGAAGCCATCCATCACTGCTGTCTGAAGCACTTTGGTGGTTCCCCCCCTGAAGGTACCAGTTTTTCTCCCAGCCTGTGAGCAGAACATGATCCAGTTCCCCAAACACAGACACCCCAAGCCATGGAGGGTGTCTGGGAATTCACAAATGGCTGGCAGGGCCAACTCAGGCTCCTTGAGAAGTCAAAATCCTCCTGCAACAGCAGGTGGGGACCAGATGAGTTTGGAAGGACTGAAGCACCGAAAGCTGATCCCCTAATTTTGGGAAATGCAGGATTTTTAAGCCCATCCTGGTGAGGCTGAGCATTTTCCCCATCCCTGGGTTATTCCCCCTTCCCATCCAAGCCTGGACACTTCTGTCTGGGCTCAGGCTGCTGCTGGTGATTCATGGTACTCACACCACACCCAGCACTGGGGAACATCGAGTTTCAGGGGCTTTTCTGAAAATTTCACCACTCACACCACAGCCTCCTTCACCAGCGTGGCACCAGCACTGACATTTGGAGAAGGGTTTACTCCTGCACCAAAAAAAACCATGGGGTACCCACCAAAAATGCAAATACAGAGCTGGGAGAGGCACTAAAATACACCTAAAATGCAAATAGCTGGGAGAGGCACTGAAATAAAAAACCTTCTGGTAGCAGTTTCATTTTAAAATCTTCTTCTCCTTTGCAAAGCTAAAATTTAGCCCTGTTTTTCATATCAAGCCTGTTTGGGGGTTTTGTTTTTCTGTGTATTCCATCATGCAGCAGGTTATGTGCTTACAAGGAGTTCATGTTAAAAGGCCATAAAAATGAAAAATGAGTGTTGTCTTTGCAAAAAAGAAAAAAAAATTGAAAAAAAAAAAAAAGAAAGAAAATAAAGAATGATTTAGCAGAGGATAATTTGGCTTCTCCTTAAGGCCTGAGCTCTGCATTGATTTGTATTTGAATTTTGCACAGGAGTTATGCAACTCCCTGGACAGTGCTTAGAGCTTAAAGGATGAGGTGGTGACAAATGCAGGCAATGACATGGGAGGAAAAAATGGATTTTGCTACGTGAGCCATCAGGTTTGTCCTGAGAGCAATCTGTTTTGGGAAGGGCTGACACAGACAGGAATGACCATCTCACATTCTGCTTTCTGTCCCCCTGGAAGTGTGGCCCACAGACTGCCCAGAAAAAGGAGGAGAAGGGAGAAATCCAAATTATTGCTGACGTCTCCTCCAAAAATGTGAGATCCCCGACTAATTGTGGCCAGATGTTGTAGTAGGGAATAAGAAGGAAAATCTGTTTTATTCTCACTGAAGGTAGCAAAATGTGGAAGAGTTTCACATCAGCTAAGTGGGAAAACCAAGTTTTTTTCCAGAAACTGTGGAATAATGAGAATGAATGCATGGATTTTGGAAGTCCAGTCCTGCTAAAGGACTCAAGGCTCTTGACCTGAATAAATTAAATAAATATTAACTGAACTTTCCAGGAATCTTGAGAGGAAAATTGACTCTTTTAGGCTGGAGGGTTAAATTTTTGTGCTTTTTTCCTTTCTTTTGAAGCTGGTAACACTTTTTCATAGGAATGAAGCTTGGTTTGTTTGTTTATTGAAGAAAAAAAATCATAATTTAATTGTTCTTAGGTAAGAGAAGGGTAATTATCAGCAAACACTTGGCAATATAAGATATCTATGAATGATCAGCTTTCAAATGGTTGTTTCCAGCATCATTCAGGTTTGATCCCACCATTTTCCCCTCAAACCCAATTTTTAAGCTCTTGTGACACAAATATTGTTATTTGAACCTCGTGTCTAAGGCAGCTCAGAGAGAAATTATCTGTATTTCTGCTCCTGATATAAAATATCATCACCAGTCTGAAACAAACTCATCCAAATCCAGGTTATTTCCGTGACTATTGACCAGTATCAGCCATTTAGGCACTCAAATCCCTTACACTCCATCCAAATAATATCCCCTGATGGTGTTACTTTTATGGCAAACTCCTCATCTCCCATGTAGAATTCCCATTTGAATTTATGGTCCGACATTCACTGTCCCAGATTTCAGCCACCAGGTCATTTTACTCCTCCAAAACCATCCTCAGAAGAGGCTCATTCCTTAAATCCAGGCTTAATCTGGACTTAACTCTCAGCACATCCCAAATCCAGGGATTTATAACCCATGGTTTATCACCCATGCCTGGTTTATGTCCCAGCTGTATTTTAGTCCTGACTCTATACAGGTTTTGTGTCAGTGGAGAAAGACACCTCAGGGTAATTCCAGGATTATCTATTTCTGTCTGGACATCCATAGGAAGTTTTCCCACCCCTGGATCCATTCCCCCATCCAGCTGTGCCCCAAAGACTTCAGTTGAGTTTATATCCCAGTTTTTAGAGCTTGGATGGTTCTCCAGAGTTAACGACCCAGGTCAAAGGTAGGAGCGGAGCCTACCAAGGCTCAAGACCAAGGTTTGCAGAGACTAAGCCTAATCTGAGCTCCTGGCTGGGTGAAAGCAAAGTTCCACTTTAAGCCAGCTTGATTCCAGTGCCCTTTCTCCTCCTGCTGTGTTTTGATTATTGAGGGGAGGTTAATGGGGGTGAGAGAGATAAGAGTGACTCAAAAGACGTTTAAGATAAGAAAGTTCAGAAGACCACAAACATCAAACTGATTTGGCACTCGATTCCAGCTCTACCTCACCCAGCCTTTGCAGTGCAATTCCCTTTCAACAAAGTGCCATAAAGCAATTGGGATTTATGATCCTTTGGCAAAGTCAAGCGGTCGTTTCCATAAAGCTGCAGACGGCCTGACCAAAGAAACTTCTGGAGCCAATGTCCAGAGGCTTCCACGTTCCAGGGATGCTTTAAAGCCCAGTGGTGTTTGCAATTCCCCACAAACCCCAGGACTAAGCTGTGATTATGGCAAAACCATCCCAAACACTTCAGGCATCCCTCAGGAGTCCGAGGATGGATCAAAACCAGCGTGGGCAACCGGCGGAGGGATGGAATTCTCTGCTTTGCTCCGTTCTCCTGCCAGCAGAGCTTCATCCAGGAATTCCAAAATCAGAACGTTTGGAGTTGCTGGAGCAAGCCCAGAGGAGGTCATGGAGATGCTCCAAGGGTTGGAGACCCTGAGCTCTGGAGCCAGGCTGGGAGAGCTGGGAATGTTCACCTGGAGACGAGAAGAATCCAGGGAAACCTAAAGGGGCTCCAGGAGAGCTGGAGAGGGACTGGGGACACAGGGAATGGCTCCCACTGCCACAGGGCAGGGATGGATGGATATTGGGAAGGGATTCCTGGCTGGGATGGAATTTCCAGAGCAGCTGTGACTGTCCCTGGATCCCTGGAAGTGTCCAAGGCCAGGATGGACATTGGGGTTTGGAGCAGCCTGGGACAGTGGGGTATGTCTCTGCTCATGGCAGGAGGTGGAATGAGATAATCTCTAGGGTCAGAATCCAGAATTCCCTGTATTCAGCAGAAGGGATTGATGCCCTGCTCATCCTGATACTCCAGGGTGGGAAGTGGTTCTCCATTCTGTTCTCAGAGAACTCCCCAAAATCCCCGTAGAAGACTTTGAATTTTCCTTTTTGCTTCCTGGCTTTGACCC
This sequence comes from Muscicapa comitata, assembly GCA_027123655.1. NCBI lineage: Eukaryota > Metazoa > Chordata > Aves > Passeriformes > Muscicapidae > Muscicapa > Muscicapa comitata. Next base: position 1,688,356 of record JAOTIY010001146.1, read on the forward strand.
ATGTGATTGTAAAATCAGGCCAGTGATAGAGCAGATGTTGGGAAGGGAAATCTTAGTGAGGGCTGGTGTTGCTGAGATACTCATGGAAAAATGTGATGGATGAATTAGAGAAATTGTCATTCAAGTCTCAAGATCTGTGACAAAGGTCATGGGAGCAGAAAAATTGTCCTTTAAATGTGATGTTGCAACTTCTGTGGGACAATCGGTTTTCCTAAGAAATGTTTGCCTGGGTCTGTTTGTGGAATCATAGAACCATGGAATGGTTTGGACTGGAAGGGACCTTCAAGATCATCCCATTCCACCATGGATGGCCATGGGCTGGGATCTTCCACCATCCCAGGATGCTCCAAGCCCAATCCAACCTGCGCTTCGACATTTCCAGGGATCCAGGGGCAGCCACAGTTTCTCTGGGGACCCTGTGCCAGGGTTTCACCACCCTCACAGAGAAAAAATCCTTCCATTTATCTAATTTAAACCCAATCTCTTTAAATTTACAGCAAACGATTTATATTTATGAGATTATATCCACTTCCCAAATCTCCAGCCCTCAGGAGTGAGAAAAAGGAGCTCTAAATTATTTTGTTGGAACCTCAGGCTCCAAGGAGAAATCTGCCTAAATCTGCAGAAATCCTGAGGAAACAGATCCATGAGTCATCCGGAACATTCTTCACTTCAACGACCCACCCCGGCCCTGAAAACCTCCCCCAGAAGTGGAAAGAAAAAAAATCACACCTTGCTCTCTGAATTTATTATCAGAGTGGAGTTTGTGGGGTGCTTTGACCATTTCAGAGTCTTTTTCCTTCCCAAAGCTTTTGTAAATGATAAGAAAAAATATCAAAGCCCTTTCCAGCCCGAAATTTGCGGCGAGGTGAAAGTTCCCTCTTCCTGCTTATCAAGAAATGGATTAATTGTGATAAAAGTTGCAGTATGAATGATAACAGATCAAAGCTCACTCAGCACTTCGCTGGTTTGGATGTTTCCCCCTTGGAGGGAGAATCCCAATGTTGGAAGAGCTGAGGGAGAACCACGCTGTGGGGCTTTTCCAGGGAAGACTTTTCCTGTCTTTGCTTCGACCTTTTCCTCCTGGATTCCATTGAAGAGAAGGATGAAAAGCAAACTCCAAGAGCTGTGAAGCTGTTTGGGAAGGCCATAAAATGTGTAACATTTTACGACAGGCCATAATTTTTCTTTTATTTTTTTCCCCAAGCATTATCTCCACTCCATGTTATTTTATGGCTTTCTTTGTGCTTCTTAAAAGGAAAGTTGGGCACTTGGATCAGCCAAGTCAGGACATGTTAAAAGGCACTGTGGTACTTTGGCCACTTCTTTTAAAGTCAGTGAATCATCTGGCTGGTGACATTCCCAGTTTTCCTTTAGAAAATAGGGAGGAATTCTTCTGCACGTTCTCCTTCCATCCTGGAAATTCTAATTTTAAAAGGCACTTCCATGGTTTTTATTCGCCTTAGGAATAATTTCTTTGAAAAGCATTTCAGTGAATTTTTATCTGTTTTTCCTCATTAATTTTAATTAATGGGACATTTTAATTAATTTTAATTAATTAATTAGGGTTGGCTAACTCAGGATTTAGGCCTCTCCACCTGGATTTGTAAAAACTGATTCCTACTTAACCACTCAAAATTCCTACATTAAACATGAGAAATTAGGAAATACATTGGAAATAGGAGCAATCAGAGTGTGCAGCTTTCAGTTCCTGGATGTTTTCCCGAATTTAGTAGCTGCAGAGGGCACATGAAAATCTAAAATTTTAAATCTATGTGACCATAAACCAGCCCTTGGTCCCTTGTTCCTACCGAAATTCAGGAAAACTCAGACTCATATTTCAAATAGAGAGTGGCAATCTCATGATTTAAAGCAAGGAAGAGGCTCTCAAGGGCATTTCTATTCTATGGTCTTCATTATATTAATTTATAATTAATAATGAGAAAATGGGATTGAACAAAAAAGTAAAAAAATAAAAGAAAAAAAAAAAATCCCCCAAACCCAAACAAATAAAAAACTCTAAATCTCACCGATGACTTTCATTTGGGAAATTCTTAAGCAGTGTGCTTGATATTTTCTTTTTGTGAGTCAATTTTCTCCCTTCCTACCCCCTTGTTCACCTCTTGGCTTTGTGAGGCTGAAAAATTTGATGACAAAATTATGGAGAAAACCATAAATGGAAGAAATTGGGAATGGCAGCAAAATGATCCCATCCCTCTGAAATTTCCAAGTTCTGTCCAAAGCGACTGGTAAGTGGATAAAATCTTGTCCTTTAGGAAAAAAGAAGTCAAGGGACAAAGTCTCCAAGATATTTGAACACGTCTTGAATTGCCATTCAGGCACTGGATAACACTGATTTTGGTACAGAAAAAGCCAAATAAGCAGCTGAAAATCAGAATAAATAAAATATACCTTGGCCACTTTAATTCTGCCAAAATATAGAAAATGTAACTCCATTTCTGAATGATTTAACATCTCCATCTTATACTAATATTCTTTCAAAGAGCAGCCCAGTGGCTTTATTTTCAATTAAATATTTAATTTTAATATCACCGAGAACAGAATCCAATTTTTAGATGATGATGCCTGGAATCAATGAAAAGGATCACAAAAAATTTTTATAAGGATAAAAAACTCCCGGGACTTTGCTTTCCAAGTCCATTTTTGTGCCCAGGGAGCATCAGATTGAGGTTCAGCTTCCACCCCCATCCACAGGTTTCTCTCCCAGGGAATTCCAAAATAAATTGAGGTTTTCCTTAATCCCTATGGATATGCAAAAAATCCTTCACTAACAAAACAGATGCTGTGCTAATTAATTTTAATTAGAGCCCACTTTTGTCTCCCAATTTACACTACTCATCAATCATTTCAAAATTCAAATGAAAAAGTTTCTGCTCTTACCCCCCAAAAATGTAATTTTAAATTTGTTTTATATTTGTCTTTTCTCTTTAGGTGTTTTTGCAATGTTTCATTGAAAATTCTGGAGGTTTTTTAACTTAAATCTGATCCTTCTTCAGATCACAACGACAATCTAAATTTAGAAGTAATTTTAAACGTCTCCAGTTTGGATTTTTTCTGCAGTGGTGCCTCAGTCTATTACTTAAATTGTAAATTCCCACAAAATCCCAGCAAAACCAGACAACAGCTCATTTTTCCTTCGGAATATGAAGGCAATCCATCTTTTGCAAACCCTTAAATGCTGAATTTCAGCTGCTCCTTTGCTTCTTTTCGATTTTGCTGTGTGTGGCCACTTCCATATTTACAACCAGATTTACAAGGTGAAATGGAGGCTGTGGAATAAATGGCCTAAATGACTGCAAAGCTCTGTAAAAAAGGTCCCCCACAAAGTCATAAAAATGATGCATCTGCCTGGGATATTCCAGGGCCTTTTCCATCCAGGCAAACGGAGCTTTTGTCCAGCAATAATTCCTGCAAACCTCGCTCATAAATATTCACTAATCAGTGCTGAGAGGTGCTCGAGTGGATCATAATTTTCCAGCTGAACTTGCCTTTGTTGACACTATTTTAGTTTGGATTCCTGGCACTGAATTATTTCTAGGGATGCAAAGGAATTGCCTCCCAGGGAAAGATAATTCCTGGGATTAAAGCACTTTGGAGAAGACACACTGCAGGTGAGCTGGCATCTGAATTCCTCCTGCTGCAGGCTCAGCAGATTTGGATAAAATTCCCTGGGAAGTGATAAGATAAATCAGAAAAAAAAAAAAAAAAGAAAAATAATTTGCCTTGTGCCAAACCCATCTGGTGGATCCAGAGGAGATGAAAAATAATCGAGTAAGAATAATTCCCTGATGAAAGGAGGATACAGATAATTAATAACAGAGATACTGCCTTGATTAATAATTCTGCTTATCATGTTCACAAGCAAAAACCAGCCACAATCATCCTTCCCAGTCTGGCATTAAGGCTGAAAGTTCAGATGTGGAAGTCTGAAGACACAAAGAGGGAGCTTTATCTGGCCTAACTTTATCAAAATTTTATTATATTCCATAGGATATTGGCCTGTAATTCACCTGTAATCACTAGAGAGAGATAGGCTGCAGGAAGGCATGGAAAATAAGGCATTGGGAAATAATTCTGCAGAAGAAAAGGCAGGGATTTTTTTAAAAAAAAATATTTAAATATTTTCTTTTCCTATATCAATGATCCATTTTTTAGTGACAGGCAGAACAGGAATCTGTTGTGACTTACACAGTCAAATCTGTTACTGGAAGCAATCTGGACATGGAAAGGTGGCCAGGAATTTTAAACCCCCATTTTGGCATATATTTAATCAGTTTTAAATAGGAAGCTAAGAGGGGAAAAAAAAAAATCTAAAATTGATTAAAAGACGATGATTTTCTCTTGAAAATTGGTGTTTGGGTCCAGAACTTTTGTTTCAAATGAATGTTGTGGATTTACAGCTCAGAAAAGGACAGAACAGAATGGATTCCACCTTGCTGAGCTCTCACAGTTATAAATACAAATCTAATAATTGGTTTATTCAAAACAAAATCATATTTTAGAAGCTATCACAGGGTAAAACATCTCATTCCATGGGCAGGGACACCTTCCACCATCCCAGGTGGATCCAGCCTGGCCTTGGACACTCCCAGGGATCCAGGGGCAGCCACAGGTTTTCTGAGAATTCTATTCCAGGATGTCCCCACCCTCCCAGGGAACAGTTCCTTCCCAATATCCCACCTAAATCTCCTCTTTTCCACCTTAAATCCATTTCCCTTGTCCTGTCCCTCCAGGTCTCTGTAAATAATCTCTCTCCATCTTTGTTGTAGGTTCCCTTCAGCTGCTGGAAGGCAAAAATGAGGGGTGAAAGTCACAGCTCCCTTAAATAATCTTGAAATACATGGAATTATCTTTTGAAGGTGTCTATCTTTACCCAGTACTCCTCCACTCAAATTAATTATGAATTAAAATGTTCTTTAAACTTTAGAGGCATGAACTGACAAATCCAGAGTGTGTTTATGGTTTATCTTTTTTTTTTTTTTTTTTTTTTTAGTGCAATAAGGTGTCAGATGCAGTCCAGAGCCTCAAGAATTAAAATCCTGACCTAATTTAAAGAACAGCACAGGGACCATGTGTGGTTTTTTCCACACTTACTCTGAGTTTGAGATTTGCTGTGCCCAAGGGTGCCACAATAAATGTGAACAGAGTGAAAAGAGCCCATAAAAAACAAATTCAGGCTGCTATGACACAAATCTAAATGTCAGGAATCAGGCATTATGGAAGTCAGGAACAACTGGGATGAGTCAATCCCCGAGGTGAAAGAATTCAGCCAGATTAATCAATGGAGTCCACAGAGACTGGAATGCTCAGATTATTCCTATAACATAAAACCAGACATAAAAAAATGCAGGAACATTTATTGTGACTCAAAGAAAAGGTTAAAAATGAGCCATAAGGAAATTATGACATTGTCTGTATTGCCAAACCTGGAAATTTTATTGCAAGTCCTAAACTTCTCAGTATCTGGATTTTAAAGCTTTATATCTTGGTGATTCTATGGAACTTGTCATCTTTCCTGGATAATTTTGTAAATGAAAAAAAAAAAAAAGCCAAGGCCAACATTTCACAAAAGCAATGACCCGAAAAAAAAGAGTAACCACGTTGCAAAACAAAAATAAATATGATCATCCAAGAGGAAATTCTGTTATTTCAAAATGGGCTTTCATGTGGAAATAATGCCAGAATCTGGAGACCTCTCACTGAATATGAAGTTTTGGTGGTAAAAATTGTCTTTCAGAAGTGGAAAATGTTTAATTTTGAGGCAATTTTATAGACAGGTAGGACTTACCCTCATTAGAAACGGCATCTTGGAGCTGCTCTTGTAGGAGATATTTCCTTTAAGTGTTGGTTTCCTTAATTGTCTTAATTATTCCATGAATGTCTTCCAAAATACCAAGAGGATCAGCAGTGTGTGGCTGGGCTGGTGTCACCAGAGCTGCACCTGGCAGGTGGCCCTGCTCCAGCTGATGAAAGGGAAAACTGCTCCCATGTCACAATTGTAGAATTCCAGAATATTTTGGGTTGGGAGGGACCTTAAACCAAACTTATTCCACCCCCTGCCGTGGCAGGGACACCTCCCACTGTCCCAGGCTGCTCCAAGTGTCCAACCTGGCCTTGGGCACTGCCAGGGATCCAGGGGCAGCCACAGCTGCTCTGGGAATTCCATCCCAGCCAGGAATTCCATCCCAATATCCCATCCAGCCCTGCCCTCTGGCAGGGGGAGCCATTCCCTGTGTCCTGTCCCTCCATCCCTTAGAAATCATCTCCCAATCTTTGGGATATTTGTCTTATCCCCAATCCCTCTCCAGCCTTGGGAGCACCCAGGATGAGTGACTGGAATTCCATTCCCCAGGCCAGTCCCTGGCACGGATTTCTCTCCCCAAATCCATGTCTGCCCATGGAATGGCCACACTGGGACAGCCCCAAGTCCCTCCTTGTGTCCCTGCTGGCTCCTGGGAGCAGGACTGGAACAGGGCAGTGTCCATTGCTCTTCTCCCCAAATAATCCATGTCCAGAGCTGGGAGAGCTGGACATGGATCTGATTTTGGAATCCTGCTGGTTTCAGGCATCCATGGATTCTCTGGCAGGGAATTTGTTCTGGATACTGCAGCTGCTGATTCCATTTGAGCCTCTCTGGCTCTTCCACTGAAACCAGGAATGGCCAATCCCTTCTCCCTTTGTCTTTTCCCTGGATTTGATAACCCTCCACCACCTCCCCTCAATCCATCCTCAATACTTCCATTGTTAATGATTCTTGTTAATTATTCCTCACATCTGTTGGGTTTTTTTTGGGGGTTTTTTGGGTTTTTTTTGGTTTGTTTTTGTTTTTGCCTTTATCCCAAAGGATTTTTCCATCTTTATTGTGGTTTTCAGACCTTGTTTGGCTTTGGGAGCTGCTGTGACCAGAACTGTTTGGCAGCAGTATCCTGACAGGAAAGGGGATGTTTTCCTCATCCCATTCCAATGTCGGCACCACACGCTCACACCTGCACTGGCCCCTATTCCCAAAATTCCAGCCTGCTTTAATCAGATTAATGGAGCAGGCAGAAAGCCTCAACCTTTAATTAAATTTAATTAAATGAAAATGTTACACCCAGATCAAATCCCTCGTTTTCTTTGCTTGTACACAAGCCTGAATCCCCTGCAGGCAGGAGCAACAAATTCCCAAAGATTTTCCAGGAATGCTTTGTGAAGGTGATTGTTGACCAAGAGGAGGGCAGTGCCATGGATTGTTCTCACAGTTTACTGGGATTGAGCTGGAGCTGAGTGTCTGGGAACATTCCTTGGCACAAACAATTTGCTAAAATCGGTGCAGCCATCCAGACTTTTGGCTGAGGGTGGAAAAGATCCGGCTGCTCCTCGGATCCATCATTGGTGAGTACGAGCAGCGCAACTGTTCTTTCCTTCAAATTCCTTAGGGATGCCTCAGGAAGCCTTTGGTGAGGGGGAAAAGGCTGATTATGTCCCAGATCACCAACATGTGAGATTTCATCTGATTATAAAGTTCAGGGCAGCCAGAGGAGACTTTAATCTGCTCAGGGAATCCTGGAATGGTTTGGGATGGAAGAGACTTAAATCCCATCCATTTCCACCTCCTGCTTGGGCTGAGACACCTCCCACTATCCCAGGGGATCCAACCTGGCCTTGGACACTTCCAGGGATCCAGGGGCAGCCACAGCTGCTCTGGGAATTCCATCCCAGCCCCTCCCCACCCTCCCAGCCAGGAATTCCATCCCAGTATCCCATCTCTCCCTCTCCTCTGGCAGTGGAAACCATTCCCTGTGTCTTGTCCCTCCATCCCTTGTCCAAAGCCCATCTGATGATCTAAACAGCCCCAGACCTTCCTCATCTTGTGCTTTAAGCACAGCTGGAACACCAGGAGCAATTCTTAGACATTCTGGGTCTTTGTGCTTTTTACCTGACCCAGTGAAGCAGCAGGAATTCAGGGCAGACAAATCTGACTTTGCAACCATTTAATCTGAACCAAAGCAGCTTCTTTTCCATCCTTTCTTACCAAAACAAGGTGAGCCATTGCTTGGCCACTTTCTGTCTTCTGTGTCTGCAGAGAGACACAGCCCTGAGTGTCCTGCTGGGGGAAATGGAGAAAGCTCCTGGAGGTTGTTTCAGCCTCTGTCACCTCTCTTAGTGCTTGGCAGCCCCTTCTCTGCAGGGAGCCTCCTGTGGCTGCTCTGGCTCAGGCCAGCCTGGCCATTCTCCCATCTGGTTCTCTCCTGCAGGCCACAGACGAGTTCTACTCCAAGCTGGAGGGGCAGAAGATTGACCTGAAGGCCTTGCAGCAGGTGTGTCCTGATCCAGGCCTGGGCAGCTGGGATGCTCCCAGATTTCCAGAGGCTTCTCTTGCTTCTTGCACTCATTACCTGATGCCATTTGGGTTTATATTTATATTTATATTTTTTTTGCCATCTTGTATTTCAAAGGAAAAACAAGCGTTGAAGAAACTTGAAAATGTCCGTAAGGACCATGAGCACAGACTAGAAGCTCTCCAGCAGGCTCAGGTAAGACAGATCTTGGGTTTTTATTTAAAAAATGCATAATCACACCACCATGGGATGGTTTGTTGGGTCCCAGGGACACCTTCCACTACCCCAGGTACTCCAGCCTGGCCTGGAACACCTCCAGGAGTTGATGTTCTCTGTGCCACTGTCCTGGTGTGAAGGACAGGTGTCTGCCAATAAAGGCAGGAGCTTCTCTTTGAAATAGAGAATGTAAACCTCCTCCCTCCAAATTATTATAATTTTGAAATTAAGGGGCTCTCAGGCAAAGAGATGGGAATTAGGAATAACAGTTCTT
>JAOTIY010001146.1:1708955-1723335 GCA_027123655.1 Muscicapa comitata
TTTTTTAGATTTTAACAAGTTCAGATCCATATATAGATACATATAGAAGTCCTGGCATTCCTAAACAAACAGGAATAACCCCCTCCCCAAATCCTAGGAACCAAAACTCAATAACAAACCAGGGAACCAACAGCAAGCGCCCTTATTACCATGGAAACCCAAACATTGGGGGGCCACAATTCCCAGAATTCTCACCATTATTGGGCCCTTCCAAGCCCAATATCCCCATCCCAGCTCAGCTGAGGTAATTTGGGCCGGAGGATTAATTCAGCATCCATCCCAACGTGGGGCTGAGCCCGGGCTGGGAACGGGGCAGCTCCGTTTGTTTTGTGCTGTTTCCAGGCTCGGCCCCGTATTTGTCTGGCATTGCCTGGGTGTTGCCATAGTGACCTTTGATAAATCCATGTTATGGATGCTGTGAAACATAAAGCCCGGCAGGGAGGGGAAGCCCGTGGAATCGAGCAGGGGGCTGGGAGCTTCAAAGGCATTTTGGTCAGATTTAGTGCTCTCATCCGTTCTAATAAATGCTGTGCTCTTAATTAAAAACTGCGTGTCTGCGAGCCTGGAAATTCATTCCACTTTGGAGGAGTTTCTATGGGAAATTTCATATTGTCCGAAGCTGGATTTGATCAGTCTGTATAATTTATGTTTATTGAATAGGGGTAAAATTCTACCTTTGCTTCACCATTACTGTTCTTTCTAAACATTTCTTGAATCGCACAAGAAAATAAGAGGTTCAGGTCATTCCTCACCTTGAAAGGCAATGATTTCACTTTTTTATGGGTGGCCACCTAAAAAATGGAAGTTCAGTCTAAGCTGGGGAGAAATTAATATTGGGAAAAGGATTTTCACCAGCTCCTCAGGGAATGGTCACATTTCCAAGGCTGCCAGAATTCCAGGAGGATTTGGGCACATCCCCTTAGGAGGTGCAGTTGGAATTGTTGGGGTGTCTGTGCAGGGCCAGGAGTGAGATTTGATGATCCCTGTGGATATGCAGATTCCTTGATTCCATGAACCATGAGCAGATTTAGGTACTTGGAGAGAACTTATTCTACTCTAAATCTCAGACATTCAACCCAGGATAGGACTCAACGTTTAAATTTCAAATGGCAAACCCCAAACCAAGTGCATCTATGGCTGTTGTCACCATCAGGAATGAACAGCCCGTTTTATCCCTAAAAAGTGGGGACATCCAACATTTCACAGGCAAGACCCAAGTGCAGCTCTTGAGAAATCTCTGCTCCAGAGAATTAAAAGCCTGTGTTCACTCTGCTCAATTCTTTGAGAAAGTCACTGAAGCACCTTTCTGATGAGCTCCTTTATTCCTCCTGGGAGCACAGCTGATCCCAGCAATCATAAATCAGCACCCAAAAATGGGGTGAATGCTCCACATGTCTTCACAGAGCTGCCAGCCAGAGCTGTGCTGATTAACTCAGCTCGAGTGCTGAGGGGAGAATTAATCTCCCCTAACTGCAGCCATTTCAAATGTAAGCCCCTGCTTTAAGCCAGGTTTCCTGCTTTTATCAGGGAAAGGTCACTCGGGAGGGCACTCATCCCATCTATTTTGGGCCATTAGCTAAGGATGGATGAATCCCACAGAGGGATCTGTGGTAACAGAATAAATTTTGGGTGCTGATCTCCCTCCCAAAGACCAGCAGCAGTGTCATGTTCTCATTATTTGCATTAGCAGGGAGGGCTGGCCAGCTTTGCTGTCCTCTGCCTGCAACTGCTTCCTCATCCAGTGGTGGGTTCAGCTGGGATCAGTTCCCAAAGTTGTGTTTTGGGTTTGTTTGGTTGGGTTTTTTTAATTGTAGAATCACAGAATGTTTTGGGACTTTTAAATATCATCAAGTCCAAGCCTTCTGCCAAGAGACAGGGACATTTTTTGCTAGACCAAGTTGCTCAAAACTTGATCTTAAACAGTTCCAGTGATGGGGCAACCACAACTTTTTTAGACAACCTATTCCAGTGCCTCACCATCCTTATCATAATAAGAATTCTTCTTTTCAATGTCTAATTTAAACCCAACCTCTCCCAGTTTATAACTTCTCACCCTTGCCCTGTCAATACTGACCTTAAAAAAAAGTCTTAGGATCATGGAATGGTCCTGTTAGGGCAATTCCTTACTAAAATCAGGAGTCATCTCCTACACTTCTAATACTCAAAACCTTCCCCTGTAAATGACTTGTCCTCTGTCATAAATCAGGTTTTACTGCCATGCTGGTGGCAGAGCAGGGAGCTGAGGATGGGGTGGAAATGGATCCAAGAGTGGCTGGAAGAATTCAGAGGCAGCGTGAGCAAAGCCTGGGAATCACAAACTGCAATGGGAAACTGAGAAAATTCCCACTCTACGAAAAAGTTGAGATTTGGATGGAGCTGAGCCAATGGCTCTCAGAGCTTCCACAGGACAAAATTTTCTTATGATGGAGAGGTTTTTAGACTTCTAAAAATGTTGTTTGGCTTGAGAGGAAAAGCTTTAGGGAGAACTTAGAGCATCTTCCAGTGCCTAAAGGGGCTCCAGGAGAGCTGGAGAGGAACTGGGGACAAGGGATGGAGGGACAGGAAAAAGGGAATGGCTTTGAAGTGAAAGAGAGGAGACTCAGGGGGAGATATTGGGAATAAATTCTTCCCTGGGAGGGTGGGGAGATCCTGGCACAGGGTGCCCAGAGCAGCTGTGGCTGCCCCTGCATCCCTGGAAGTGCCCAAGGCCAGGTTGGACATTGGGGCTTGGAGCACCTGGAATGGTGGAAGGTATCCCAAGATGAATTTTAAGGTCCTTTCCAACCCAAACCATTCTATAATCCTACAACCCAATTCTGCCAGACTCAAAAAAACAACAACAACAAAACCCCCCAAATCCCAAGTTCTATGTAGCAAAGGTAACAAGAAATGGAGCTGACCAGCAAGGGAAATGATGGATTTCCCAATGGAAGAAGGGTTTCAACAGATACCAAATCCTACCAAGTGAAGCAGCAGCAAACAGTAGGGTGCAGCAAACCCTGCCTCTCTTTATCCCATTTTATGCCAACAGAACCGATTGAACTGGGGGTTTTTGGTTGTTTTTTTTTTTTAACTTTCCAACCTGTCCCACCAGGAATGAGAAGCAAACCCTTGGTCTAGTCGCCAGCAGGACACTAGGTGGCCCACAAGGCACACACAGGGTGTCCCACACAGTCCCACTCCCACTGCCAGGGAGCAGGGTGGGACCCTGGAGGTGGGAGAGGCTGGAGCACTCCTCAGTGGGAGCTCTGCGTGGTACTGCCAGGCCTATTGCCTGATACACGATTTGTACATATTTAGGCTTAGCCACCCTAAGCTGATTGCAGGTACTTAAAATTGCTTTTGTGCCATGAACACTTAACGCTAAACCTCTTTTAATTTGCACCGTGCTACTCAGAGAGATCATATCATTCTTCTGCTCCACGCAAATTCCCAATCTGGCAATCCTAGCCTGCTCGGGTACTTTTTTTTAATAATAATTAAAAAAAAGAATTTAATAAGGATTTGAGTTTCTTTATTGAGCTTTTATTGTCCAGTCTTGTAATTGAATCACTCTGCTGTGACAGAGAGACTGAGGCTGTTATTAGCAAATTCTATAAACAATGGGCTTGATCCCTTTATGAAAAAGCATTGTAGGGGAATAGTTAATCTGGGCTCAAAAAAAAAATGAAGCTCTGGGAGGGGAAGGAGGGGGAAATACAATTGCAGATTCCAAATATTTAAAACTGTTTCTGCGCTTTCCCATTCCAGCCCCCTCCTCCCTCCACTTCCCTTCTCCCACCACCTGGCTGCTCAAATCCCTTTTTGTTCTTTGTGCCCTGAGTCTCTGAGGCAGAACTTGTTTGCAACACGATCACCAGGGAGGAAATTTTGTCTCCAGAGCAAAGCCTCCTCTCTGAGAGGGCCACGCTGGTGCTGCTTTTCTGGGCAGCTCTGGATTTTTTGATGGCAAAGCAGCACAAATGGAAACTGGGTCTCCAAGCAGATCCCAAGGAGGGGGAGGTTGTGTTCATCAGACATTTAATTTGGACATCTCCATTGAAGTCAGCCATTCTGGTTCCCCTTGGTAGCCAGTAGAGTTCCAGTCAAAAATATTGGCTGGGAGTGGATGCACTTCATCCCATTGCAAAGCAGAAAATTGGACAAACCTATGGATATTCCCGAATCAGACTATGCTTGACTATAATATCCATGGGTTGTAAAAGATCTGCTCTTCAGTCAGTGTGTTTGTGGTAGATATGCCTCAAATGATCATGAAATTTCTACTGGCATCAAGTTTTCCAACTGGAACTGTGTCTCTTTGGGCATCTCTTTATTTATGTAAATACTAAATAAGGATTCCTGTTGGAACAACAGCTCCATGCTCTGATATTCCAGGGCAAATTCAAGGTACACAGGAGTCAGACAAATCCCTGGCTGTAAAGCTGATTTTGCCAACACTGGAAAAAGTCATTATTTCATTGTCTGAGTCCTCTGCTCAGCTCATAACTTGTCCAGGGCAAAGTCTGCCCCTTACTTTGCTTTTCCACAGGTCACTCCAGGCCTGCATCTTGTCTGTGGTCACGTAGCACCACTGTTGAACAGCAGACACTAATGATAATAAATAATTGATCAGGTCTGTGGTGATAATGAGGTTAAAGAAATGTTGATCAATATGTTATCATGAGAGTTCTAAATGTGAACTTTAACCCAGAGCCTGCAGAAATCACTGGAGCTTTCCATGGCATTTAGACCAACTTCCAATGATCTTGTTTAACCAAAACTAAGATCTTTTTTTTCTTTTTTGAGGCATCAAAGGAAAGGCTGAATATTCAAATATGGAAGAAAGGAGATGATTGTGTGAATAATAAGCATGAAAATTTAACAGAAAAAAAAAGTGGCAGAAATATGAAGATCTTGATGAAGCTAGAAGACAAGCAGTTATATTTTTGTATTTAATAGGAAAACTATCTTTGAACAAAGCATGGAAGCTAGAACATCATCAAATTTGGGAAAGATGGAGGATTTGGTGAGGGTTAAGAAAATATTCATTCTAGGGACAGGAGTGGAAAATCAGATTTGAGGATTTTTTTGGATGAAGAGTGAATCATATTTCTATTTTATCTTGATGCATCTCTTGTGATGTACCAAATATGAAGGCAAAAGTGTCAAGGGATAAAAAAAGTCTCTGGTAGCTGTGACAGAAGCAAGGGGAGGGAAAGGAAGTTATTTCTGTCAAATATTGACAAACCAAATAGCTTGGGATTAGCAATTTTAGCTTTAATTGAGTCAGATTTCCACTACAGAAATGGGATTGGTGGAGGAAATGCAGCGACTCAGAGGTGCAGCATGAGGATGGACAGTCACAAGGGAAATTACAGCTGGATTAATGAAAAATATCCTCAAAACTCAGCTGGACTAGGGCACAATCTGTGTATAGAGAGCTGGGAAAGTGAATGGGAAAAATTCAGTAAGAGTGGGAAGCAAATATGTGAATGCAGCCCTAAAACAGGAATGAGTGGAAAACTTCGCTGATAAAAGAAACTTTTGCTCTGAATTCTACTTATATCTCAATGAGCTACTAAAGACTGGATGGAGAGAAAAAATGGCATTTCCTACTAGGAGAAATTACCTGATTTGTGAGTCCCATCCAAATTTTGAACCCTAATACATCGGTTTGGATAATATATAAATCTGAACACACGTGCCAGGCATTTTTCCTGTCTGATGTATAGAAAAAAAAATTAAGCCAATTATTTTCCTGTGATGAAATTGAAAAGTTGATCTAGGGGTTTCTATGGTCACAGACCTGTTTATAGGTTTGGTGTTCCCCCAGCAGTTAAAGGGGAGCCTGGTGACCAATAGGAAAGCAAGAGCTCATTCTCCACATTCCATTAGCTGCAGAATTCCACATTAAATGATGGCTTTAGTGCCATGTGGTGAAGTCTGATATGAAGAAGAACAGGGGAAAAATTAATATATACACAGGCATGCACTTGTACCCACATTTATGTGTGAAATATCTGTGTATCCACATCCATTTTGCACAGTTAACCTCTCTGGTTTCCTTTAGGAAATAACAAATGTTGATGAAGTGAAGCAAAAATTTTGAAACCTTTGCACTGCTAAGGCTCGCTTCAGTCTTCAGATTTGGGGTTGGGATTTTTGTTTTAAATTGAACTCCATGGACGGCCTTGCTGCAATTCTAATTTTCTGGAGTCAGCCTGGAAACCACAAAGTGGAATTCTTTCCAGACACTGTGACTTCCAACACGTAACCTAAATAACAACGCTGTTTTTACCTAATGGTCTAAACATCTTAACTATTAAATGAGGGATAAATTTGCCATGAGGTCAAGAGTTAAAAACTCTGAAATAAAAGAGCGTTGAGAACGTGCATGTGAAAGACAGCAGTAATATGATTTCCATGCATCAATTTTCTTTTCAGATTACAATTCCACCAGCAAAAATTCCCTGCATTTATCTTATGGCTGTTCCAAGTTTATCTTAAACCACAAACTAGAAAGGTTCTGGTGCTCACATGCTCTGCCTTCACCTGGAGCATGAAAAGACAAATTGAACTTTCTTAGGCAAAATAGGTCAGGCAAAAGTTGTCTCCTCAGTATCAATAATCCAAAAGGGATTTTAAAAAAAAAATTCCTAACTGAGCTTCCACACATTGGAGAAGGGCTTGTAAAATATGTACTTTGCTACAGAGAAAGAGCGAGAAAAATTAGATTTTTTTTTTTTTGTTATAAGGAGGGTAGAAAGCTGCAAAGCTCTGGGTGCAATAAAGAATCTCTAAAATTAAACAAGGATCTTGGAATACTTTGCTTTGGTGAGAATATGGACATTGACACCTGCATGGCTCAAGTTAAAATGTGACATCACCTGGTTCTTTAACACTTCAGATATAAATGGATTATTGCTCCCAGGGGTGAATTCTACTTTTCCCGTGAGTTCTGCTCACACTAAAACTTTCTACTAAGGAGGCACATCCTACAAACCTGTCTAAAATTAACTCCAGCTTTGTGTTTTGGGGGAGGTTTGAGATTTACACTCAGTCTAAGGTTTTAATCCAGATGTGAAGGGAAAATACAGCTTTGGACAATCGTAATTCCATTTTCTAGCACCGACTTTCTCCATCCTTGAGCCATTCCACATCGACTCTGAAGCCGCTGCTGGATCCCAACATACCTTGACTGTGATAATGGGCGGTGTTATGATTATCCAGAGTGATCCTGGCTGGAATTTCTCCATGCTTCCTCAGTTCAAACAATTTCAGGTTGATCTGATTAGGTTTGGCACACAAAGACAGGGACAGGCTGAGTCAGAATTTGGCTGGAAGGTGAAACTTTTCCCTACCAGACCCAACCGCTGCCGCTCCGGGAAGTGGCGCTGGTAATTCCGGAGGTGTTTTGCTTTTTCCAGTGCCTTTATTTTTCCCCTCAAGTTCCCTGCTCTGGCCTGGACACATCAATGCTGAGGTCTCACATCTGGGAAGTCACTCAGTGTTGAACAACCCTGGAGCCCAGGCAGTGTGGTGGGAAGAAGGAATGAAGGATGGTTTCCAAAGGAGGTCAAAGGACCACAATCCATGCTCTCATCCGTTTTTCCACAGGACCAGCATTGACAATTCCTCTGCCTTCTCCTGCAAGGCCTCAGCTGATTGAAGAAGGGAATATCGGTAAACAGAGCATTTATTGGAATAAAGGATTTTTTTGAATAAAGGATTTATCTCAGAGAAGGATGTTTTTGAAGCTGTTCCCTTCTCGTGTTCCTTAGTAAAGACTCCAATGAACTCTCGCTGAGGTCTGACCAACTCTTCAATGAGGAGCATTTCAGGAGCTCCACTGGCACTGGGAAGTCCATTCCAATGCCATTCCAAGAGTGGAAGTGAGGAAAAATGAGAAAAAATACCTAGAGGAAAAAAGGTTGAAATTTTTGCCGAAGATGCCAAAAGTTGCATGTCTTTGGCAGGGAAGACAAATCAATGTTTGCTGTTTTCTGAATCTCAGCATATTCTGACAGAACCCTTTCTGCTTCAAAAGTTTTCCTATGATCCAAGAAAATGAAATTTTGCCTCATGTGTTTTACATAAAATAATGAAACAAAAAAAATAATCCAGCTTGGGCGCCTCCTACAATATTCTGAATTCATTGTCACTACATCTTTAATTTTTTTTAGAATAAAAAGGCATTTTTCAGAGGAAACAAGCTGTAGAAATATTTTCAAGAAGAAATTGAAAAAAAAGTGAAAAGTTCAGTGAAGAAGAACCATGGAGACAAGAACCATGGGAGCTGCATTGATGGGAATTTGCTGATGGACAGGAAATCTCAAGAATTGAGTAAGACCCTGAAGCTTCTATGGTTTGAAACAAAAAAAGCCATAATTTTGGATAAGTTTTGCCTGCAATCCCAGGTGTTATCCTACAAAACTTTTCTTATCCTTTCATGAAATCATTGTTTGATGTAGGAATTTTCTCTTTAAAGATGGAAATAATGGAGAACAAAGAACCAGGTGAAAGTATCTGCTGGAGAGCGCAGGAAGAGGAAATAGAAAAATTCCTGATGTGGTGTGCAAAGTAAATTATGCTACAGGGGGAACTTTAATTAATCAAATGGGTTTTGAAGAGCAAGTGTAGCCAAACATATCCCAAATCTCTTCTGTGGTAAAAAAAGAATCAGCCAGAAAAGATCTGAATTTGAAAGCTGTGGGTGTTTTCTCCCTGATCTATAAATCTGACATGGCTGATAAACATCTCCATGTTCAAGGAGAGGAGATGTCACCTGTCTAAGGTTCACACATCTCAGGGAAATAATTTAAACAGAAGATGACTGGGATGAAAATCTGGGATCTGATCAACCAGAGAAGAAGGTTTGGTATTTTTTAATAATTTTGCTAAAAAAGCAATCACAAGATATCAGCTCCAAAGACACTAGAAGAAGTCTTTTATTCATGTTAAGAGCATTTAATCAATGCCATGAGATTTTCATCAATCCAGTGATCTGGTCACTTAGAGTTCCTGGAAAATCACTGGAGATAAGCACATCTCCAAGGGATGATTCTTTTTGATTATATTAGATATCTACTGGAATTTGGGAAGAATCATCTTCCAGAGGTGTTTGTTTCTCCATGGGCTATCCAAAAAAAACTTGGCATGGATTTTTTTCCATTCTTTGATGGACCAGCTTTCAAAAAAAAGGTGTAAAAGAAATAACCACTGCATGTTTCTGAATAAAGTTGCTAAAATAATTTCTTTGCAACTTCAATAAAAAAAGCTAAGAAATTAACTCACTTGCCTTTCCCCAAATGCCAATTTTATTTTCCTAAGAAACACAAAATAAATTTAAATTTTTTTTTTTGGTCAACTTGATTGAATCTACCAGCACATCTTCAGCCAAAATGTCTCATAATCTAGTTCTAAAAAAGTTGCAATCTCTGTTAGCAAAAAAAAAAGAAAAATGAAACAAATCTTCTCTAACAGACACATTCAGGCTCAAAACATACAAAATTATAGGAAAAACCCATCATAGATGTCTTGGAAGCTTTGGTAGCTCAACTGACAATAATTTTAGTGGCTGTAGAAATGCCTGGTTGCTAATCCTGGAGGTCAGAAAACAGCCACACTTTCCATGTTCAGGTGACAACATTCGTGAGTCAGGAAAACGCGTTTGTAAATTGAGGATTGAAGTGGAGAACATTCCAACCTTTCCCTGAATCCCATGGTTCTTGTTGAGTTCAGAAGCTGAAGGACCAGAAGGAAAAGTTAGGAGAGCAGAAGGTCTGTGCTGGTTCTGTGGAACAGAGGGGTGGAGGCTCAGGTCCCTGCCCAGGTGGAATGAAGAATTCCGGGAGCTGTGTTATTGGAGACAGGGAAGAGGAATGGCAGAGGTGGTGTCGAATCAGCTGGGGAGAGAGGAAACTCCAGCAGCACCATGGAAAATTCTAATCTGGGATATCTGAGAAGGCAATTTGTCATCTTTGACTCCTCTTTGTGTTGTCGGGACGAAACCAGGATATAATTCCATAAATGGCTGGAGCTCCCTGAGTGTTTGGGGAACCCTCCTCGTTAGAACTGTGTGGGTTTAATCTGAATGGCACCAAGAGCCACGACCTTTGAATTTGACTTGGCAGAGCCAGGAGGGCTATCAGTGTTCTGGGAAATCAGCTTGAATTCAATTGCAGCTCTAATCTAAAAAACCCGTGCCTGACCCGTTTTATTGCACTGAGCTCAGCACCAGTCCGTGGCTCTGGGGGAAAATGCGTTGGAGCTCTCACGTAGCCCAAGGAGACATCTGGTTCAGCAGATTTCCTCTGTCTCTTGGGGATGAATTCCATCCTAAAGAGCCTGGGAAGAAATCAGGTTGGAATTAAGGTGGATTCTCACCTGACCCGATCCATAGAAGAGTTGGATGTCTATTCAAAACCAACCATTGTCTCCAGATAATGGAAAGACTGGAATGTCCAGAGGAAGGTTCTTCCCATATATTTTAGGTTCTTCCACTTTAGCTTTTTCCACTGAATTTATGCGATGCAGAGAGCTTTGTTGACTAAACATCTAAATTTTGCATTACTGTAGTTAGGTGAGATAATAAATCTATTTTAGGGCAACGCAATCCTCTTTTCCTGAAACACTGAAAGTGTTTTTGGTCACGTTTTCAGGTGTTCCTGATCAAAAGCACTTTATATATAATTAAGATGAATAATCTTAATGAAGATAAATAATCTTACGTAATTGCAAGGGAATGGAGACTTCAGGTAAAATTCCACGTGTCACAACACAAACATTTAATGTATCCATGGTGATGACACTGCTGAGCAGAACTTACCAAATGCTCCTGTTGCTGTGGGAAGGAGGGACAGATTCTGTCTTTCTGCAGCTTCATGTGACTATGGAATCACGTTTCTGGACGCTGGATGCAATTAAATTCATCAGCTATAAAGATCTCAGCCCCCGTAACCACACGCTGACACATTTTCAACTGTCAAGTTTTGCCGAGCCTTTTCCCAAGAAATTACTAATTTTGAAAACGTTTTCATTTTTGCCCTAAGGTACTGGTGGTTTCCATTTATTCACATTCACTGGAACTGGATGCAACTCCTGTGCTTATTTTATCACCGATTACTGCGCAGACTTCGAGGGAAAGTCTGATTTGAATACGAGGGAAAACTTCTTTACTGGGAGGGTGACAGAGCACTGGGACAGGCTGGAACAGAGATGTTGTGGAGTCTCCTCTGGAGAGTCAAAATACAACTGAACATGATCCTGTGGAACCTGCTCCAGGTGAACTTGCTTTAGGATAAAAGTTGACCTAGGTGTTCTCCAAAGGTCCCTTCCAATCCCAGCCATGCTGGGATTGGGATTGTGGGGAAACATCTTTAGTTTCTCTGACATCGCTGAGATTCAGTCAACAATGGGCAGGATACACTCTAGAATACATCAACATTTTTGGACATACTCAAGATGAACCCACATTCTCTGTAAAAATTTGGTTTATGGGTTCATTTAGTCACTAACAAACAGCTCCCTCCAGTTTCATCCCAAATTTCTGTGACATAAAATAATGTTCAACAGTCCTTTGGCTCTCAGCCATAGATTATCCATGAAAGAGGTTCCCCCTGGATCTCAGGTAAGTGTGAGCATCATCCAAACACACATTCAGTCATGATCAGTGGAGGCTGCTCAGATCATGACTTGTGAGTTAAAGGGAATAAATTGGAACAGGTTGTGCAGAGAATCTGTGTCTGCTCCACTCCTGAAAGTGTCCAAGGCCAGGCTGGACAGGGCTTGTAGCAGCCTGGGATAGTGGAAGGTGTCCCTGCCCATGGCAGGGGTGGAACTGGATGATCTTTAAGGTCCTTTCCAACCCAAACCATTCCTGATTCCATTATGTGGTGCTGGGTAATGCTGATAAGTGAAGGATCTATCACCCCATTATCGTCTCAAGTCACCTCAGGCAAAATATGAGGCAAAATATTCTTTTCATCCCAAATGAAATGGAGATTTGGGGCAGAATTCTTTTGCACAATGGTGGAAGACCACTGCTCTTTGGAAAACCTTCCAGTCTTTGGATTTAACTCTCCTTCAAAGTGCCTTTCAAAACTTCTAAGGAATAAATATTTGAAGGTATTTTACAATATTTGCCAGCCCTGTGTGTCTTTCCCTTCCCACATGACACTCAGCACCTATATGGAGGCAACAGGATGGAGCCTCTGAGGCAGGAATGTCCTGCAGACCAAGATGTCCACATTTATTTGTGTCTCCAACCTGGAGTTGGGTGTCTAAGCTGCCATCAAACACAGTGCTTGGCTGGGGCAGGGGGTCTGCTCCAAGACCAGCATCCCTCTCCATTGTCCATGTTCCCAAACTAGGACTGGCTCCTCTTCCTCCTTCATCTCACCAAATCCTTAAAAAAATTCACCTACAGCCTGTGACAGTCAGTTTTCTCTCTCTGTTGAGGAGACCACTGCAGACCTGTCAGCCCAAGGACTCACTTCCAGGGTGTCTGTCCTTCCAAGCACCCATTCCCAGCATTGTTTCCTAATTGTGTGCAGATTTCTGACCAATAACCCCCCCCTCTTCCACTCCTCTTCCTCAATTCTTAATTGATCAGACACTGAACAGCTGCTGGCTATTTTCTCTTCCCGAGAAACACACAGTAATTGTATGTATGGGCTCCAAATCCCTAAACATTTGGAAAGGAGAAGGACTTGAACAGGAGCCAGTTCTTTTTTCAGCACTGGTACCAGCAGCAGTGGCAGGCATTTAAATCAGATCAGGAGGGATAGTGAGGGTGGGGTGTGTTGGGGTTGTCAGATTTGCTGAGATTCACTTGGAGAGGGAAGGAAAGAGGGGGGGAAATGCTAAAGAGAGAAAAAACTGAAACCAGCAATCAACAACCCAAGGCAGCTCACACAGTTGGAGTCTGTCCCAGCTCCAGAGCACTGAGATTACTCCCTAAACCAAAGGGCGTTGTTTGTGTCCATGCTCACCCGTATTTCCCAAAGTGTGGATTGCTCCATGCCAGCTTGATCCCGGTTTAACCTGGGGGTGATCTGCTGGGAGCATTGCCATCTTCAGCTCCTGTTCTCATCCCTTTGCAGAGGAAGAGGCCTCAGCAGAGGCAGCTCTCACTGTGTTGGAGGTGTTTCTCCTGCTTTTTTTTTGCTGTGTGGAAAGGGAAAGCCAACACCCTCCTCATTAGGGCATCTCAGCTTTCGGACAGGAGTTGAAGGGATGAATTCAAGTGACAAAGTGTGACGTGTGACAAAGAAAATTGAGAATGTCAGAAGCAGAGTAATAGAGCCAAAAGCAAGAATTGCACCTCAGAAATATTCCTGAGTTGTCTTACAGGAGTTTTAATTAATGTGTGTGAAGCCACCTCCTCACTAGGCTGCTTTTCCAATATTGACATTGAAATCTGGGGAAGAATAAGAGCTAGCATGGCAGTGGGATACTCCTGCAGCCCTGCCATGGGCAGGGACACTTCTCATTGTCCCAGGGTGCTCCAAATCCTCTCCAACCTGGCCTTGGACATTTCCAAAAATTCAGGGGCAGCCACAATTCCTCTGAGCACCCTATGCCAGGGTCCCACTACCCTGACAGGGAAGAATCCTTAATATTCAATCTAAACCTACTCTCCTTCAGTTCAAGGTCATTCCCCTTTGTCCCATCCCTCCAACCCTTGTCCCCAGTCCCTCTCCAGCTCTTCTGGAGCCCCTTCAGGCCCTGCAAGGGGCTCTGAGCTCTCTCTGGAGCCTTCTCCTCTGCAGGTGAACATTCCCAGCTCTCCCAGCCTGGATCCAGAGCAGAGGGGCTCCAGCCTTGTGAGCATCCCCATGGTCTGCTCTGGACTCATTCCAAAAAGTCAATATTTTCTTGTGTCATCTTCATTTGATCTGAAATGTAAGGGTGAGCCACTGTCAGACCAATATCTCATATTTCACACTCTTTACAAAGACGGGTAAAGCACAGGAGGCTTTGATTCGATTTTCTGGGGTTGTGTAGAATCCCAGAATCAGCCAAAAATGCCACCTTGAAACGCCTCACGAGACAAGAAATGGCACAGCAATGAGAGCTGTCTTTGGGGGCTCTGTCAATTTTCCCTTTCCTGAAGAGGTGAGGACTCAAAACTGGGGCTCATCTGCTCAGAGCCTTCACTCTCCTGAGAGCCTTCCCTAAAACACCTCACACTCAGTCCTAAACACTGACCATGTCCTCAGTCTGTCCTGATCTCTTCCTCCAGCACAGATTTGTGGGAGAATCTATTTTTTTTTATCCCAGAAGAACCATAATCATTATTAAACTTTGATTTTTAGAAAGAAATATCTGGCTCTATCACTGAGAAAAAAGAAATTGATCCTCCACCATCCAAACCTTGCCCTGTAACTTTGTCATC
>JAOTIY010001146.1:1724436-1741373 GCA_027123655.1 Muscicapa comitata
TTTTTTTTTTTTTTTTTTTTTTTTTTTTTTTTTTTTTTTTTTTTTTTTTTTGTGTGGGCCCAGTAACCCTACACTGGACGTTTGTGGCTACTTCCTAGAGAAAGAGGAGAAAGCAAAGAAAATTCCTCTTGGACAAGCAGCCCATGTAATACGACAATTGGCTCCATTCCTAAGAGGTTCTCCATGCCAGCCATACAAAGAGTGAAACCTTAGGAGGGAGATGTGATTTCTGCCTTGGACTGAGCTTGCAGCATACTTAGACCTGGCTCAGGTGTAGCTGCCTCCGCAGGTAAAGCACAGGAGTCCTGGAATCACATAACTGGAGAAGGGGATTAAGAAATCAGCTCTGCTGGGAATATAAACCCTGCCCACGTTGCAGCTTAGCTTTCCTCAGCCCCCACAAAGTGCCCTCAACCACCCAGCCCTGACCACACAGGAGGGTTTTTTTGTCACCTCGAGGCCAGTGTCGCATTTTGGGTCCTTGAGGGAGTTTTGAGCCCGTTTCAGGCCAGTGCTGAGGGTTCCTCATCACTCCTGATGGGCTGAAGAGCAGCCAAGCCACAAATCCTGAGCAGAAATCTTTCCTTGCACCGCCGAGCTCGTGTGAAATGAAGGCTGACAAATACACCCTGACATTTGATTTTGGGCAGGATTGTGATGCTGCGAATGCTGTGCTCCCTCCCCCAGTCCTGGGCATCCAAATAAATGAGCAAAATGAGGAAAAATGCTTACAAAAAGCACATTTTTACACCAGAGAGACACATCCCCCACTGAAACACTGCAACCTAATTTCTGCCTGCACGTGTGGGTTAGATTTTGAAAATACTTACATCTTTTAGTAATTTTAATATATTTAATATAGTATATTTGTATTTTTGTATATTTAATCTCTTCATTTCATTGAGCAGGCTCCTCAACAGTTTGCTAAGGAGTTATAAGAATTAAGGAAAATTAGAAGTTAATTTAAGTCTGTGGATTTGCACATTCACTCTGCAGAGGATTCATCATTTTCCTCTGTGTGTGTGGCTGATTCTTGCACTTGACATCAGCCATATAAAGTCATGCTTGAAAATTCAGCCCAAATGATCACTGGGAATAAAGAGAGAGTGATTATGGGAAAGGCAGCATGAATTTTGGGAAGTCAAATCCATATTAGGGTGACTGGAAAGACCTGTCACCTTAAACTGTGGCAGCAAACAAGAAGAAGCTCCCATAAAGACCTTGGAAAGAATTTTGAGCCCTTCTAAACTGAAAGGCCAAAATGCAGCTGGAAAATGAGGCTGGAAAGTCTTGATGATCATCCTGTGGGAATAAACCCCACCCAGAGGGAAGCAGGATGGAAAACACCAGATGTGGCTGATGTGAGAGGAATCCAGATTAGGTAAAGTTCTGCTGTGGCTGGCGTGGAATTTGGTGCAATGCAAAGGACAAGGTTGTTAACATCAGCTCTTGCCTTTAATTCTGGGGCTCTGGAAACCTTTAAATGAGGATGGGAAGGATGAAATGGAAGGAGAAACTGGCAAATTCTTAGCACAAGAAGAAATTTATCTCATGTCACGTTTAAATCCTGTCATTTGTGCCCTCAGCTCCCTTTATACTCCCTTTATCCCCACCAGGATTTTTTTGAGGCTGAATCCATGGATCTATTGCAGGATTCCACTGAAAGAAGGGATTAATTCTGGGCTAGAGGCCTTTGGTGACAGTGACTTCAAAGAGAGCCTGAAATGGAGATCTCAGGTCCTGGAATTACAGAATTTCCTGAACTGGGAGGGACTCACCAGGATCATCAGGTCAGAAAAATCCTGCTTGTCTTTCGAGGTGTGCAAAATCAGGTTGGTTGATTTTGAGGGTGAAGTTGTGTTTCTTTTGAGGTTGATTTTTTTTGCTCCATCTGGGAATACAAAAACTCTTCCTGGCACTTTTTTTGGATTCTCTGTTCTCAATAAAAGGTTGAAATCAAACTGCAGCCTTTACCTCAGTGGAGAAACCAACAGCAAAATTCCCTCTTCTTCCAATCTGATGGATTTAATCTGGTTTATGGGCACTCAGTGCCATCATGTTTTGTACCCCTCAATTAATCTTGGGTGTTATTGACCTTTTAATTCAAAACAAGAGGAAAGAGATTATTGTTTATTTGCATATCTGATATCCAGGATTCCAATTCCATTGTCCAGAAACAGACTCAAAATGGATCTGGTTCTTAAATTCATCGGACCTTGTGTATAAACAGGGAGTTACAGCAAGGCTGCAATCAAAAAGTCCCATCAGTTTTCCTAATTAATCTGATTGTCACAGATAAAGTGTTGTTTTACCATGATCCAACCCATCATTATCTGATTTCTCCAACCTTATCATTCCCTCCTCATTCCATTTATTTGATGTTTCATTCAACAGAACACGCGGACAGGTTCCCCTCTGCTGCACCCCAAGCTTCTGTCCCAAAAAACCCAAAGCAAATTTCAAAGCTAAACAAGGTTAAAAACAGGTTAAAAACAGGCCAGTCCTGGAGGGCATCAGCACATGTTTACACGGCTACAATGATTTTCCTTTCCATGGAGGCCACAGTTTCCAGCTCTGGCTTGTCAGGAGTTTCTTTAGGGTAATTATCCCATCTCCACAGCCCCTGGCAGCTGGAGGCACTCTCACCCTCCCAAATTGCACATTAATCTGGAAGAGGAGAGGACGTCACAGGGAACCCGAGGCCAAGGGCAAATCCAAACACCTTGGATCCACCACTTCATCACAGAGCTGGCCAGAAACCTCCCCAAACTTGCCAGAGAGGGATGAGGCCATGGAATGAGCTTCCCACAGATGGATGATGTGGGAGTGAAGCGCTTACGAAAGGATTGGTTTGAACCTTCCCCAAAACACAGCGGCAGGTTCGGGATGATTTGGGGAATATTTGTACTCCAGCTGCCAGGAATTCACTACTCTGCCAGTGCAGAAAGGA
Organism: Muscicapa comitata; assembly: GCA_027123655.1. Taxonomy (NCBI): domain Eukaryota; kingdom Metazoa; phylum Chordata; class Aves; order Passeriformes; family Muscicapidae; genus Muscicapa; species Muscicapa comitata. The sequence goes on from JAOTIY010001146.1 coordinate 1,727,387, forward strand.
ATTTTTGGGGGATACAAGTCTCCAAGCTCTGCCAGTGAGGGGCTTGAAGTTGATTCTTTCACATCCCATGGGGTTGTGCTGACCCCAGTTTCTACATGAAAGGGGACATGACTCATTCTCTCTCTTTGGTCACTTCATTCTCCACTGCAGAAGAGTTTCCCACTGAAAATTTCATGGAGGCTGGAACGTTTCTGGAGGGGGAAAAAAATAATCTTCCTTTTTAAACATTTAAATGAAATGAAACAAGAAATTTTATCAGCAGTTGTTTTCTAAATGTCCATTACAAAAAGAGCGAAATCAGGTTTAAATCCCATCATGTTTTGAACAGACTCAAATTTGTTCACCTGATAAATGGGAAGGAAAAAATACTTTATTCTGAAAATACAGCATGAGATTTTTTTTCCTGAATTTTTTGTGCCCACAGATCCTGAATATGAATAACCATAAAACTTTAAAAGCATTGCTTGATACTCATAACCTGCACAGAGATTTCCTATAGAGACCACCTGTGCATCTCCAAGGAAGGGAGAGGAATATTTTAAATAAAGTGACAAATAAGGGACAAGGATTGAGGTCACCTTGTTTGGAAAACTGACCTTCACCTTCTGGAGTCCTTTTGAATTCCCAGCCATGAGCCATTTGCAACCTTGATTTGTGATCCATAATTTGGTTTTCCCACCTGCAGAGCACTGAAGCACTGGCTGCTCTGCTACAGAGGATGCTCCCAAAGTGCTCCCAATGCCTCTGGAATCAGAATGTGTGTTGTGAATAAATGGCAAGCATCATGTCATTTTTTTCTGCTGGCCATGGGCAGCTCCTGTAATGCTTGATGACCCTTTCCATAAAAGATTTCCTAATTTCCAATCTAAACCTCTCCTGGCCCAGCCTGAGGTCGTTCCCTCTCCTCCTGTCCCTTTCCCTGGGAGCAAATCCCAAATCCCCTCCAGCTGTCCCCTCCTGTCAGGGAGTTGTGCAGAGCCAGAAGTTTCCCCCTGAGCTACCATTTCTCCAGACTGAATTCCTACAGCTCCCTTCTTGTCCTCCAGCCCGTTTCCCAGTCTGTTCCCTTCCCTGGACACTCTCCAGCCCCTCAATGTCCTTCTTGTCATGAGAGGTCCCAAATTGACCCCAGGATTTGAGGTGTGGCCTCAGCAGTGGCCAGCACGGGGGAATGATCCCTTCCCCAACCCTGTTAGCCACACTATTGCTGGTACAAGCCAATTATCCCAATTATCCTCAAACTTCCTAGCACTTCCCAGTGAATCCCTAAAGCCAAGAAGAGAAAGGAGGAGAAAGACCTTTAGTTCCCTTCCCTTTAAACATCATTTCCTCTACATGCAAGTAACATGAACGCTGCAATTACGCGGCCAAGCAGGCTGAAGACAGAACAAGGAGGGGGGAAAAAAATAGGAGGAAAGATTTACAGCTCTTCCAAAAGATGGAACTGAAATATGTAAAAGAGGGCAGAGCCCATTGCCAAAATACTGGAGGTTTTCTTTTCCTTCCACCGAGCTTTGTGAGTGGTGTTTTGGAGCGGGGGGGGAAATGGGGAAGCGTTGGAATCTCAGGGTTTTTATTTCACCGTGAAACTTTAGCACGAGAAATTTTAATTGTGGATCCTTGTGGACAAGACCTTGAAATCCTACCCAGCCAAAGCTTTCTGGTCTCGGAGTGTTCTTGGAACTGGTCGTGGCTCCCAGTGACTTGGGTGCTTTATCCAAGTTTGTTCCCTCAGACGCGGGATGGGTTCGGGGTTAGCGTTTTTTAGGACACTCCTTGCTCAGGGGCTGTTCCACTGCCACTCCTGCAGGCAGAGCCTTTCTCCCTGATTTTGAGGCTATCTCTGTGGGAGTTTGCTCTTTTCCCTGCCTTTGGAAAGCAGCAGGCCTTGAACACTGTTGGCACCTAATCAAGAAACTCTGGAGGAGGAACACGAGCGCGGCCGCTCCGAGTAATTGATTGTGGCTACTGGTTGACTGCAGCAGGATTTGTGATAGTGTGAAATCCTATATCTTGGAGGGCCTCAAAATTATCAGGGTATTTAATCACGGGCTGGGCATGTCTGGGCTGTATTTATGTGTATCACCATCAGAGGGTCACTTGGGCAAGGCGCTGAGATAATGGAAAGAAAAAGGACTTGGAAAATAAGGCAATAAATCCTCGTGCTGAGCTTTTAAATGTACAGAACTCCTTGGGAAGCTCCAGTAGCCAACTAATGCACCTCCCCATGATTAATCTGCATTTTAGAGGGTGAATATTTTGGTTCAGGTAGAAGTTGGAGGTGCCTCTGTGACATTGATACAGACCAGATGAAAAGCTGGCTTAGTTGCACTGAAAGGTGGGTCAGGAATCCACAGGAGAAATCCACATGAGCTCACATTATTTGGAGATTTCTGTTTCCCAAGCCCAAATATATTATAAAAACAGTCCCTCCTGCAGAATTGTCCTGGTTCCAGATCCCCCAGAAAACTTGCTGAAAGCTTTCAGAAGTCTGAAATCAAAAGGTGTTTTAGTTAAACATCTAACAAAATCTTGTTTGTGTTGTAAGGAGGTTTTTAAAACAATTCTTGAAGAAATACCAGCATTTCCCAGGCCTCAATATAGATTATTTTTAATTCTTTTCTGTATTTTCACACAATTTTTCTCTTTGTTTTTCCTGGGGGGTTTTGTTTTTCTTTTTAATAAATACAGTGATTAATTTCACTTCTCCAAATTATTTTTGTCACGAAGTTTCAATAAATCCACATTTCAGGAAGCGAAACACCTTGATAACTGCTTGGAGAACATTTTTTATAGCATTGCTAACAAGGTTATAAAAGTTTTACAGAGATGGATTTTTCTTGCCATCCCTCATCCACCTTCTTTCTGCCAATAGTTACAAATATAAGTTGCAAAATCATGTGGGGATAAAAAAAAAAAAAAGACAAAAAGCAGATGGCACATTTCATTACTTGCTAATCCCATACATATATTGGACATACAGGCTGGAATTCACTTGCCATATTTTTATATTCCCAGAAATCCAAATTTGGGTGATTCACCTCCACTGATTGTAGAGGTTTAGAGAGAATAGGTCAGGCTTGGATGTGTAAAAGAAGGGGAAAGCCAAACTTTGGCTGTTTTAGCATCTTCTGTTTCTCCATCACCAACTGAAAAAATTCAGCTTCACCTCCAGGGAACCACTCCCAAAAAATTTAATTATACCCCATATTCAGGTCCAGCACATGCCCATGAAGATCTAAATGAAAAAATTTCCCTTGATTGGGTCAAATATTTCTAAACACCCACATTAAAAAAAAAAATAAAAATTGAAGTATCAAAATTTATTTCCCAGTGTTTCCTACTTCCACAAACATCTCACTTGCTGACTCAGGAATCACATCTTGGCTCATCTGGCTGGAGTGTTGCTGCTCTTCTGAACAAATCCCTTGGAGAACTTGCTCCTGACTGATAATACAGTGGAATTTAGGAGCAGGGAGACTGCTGCATTCAAGAGACTGGCTGGAGGAGATGACCCTGATATGCCACAGAATAATTTTTGGAGGTGTTACCAAAAAAAGCAGAATTGGCTTCAATTCCCACCCCAGTCCTGAGGATTTGGAGCTGCAGTCCTACAGCAGGCCTGGCCAAAAGAGCAGGAACAAACTAATTTTTTGTCCCTTCATTTTGGGATATAGCTGAGCAAGGAAAAGAAGGGAAGGCTGCCTGGAGCAGGAAAAAAGAGTCAGAATCTTTAATGGAATGCTTAGAGGATCCACCTGAAAATCCAGAGCAAGGAAGAGCTGGAGACTCCTTGGCTTCCACAATAAACAGCTCATCAGTGTCAACTCATGGTGTTTGTTTCAAACTGACAAAAATTTGACTGATTTAGGACAGAGAAATGTTCCAATCCCTGTCAGCCAAAGCTGGCACACCTAATTTCTCCAATGTTATCTGTCTTTCTATCTGTCTGCCTCCGATGTGCTGAGTCATTCCTTTTTCACGGAAAGCAGCATTTTCTCCTTGAAACTTGCACTCTCTGTAGAAAAAAAAGTAAAAAAAAAAAATAAAAAATTAAAAAGTCATGGAAAATGTAGCCGTAGTACTGGGAACTGCCGTGCCAGATTCCCACTTGGCCTGGATCTCTATACCTCTGCTGACCTCAATAATAATTTCACTTGAGGGCAAGCAAAGAACTTGGTGTTCAGTCCCAGAGTGACTGTAGCTGATCTGCTGAATAAATCAGAGCAGACCAACCAGTTGCTCCCTAAATTCCCAGTAGCCCATGGCCAATGGGTTACTCCCATGCAGTGGCACAGCAGTTTCATTGGAATCTTGCATTATTATTGGTGGTGCCGTTATTTTTAAAGGCTTTGGATTTTTTCCAGGGGTCTTTGCCAAATTGCTCAATACTGTCACTGGCATCAAACCGAAGCTATTGAGTTTTTTCCCGATGTGAGCATGAGCTACAAATGTGGATTAATTCAGGGGGGGGAAAAAAAGTGAAAACCCACTCCTTTATAGGCTCTTGGATTTTGGCAGGGACAGGTTAGAATTTGTCCTATCACTGAGAAGTCCATCAGCCTTATGAAATCCCAAATTTGTGCCCCCAGGTGCTTCCACGACTTTGCTGAACAACACAAATGAGGTTTGCACAGTTTTTTCTCAGTCCTTCAGGTACCCGAGAACCTTTCAGTTCTTCATTAATTGAAGTTAACAGAGTGTTTCTCCTTATTTTCCACAGCCAGGTGCCATTTTCCAAAGAGAAGGGAAATAGCAGAGCACCTTCAAGGCACTTCTTTCATGAAGGCACAGGAAAAGAGGTGGCATCACTCCCCAGCCTTGCCCAGCTTTTCCATGGTTTCTCTAATCCTTAGGATAGTGGTGCTGTGCAGACTGAGCTTGGAAACACTAATAAATATTCAGCTTGTCTGCTTTTTGCTGAATAATGGAATATTTCACGTTCAGTTGGAGTCAGGAGTGGATTTGGGGCAGAGAGGGAGGCAGAGGGAGTGTGGGATTGAATTGCTTTCCCTGCTGGGACTGGGGTTTAGTTTTGTGGGGTTTTTTTGCTGTCACAGCTCTGAAAGACAGAGGAAGGAGAAATGAGGAGTGGGGCAGCGTGAGGGAAAGACAAGAAATATTTCTGTGCTGATGCTGACTAGCTGATATGCAGAAGAAAGAGAGAGAAAGAGAGGGGAGCACGTTAACAAATCTCTATTTAAATCCCAACTTCCAAGTGAAAATGTGTTGGCTCCTGCTAAATCCCTACAGAGATTTGGAGACATCGAAGCCAGCAGACACCCTATGATCATCCACCCTGACCTTTCTTAACTCAGCCTCGAAACTTTACCCAGGGATTCCTGGAATGGAAGGAATTATCCCCACTATGTGCGTGCATTTCTAAGATGCAGCTTTAATAAACTGATGATGGGGATCAGATTCCCAGTGATGCCATGGGCTGGTTCCTGTGTTCCTCTGCAGGAATGCAACCAATGGCTTGTGGTTGAGTTAAAGCACATTTATCCCTTCTTCCTGCAGCTCCTCCTAATTCTGCTGCTGCTGACAGAGCTGCCTGGTCCTCTCAGGCACGGGGAGATTCATATCCCCATGAATCACAGAGCAGAGCCAGAGCTGTGCTCCAAAGATTTCCCAGTTCTTCCCTGAGCTGAGCAGGTCAAGGTTGACCAATTTTTCTCCTGTCAAAATTCAAGCTTCAGCCACAAGGGCTCTGTGCTGCAGATCCCCTGGGATGCCATGCCTTGGGTATGTGAGGATTTGCATTCTGGAGTGTTTTAAAGCCCCAGGTAATCTTGTCTCATGATCCAAAGGCAAAGGTAGGCCCATGGATATCCTGAAAGAGGATCCAGGGTCAAAAGCCATAACCCTCACCCCATGTGGCAGTTTTACAGAAGATTTGCTCCCTGTCTTATCCATTCCACCCCTCATCTCCTGAAAAGTCAGTTTTGTAATGACAGCTCCATGAGATGTCTTCTTCAGCTACCTCAGAATTTCAGCAAGCAGAAAATTAAATTTTGGTCATTTAGCAGCTGCTCAATTCCTAGTCCTGGGATAAAAAAGCCCCAGCTCTGCTGCACTGGATAAATGGCATTAACAGAGCCTGGATGATTTGTGGACACACAGAATCATGAAAGGCTGAGCTCAGGCAGGTAAAACTCTCAGCACAGGGAACCTAAGAGCATGGCCATGCATCCTGCTCATCCTGGACTCACTGCACATGCACATCCCTGTCTGGGGTTTTCCAGCTGAAATATGGGATCATTCCACTCATCATTCTCCTCATCTCAGCGTGCTCAGCCATGGAACAGGGGACTCAGCTCTCCTGAATGTGTAAAACAACAAAACTGGAATGAGAAGGAGAAGTTGGTGAACATCCCTGCATTTTCTACTCACCAGATTCTCCCATTTTCTTTGTATAAAGATTGTTTTCCTGCCCTTTCTGTTGAAAGTCACTTTGACCATTAACCATGGAATCTGGATGGGACTTTTAAGTCTTAGCTGGTCACTCTTGGCTTTATTTTTATTCTGGGGGAAAAAACCAGGCACCTCTAGAAAGGAGGAATTGCCTTTTAGGGATGCATGTCCCACTCCATTGACTGTCAAAAGAATCTTGGTGAGATGAATAATGAAGTCAGATGAGATGAATTTGACATTTAGGATCCATTTCCCAACAGAAATCAAAGATATGTATCATTTTCAGTGTCACACGCTCCAATTTATAGAAATTTTGGCTTTTGACCATTTTCTAGCTTAAGAAAAATGGGTTTCATCATGCTAAAATAACTTCTTAATTCTCCCAAAACTGGAGAGAATTTAGATTTATATTTCTTCCCGAATTACCACTTTTAACTGATTAGTGAAAAATAATAATTTCTCATTCACTGACTTTGATTTCTTACCAATTATCAGTTTCTAGTCAGAACTGGAAGTTGCCAATCTCAGCTTTATTTAACATTAGGCCTGTCCTGTAAAAGCTCCTTCTCTCTAATTCTGGTTAGAGAGAGAGAGAGAAAAAAAAAATAATAATCCTAAATTTCTGATTAATTAGGAACCATTAATCTGAGTCTTCTCCATGTGCACCAATATTTGCTTTTTCCAATTGCATTGCTCCTGTGAGTGTTCTCCATGCATGGCTACAATTAATAATTGGAATTTTCTTTTTAATTGCTATAATTTGCCTGGGGAAAGGAAGTCTCTCAAGTGTGGAATTCCAGCTCTGTAACTCTCCTGAAGGAAGAAGGGGGAGTTCTAGGTCCACCAAGGATAAATTTGTGGACTCCCAGTGGTGAGGTAGATTCTTTTAGGAGAAACTCCCAAGGATCAGATCCTCAGATGGGAATGAGAAGTTCTTCCACCTGTTCTTCCTAATCCTATTTTTTATTTTTATTTTTCCTAGTCATCTGCTTCTACCAAATCACTGTAAAATTGACAGTTGATTATATCACTGGAAGTTGATTTTATCTCTGAAAACTGACAGTTGGTTTTATCACTGAATTTTGGCAGTTGACATTATCACTGCTTTAAAACAGGAGATAACGTTTGTTTGAGTCATTGCAATATTTTATCCTCTCCACAAAGGGTACATCAATTGAAATAATTTTAATATTATCAAAATGTCTGTATTCCATAAAGCAAAGTAACCCTGCTCAGTGTTCCCTGTGTGGTGCAGCTTTTCCACATGGGTGTTATTTGGATCCCAGCCTGGGCTTCACTCTGGAGAGGAAAAGGGGCAGAGCACTTTACCTGGGAGAGAGCAAAGAGCAGTGACTTTGATAATTCCAATCAGGAATTCACAGGCTGCTCAAAGCCTGAGGTGCTGTCAGTCCAGAGATGAATTATTGAGCTCATGGAGGTGGGATTGTAAGGAAAATTAATCCACAAACTCCAGAGGTTTAGGTCCAAAAAGGAGACAGAGGAGTCCTTTTGCTTCATTGGAATAAAGGCAGAGGCCATGGGGCATTCCCTGGGGTCTCTCCAATTTTTGGAGGATGCAGCCTCCCTTTTATCCCAATTTCCAGGCCACATTTCCCTGTCTCTTTCTCCATTGCTGAGGTACTTGAGAGGCACAGACTGCCCAGAACACCTGATACCTGAGATTCCCCTGTAATATCCAATCTTCCATTTTAATTTTTAATTCTTATAGAATTCATGGTTTTTCCCCATAGCTTCTTTCATCTTTCAATTTCCAATTTCATTTACCAGCAAATCTACAGTTCGTTTGTAAAGGCAAATATCTTTTTCCATTTATCCATCAGTGGAATCCTTCCCATTGTTTCTTTCATCTTTCAGTGCTAGTTTTATCTACCAGCAGACCCACAGCTTGTTTGTAAAGACAAATCCAGCATTCCTCTCAGGATGGAGGAATAAATGTAATTTATCCATGGGTCCTGCACACATCCCCAGTTTTCCATGCACACACCTCCCAGTGCAGAGATGCTTTTAGCACTCAAAGTGCTGTGATCAATCCATCACTCCTTTGGCCACCACTCCTCTCCCCCTCCCCTCAAGGGGGGCAACACTCAGCATTTTATTCCCTCCAGCCCTTATTTATTTCTTTGGGAAGAACAAACCTTCTTTGTCTGGGGATTCCCTGCCAGGGGAGAGCCCACAGCTGATTCCTGAGCCCACCCCAGGGTCACACAGATCCCACACATCCCTGACTGTGTTATGGGAGCTGGCCCCACATCCATGCCAAGATTCTGGATTTCCTGGCACTCTCCAGCTCTTTGGACCACGGGGATTATACATTGCACAAGGTATCAGATGCCAAACTGACTTTTGGGGGGAAAAAAAAAAAAAAAAAGCACACAAATCAAACAAAAAGCAAACAAATCAAAACGACCTCTTCAAGAAAGGATCCTATAGAAGTGTTTGTAACAATAACAGAGCAGGAAACTTTGCCTTCTGAGACATTCACCCAGCTTCTCTGCCTGCTGGCATTCCTCAAGTGCACTTGGACACACGCTGGGTCACCGAGGGCTGGGATCCTCTCGGATTTCACAAACCGAGCAAGGTCAGCCCAGGGCAGAGGTTGGGTGAGATTCCTCACAGTGAAACCCCCACTGCCCATCAAAAATGGTGCTGTTCCATCCATTGGCAGTGAACTTGGTGTCAGTCCAAGATTATTCCAGAGCTGGGAACAGCTGGAGTTGTTCTCCTGGACAGTGGGTCCCACTCGTGTCCTCCTGGCTCTGTTGAAGACTTGGTACAATTTGTACAACACTGGAATATTCACCCAGAATGGCCCTGTCAAAGTCATTTTTAACTGACATTCCACACTCTGCAAGACTTTTGATTAATAAAATGCTACCAAGGGTATCCCTCTTGCGGATTTCCCTTTTCCATGGAAATCCTTGCACACTTTCCCTCCTTCCAGTACCAGCAGTGCTGTTAAACTCAGCTTAGAATTTGCCCCAGGCTACACCCACACAGATATTTCAGGAGTTAAACTGTGCTCAGTGGGATTCAAGTAGCACAAATAGGGATTTTATGGTGTAGAAATCTACCTCAGCTCTTCTTGGAGTCAAAGAAAGAGGTCTTTGGATGTAAGACACAAGATCTGGTGAATGCAGCCACTTTAAAGTGAAGGAAATTGTGCTGTTCCATCAGTTGGCTCAATAAATTCACCAAGGTTATTTTGTGGATTCTGCAGCATTTTTAGGAGCCCTGAAGTTGGTTTTAGCATGATCTCAGGCCCTCAGGCTGTGGGTTGATGAACATTTTAAACCATCATAAAGGAATCAGTTCTATTTTCCTCTATCCTGTGCTGTTGATTCTCCCCAAAATCACCAAAAGCTCAGAACCTGAACAGGAATTGACTCCTCATTCGGGGTTTAGCAGGGAAAACTCAAACCAACCAGGATTAGAAATACAAATAGCTGTAAACAGCACTCTCCACCTGCCCCCTCTGGTCCCAGTGGCCTGAGGAGCCTCCCTGCAGAGGCTTGTTTTCATTCCAGGAACTGTCAGCAGCATCCTGGATTGCAAATTATTCCACACAGCCCCCTCTGGCACCCTGGGGGATTTGTCTTTGTCACACAGGGACCCTGCACTGCCCTGCCCCAGTGCTCCCAGCCAGATCCCTGCTTTTCCTCCAGGCTCCTTCTGCCCATGTTTGCATCTCATTCTCTCCCTGCCCTCCATAAATGGTTTTTTCCTAGGAATGCTTTGCTGCTTTCAGGAGGGTTATAATTTCCATTTCCTCTCCTTGGCCCAAAGGGGAGCATCCGATACAAGACAAACAAGCAGAGTTGTGTCCTGCTGCTCAGCTGCAATTTTTTTGTATAGAACTGTCAATTATAGCACATCTATAGTTCCTCCTTTAAAAAAAAAAGAAAAAGTTAATTTTCTAGCTGTCCTGTTCCCTTGCATGGATTTATTTTAATGTTGCTGCCTGAAATTAGCAGTGCAAGGGAGAGAAGGGAACCTGTAGCCCCTAAGGGAGAGGACTGCAGTCACCTTGTATCAGCCCAGACTAATTTTGCTCACAATTTTAAGCTCCAAATCCAACATTTTGTTCAAGGCCAGAATTCTCAGGCCTTCCTTGGAAGAATCTAGGCTGGAAAGTTCAAAGTTTCATTGGAAAAGTCAGGATTATGAAGACATCTTGAACCATCTCTGTACTGAACCACTCCCAAGTGCTGTTGACAAACAAATATAAAATAAAGATCCTAATTTTCCTTTATCCTTAGAGACAGCGAGAAATCCCATAAAATGAGCATGACAAAACTCACAGAGACAGATCACAAGTGGCAATTTTGGCTGGAATTTCTGAGATTGGATTAAAGGCAGTAAAATTGTGGTACCTGCAAAAACCTGTAGCAGCAGTGAGAGAGAAGCTGGTTGCTACAGCAGTGATGTGTGTTATGCTAAACCCCACATCCCTGATAGAGAGTGCAGGGAAGGGCACGGAGCTGGGAAAGGGAGAGATGTGGGAAGCCAGATGAAAAGTTTTATTAGGTGATTATTAAACTCTTCTGCAGTGCCAAGCGCAGCGCAAGGCTGCCAGCTCGTCTCACTGCAAACCCAAAATTAAAATAATGAGAGGGGCCCTAATCATGGGCTGGGTGGTGGCTGATTTTCTATCTGGGCTGGGTAAAAAGCTGCACCTCCCTCATCAATCCAAGAGGGAAACTTGGAAGTGGCAGAGAAGCTTCTCCCAAGGACAGTGAGTCTGTACCTGAGAAGGGAGCTGTGGTTCCTTTACACATACAGACAACTAATCTGGTAATGAAGAGTCTGGTTAGAACCCAAACCATCCATCAGTCAGGGCTGCCAGAATCTGGCTCCTTTCCCAGGGAATGGAGGAAGATGGGACTCTCCTGACCACCTACTCACAGAGACAAATTCTTTTTTCGTGACTGCTTCATTCCGTAGACATGGGGATGGCACCCAGGAGCTCTGCAGAGTGGGTGGTTGGAATGATTCATCCCTGCCACTCCATGAAATCCCATCTGGAGCATCTCCATCCTCTTCATGCACTTTAACAGGTGAGCAAAATGCAATCCACTCTCCATGCATGAGTTCCATGGAAAGAGACAGAGATTTATGAAATCACAGAATGGTTTGGCTTGGAAAGAATTAAAAATTATCGAGTTCCAACACTGTGCCATGGGCAGGGACACCTTCCACTAGACCACATTGTTCCAAGCCCTATCCAACCTGGCTCTGAACACTTCCAGCCAGGGTAGGTGTCAAGAGCATCAGTTGTAAACAGGGATTGCATCCAGACTTAAGATCTACCACAAGCAGCACGTGGATGTTGATTCAAAGAGATCCAGGTCTTGGCTCAGTCAAGCATTTTATGTCACATTTTGAACCTAAATGTGGCTGCAGGGTCATGTTGTTTAGCAGTGGCTTGTCAAAATGAGGTTTGAGATAAGACAAATCTGCTGTCGGTCCGCAGTGCTGTAACTCTGGACACTGATCCTGAGACATTTGGGGTGGATGCACCCACCCACCTATCTGGAATCTCCTATAGAGCAGGGTGAGATCTTCTCCACTGTGGATCTCATCCCTCCAAAGGGCTGGAACCTGCCTCCCTTTCTCTGACCCCACCAACCCTCTGCACACCGAGACCAACCGAATTTTAAATAACACCGGCAATACAGCCCTGCCTACCTCACATCTCTGGGGACATTTCTGCTGCTTCAACTGAATTTCTTCTCTGCTGCAGGAAGAAGGCTTTCACTTGCCTCAGCCTCCTGTTCATTACCCTGGTGGTGGTGACCTTCTCACATCCTTGGACCAGCTCCAGGGACAGGAGAAGGTCACCATCACCTCACCAGGTTGGCACGGAGAAGGCAACACAAGCTACACTTCCATGACCTATGATGCTGTCCACCCATGTGAGCACAAGTGTTCTGTGGGACGTGTGAACTGCCTTGAGGATCTGGGGGCAGATTTCCATGCCTAGAACAGGCAGTGCTGGTAACCCTCCAGGAGATGAAAGGCAGGAATACACAGCGCGGAGCGGAAAGGCAGAGCCACGCTTCGGGAACTGCGTGGGGCTGACGTAATGTTCTGTGCCCTGATATTCCCAGTAGGAACATCTGAGTTTGGGTCACAGGTTTGCAAGGAGCCATCTTGTTAACGTCATGGCAGCTTGGAGCAATCCAGCCTCCCTTTTTCCACTCTGTGTGTGTGTGTGAATCCACGCCTGCGAGCGCGGAATCGGCGTGCCTGGTGCTGCCCCTCCTGAAATCCCTGCTTTGTCTTGGGCCCTTCCCAGTAAACCCTTGGCTCAGCAAAGCTGTGCCTGTGCAGTTCAGAGCTGGACACATTTGTGGGGTGGATGGAGAAAGAGACCTCAGGGCTTCAGCACTTGCAAATCCCACAGCAAGTTCCTATCTACTCCCACTCCTGCAGGAACTCCATGGAAACGAGCTCAAACTGTGCAAATTGGCTGCAAAGTGTTTTTCTTGAGTCAGTAACACAATACTTTTTCTTTCTCGACACCAAATATTCGCTTCACCCCCAAACAGCCCTTGCCAGCTCCCAATGTGATAAGCAATTAGTTTGGTTAAGGCTTCTTTTTTTAGGAGCTGAGGCTGTGGGAGTTGCTGGTCTTGGGGGAGATGTGAAATCTGCTCTTTCCCCATCCAGACCGTTCGTGCAGAATTCCACCACCTCACTGCCTGGACATGGAGAGCCAAGGCAGCTGCTGGGCATGAAAAGCCTGTGGAACCTGTCATGCCTCACAAGCCTTTTCTGCTTCGAAGAAATTTCTACTCCTGATCTTTTGGATTTTCAGGTTGTTTAGACCCAAACCTACAGAGCTCTTTTCTTTGAGCCCCTAACTCTACAACTCTGTTTTCACCAAGAGTAAAAATATCTATTTCATAAGCAAAGGCAGAAAACAAAATGTCAAAATGTGCTGTGAGTCAGAAATTTGAGGGCCACCTCAAATTTGAGGCTGGGAGAGCTGGGATTGCTCAGCCTGGAGAAGAGATGGCTCCAGATAAACCTTGAAGCCCCTTCCAGTGCTTAAAGAACCTCCAAGAGAGCTGGAGAGGAACTTTGGACATCCCTTTGGACAAGGGATGGAGGGACAGGACAAGGGGGAATGGCTTCCTGCTGCCAGAGGGCAGGGCTGGGTGGGATATTGGGAAGAGGGGTGGGATATTCCCTGTGAGGGTGGGAATGGATTTCCCAGAGAAGCTGTGACTGTCCCTGGATCCATGGAAGTGTCCATGTCCAGGTTGGATGGGGCTTGGAGCAACCTTGGAGTTGGGACTGGATGAGCTGTAAGGTCCTTTGCAACCCAGACCAGTCTGGGATCCCAGGATTCTATGAAAACAGAGCAAAGGTTCCTAATTTCCTTCCTGGTGCTCCCATTCCGTGTTCTCCGTGCAAATGCTGGACTTGAGTTTAATTCAGTGTCTGAGGTGGCCAGTCTTAAAATAATATGGAAATTTGAAATTCCACCATAGATTTAAGGGAAGGGAAGGGAAGGGAAGGGAAGGGAAGGGAAGAGATGGGAAGAGCG